>WEKX01003140.1:0-22132 GCA_013390025.1 Pitta sordida
AAAAAAAAAATAGAGAAAGCACAGGGAAGATTTTATCAATGTCATTTAAAAAACACATGCAAAGGAGTCAAGAAGACAAACTCTTCCTCAGTGGTACTCAATGACAAGGCAAGTGGCAACAGGCACAAACCGAATTATGGGAAATTCCGTCTTAACATATGGGATTTTTCAATATGATGGTGGTCAAACACTACAACAGGTTGCCCACTTCAAAAGTAGACCATCCTTAGAGATACTCAAACCCGAGCTAGACAGAATCCTGGAAAGTCTGCTCTACCTGACCTTGCTCTGAACAGAGGTTTGACTGCATGATCCTCAGAGGTGCCATTCAACTGCAGTTACTCTGTGACTTCACAGTGGGTGAAATATTCACACCCTCCATTCAGTACAACAAGCACGAATGGGTTTAGTTCCTAGGTCAGGCATACCTTATTTTATTGATGACATGTCAAGATTATGAATCAGGGGACCCCTAAGGAGTTTTTTAGCCTCCATCTTAGACTAATTTTTTTACAAGAACTTATTCATCTTTCAAATTAGACTAAAGAGATAAGGAATAAAAATTTGTAAATTACTTGTTAATAAAAACCGTATTTTGGTGTAATCATTTAAGGATAATGTAGAGAAAAAGAACAGTTAGGTAACAGTTGATTTGGAATACGTAGTAAGAATGTCACAAATGTCCACAGGGAATGCTAGCAATTTCACTTATATGTTTGATTTTGGGTTTCAACAGAAATACAAAATGTAAGAACCTAGAAGGACATAATATAAAGATTAAAGAACATATGTAATTATATTCTGAGCTCCACTGATCAGCACATGCTGTTGTACTAAAGTGCATAGTTCATATGCAATCCTGCCTTGTTTTAAAGAGACCAATCTGGCCTCAGAGAAGTAGAAGAACTGGTTTCTTACCACATGCCTGAGGAAACATGTTCATCTCAGGAACAGATACGATTTTACATGATATATATAGATTTTATAAAAGGACTAGAATTAAATAATGAGCCTTTTCTTTTGATCTAATTTTAAGGATTTCTATAAAAGTCCTTTCACTGATTTCAGTGGCACTTTTCTATGAGTTAGATCCATGAAAGTATCATGACTAGCAATACTCCAAGTTGCAGAGGAAGGCTTCTGTACTGTTTATACTGTCATGTACTGTTTATAAGTACCGTTTATACTGTCAGATTATGCATTTATATCGTCATTTACAAAGCATATAATCTAGAGAAAATAAGGTATTTTAAGTCCTTTCCAGAGTTTGCTGCCATAAAACTCTTCATTTTACTTAAGATTTCCTGCACTTCCACCTATGCTAGATTCAAGACATAAAGTTACTTCTTTTCCAGGTGTCATGGGTTAGTGTCTGAGATGTTTGCAATATATATCTGTTTTGAATTTTTTCCATTTTTTCTTCCTGGAATGAACTCAGGAGGCTGATTCTTTCATCAGAGGATGCCAGGGCAAGTTGGTATGGGCGGTGGCTGGTCAGCTCGTGCCTTTACCCTTGTCATCCCCTTCTGCCGGATGCTGCTGGCCAGTCCAGCCCACAGGAATGCTGTGGACAGCCAGGGGTGCATTTCCCAGACCACTGGCTTGGTGCACGTGAGTGGGGATGGGCTGACCTCCTTACAACTTTGCAAGAGCCTGAGCTGCCGGCAGTGGGCACATTTTCTCCGGGGTGGCGGTGCACGAGTGGTGGTGGGCATTCTCTCAGATCTTGTCCACGTGGAATGTGGTCATGGAGGCTGTGTCACGTTTGTGACAGAATTGCATTGTGGTAGGATCTGAACTATGTACTTTGGGATGGGCTTATATATGAAGCAGCAGAGTAGCACTTAAAACACTGCATCCTGTGCTGTGGCTCTCAGACAACAGAGAATGGAAGAACTGTCATCCCCGGGTCGAGATCTCACTTGGGAAAGGGTCATGAAAGACTTTTCCTCTCGTGAGGGAGAGAACTTTATGAAAGGGCAGACAGATGGTTCCTACCCTGGATCTGGTCAGAAATACCAATTTGCCTGGTTTACCCCTACCCCTGTCCCCCTTTGTCTCCTGGTGAAAAGAGGGAATATGAGATCTACTGTAAGAGAAGGAGGGGTGGGGGGAAAAGGTTGCCTTTGAAATGATGCTTCCTTTGCAGTTCTGATCTTGTTAGTTAGTAAATAAATCCTTTATATTCTTCACTGGTAGTTTGCCTTGCTTTTTTGCCTGTGACCGGTTTTATTTTCCAGTTTTTCTCCCCCAGGAGAGGTTGTGGGTGAGTCTCTGGCATCCAGCCAGGGCCAAACCACGACAGGGCAGTTAAATACTATGGCAGATTGCCCAGAGAGATGGCAGAACTTTCATTCCTGTAGATGTTGAAAAGGCAACCACTCAGGTAAACTGACCAAAACTGACAATCCCCTGCTCCGAGTCAGGGGTTGGACCAGGTGATTTCAGGACTCCTTTTCAACCAAATGTTCTGTTACTCATCCTTTTACTGTGGAATGTGCCCTCCTGATATGTCTCAGTATTATTGCGACTGCAACTTCACTCCTGCCCTTGAGTCTTTTGCTTCTCTATGTGTACATGAAAGACCTGCATACACGTTTTTCTGTTGGCATTCAGAAACATTTGGCTCAGCTAATAAAAAGCAATATTTGTTCTCTTTGAGAAATGTATCCCTTATTTCAGTGTGACCCAGTGAAACGAGTGTACAGGAAACAATAATCCACAAAAAATTAGACTGGTCATTTATCTCTTTCTAATGCATGTTGGTAATCAATAAAAATTACCAACTAAGTCATTATTTCCAATAACAGCATGCCCACTTTAGTTACAAAAAAACCTGATCATGAATAAGATTCATTTAATGCTGACAAATTAGAGGAGGCATTCACTGTATATGTTTATTCTCATACATTTTATCACAATGAAGACTAGTCAAAGGAGAAAAGTAGATACTTTATAACTGAAGAGATTGAACGATTCAGAAACTGTTGTCCATAAAATCTTATTACAGGCTATAACACATTTTAGGAAACTAGAGAGAAAAAACATTCATTTGAAAAATTAAGCAGTGATAGGGCTTGAAATTGAAATCATTGCTGTAATTTTCCAATTATAGACAGTAGGACAGTACTAAGTATTCTGTTAAGAACAAAATACTCTTGGATATGTCTATAAGACAGCAATTTTCAAGACTTGTAAATGTCACTATTGAACCAAGAGAGATTTCACATATGGCCACCGCATAAAAATGAATTGTTATTATTCAGTTTTCCTGAATTAAGCTGATATTACTCCTGTCAATATGAATATGATGCTATGACATCTCAAAAAACCCCAAAACATAAGAACTTACCCTAGAAACCATATGTTTGCATACTTCAGTACACATTCCATACCTTAATATATTGTCCCAAGCTGTTTATCTTTGATTTGGAAATTACTTTTGAAATAGCTATATTTTGATTAAAATGGAATAAGAAGTCTCCTGCATCCTTATAACATCCCATTTAAAGAAATATTCTTTGAACATTGTGTTCGAGAATCTCCCCTGCCATGGATTAATGAAGAATAAAATAATTAAACCAAACTTCTAAGAAATAGTCACATTTGTAAGGAAGTCCAAAAATCATATATGAATTTTGCACATAAATATTTTTGGGGCATGTGTGGAGAGAAATGTTCTCCTTCTCAAGGTGGAATTCCTTTAAAGACTAGTGAGAAACAAAATGTTTATGGCACAGACTAAAATTCAACAGTGCTGTAAAAAATTTACTCAGTCTTTATATGGCCATNATATTGTTTATAAGTACTGTTTATACTGTCAGATTATGCAGTCATTTATATGGTCATTTACAAAGTATATAATCTAGAGAAAATAAGGTATTTTAAGTCCTTTCCAGAGTTTGCTGCCATAAAACTCTTCATTTTACTTAAGATTTCCTGCACTTCCACCTATGCTAGATTCAAGACATAAAGTTACTTCTTTTCCAGGTGTCACGGGTTAGTGTCTGAGATGTTTGCGATATATATCTGTTTTGAATTTTTTCCATTTTTTCTTCCTGGAATGAACTCAGGAGGCTGATTCTTTCATCAGAGGATGCCAGGGCAAGTTGGTATGGGCGGTGGCTGGTCAGCTCGTGCCTTTACCCTTGTCATCCCCTTCTGCCGGATGCTGCTGGCCAGTCCAGCCCACAGGAATGCTGTGGACAGCCAGGGGTGCATTTCCCAGACCCCTGGCTTGGTGCACGTGAGTGGGGATGGGCTGACCTCCTTACAACTTTGCAAGAGCCTGAGCTGCCGGCAGTGGGCACATTTTCTCCGGGGTGGCGGTGCACGAGTGGTGGTGGGCATTCTCTCAGATCTTGTCCACGTGGAATGTGGTCATGGAGGCTGTGTCACGTTTGTGACAGAATTGCATTGTGGTAGGATCTGAACTATGTACTTTGGGATGGGCTTATATATGAAGCAGCAGAGTAGCACTTAAACCACTGCATCCTGTGCTATGGCCCTCAGACAACAGAGAATGGAAGAACTGTCATCCCCGGGTCGAGATCTCACTTGGGAAAGGGTCATGAAAGACTTTTCCTCTCGTGAGGGAGAGAACTTTATGAAAGGGCAGACAGATGGTTCCTACCCTGGATCTGGTCAGAAATACCAATTTGCCTGGTTTACCCCTACCCCTGTCCCCCTTTGTCTCCTGGTGAAAAGAGGGAATATGAGATCTACTGTAAGAGAAGGAGGGGTGGGGGGAAAAGGTTGCCTTTGAAATGATGCTTCCTTTGCAGTTCTGATCTTGTTTGTTAGTAAATAAATCCTTTATATTCTTCACTGGTAGTTTGCCTTGCTTTTTTGCCTGTGACCAGTTTTATTTTCCAGTTTTTCTCCCCCAGGAGAGGTTGTGGNTTTATTCTCATACATTTTATCACAATGAAGACTAGTCAAAGGAGAAAAGTAGATACTTTATAACTGAAGAGATTGAACGATTCAGAAACTGTTGTCCATAAAATCTTATTACAGGCTATAACACATTTTAGGAAACTAGAGAGAAAAAATATTCATTTGAAAAATTAAGCAGTGATAGGGCTTGAAATTGAAATCATTGCTGTAATTTTCCAATTATAGACAGTAGGACAGTACTAAGTATTCTGTTAAGAACAAAATACTCTTGGATATGTCTATAAGACAGCAATTTTCAAGACTTGTAAATGTCACTATTGAACCAAGAGAGATTTCACATATGGCCACCGCATAAAAATGAATTGTTATTATTCAGTTTTCCTGAATTAAGCTGATATTACTCCTGTCAATATGAATATGATGCTATGACATCTCAAAAAACCCCAAAACATAAGAACTTACCCTAGAAACCATATGTTTGCATACTTCAGTACACATTCCATACCTTAAGATATTGTCCCAAGCTGTTTATCTTTGATTTGGAAATTACTTTTGAAATAGCTATATTTTGATTAAAATGGAATAAGAAGTCTCCTGCATCCTTATAACATCCCATTTAAAGAAATATTCTTTGAACATTGTGTTCGAGAATCTCCCCTGCCATGGATTAATGAAGAATAAAATAATTAAACCAAACTTCTAAGAAATAGTCACATTTGTAAGGAAGTCCAAAAATCATATATGAATTTTGCAGATAAATATTTTTGGGGCATGTGTGGAGAGAAATTTTCTCCTTCTCAAGGTGGAATTCCTTTAAAGACTAGTGAGAAACAAAATGTTTATGGCACAGACTAAAATTCAACAGTGCTGTAAAAAATTTACTCAGTCTTTATATGGCCACCTAACAAAGGAATTGACTTTATAAAATACTTCTCTGAGTACCTAGAACAATGACAAGTAGTTTTTAGTCAAAAAATGTTTAATAGGAAAGTCGGCTAACTAGCAATAGTGCATTTCATTCTAGCTCAAAATAGTTGGGGTTTTTCTGATACAGACTCCTTCTCACATTTTTTCTGATTTCCTTTTTCACAAAAATAATGATGTGATAGCAGGACTCAGCATGGCACCTGGTTGATTGGAAGGTAAAAGTATGAGTCATGAAAGCAAAGGGTTTGTATGACTGATGTCAGTGATTACTGTTGCCAGACTAATTGGCCAAACTTGTGAATTTCTCAGATTCCTCAGTTCACATCCAGGACTGACTTTTGCAATGCAGGTGTTTTGACCCTGGGAAGAATTCAGTTTGTGTTTGAACTGGAGCTTAAGGCAGCCTTCATTATACATTCTGATTAAAATTGACTACGAAAGGTCTTTTCCATGTTCTAACCACATACTGCAGTGATCAGCATGTCATCTTTTGATATGGAAAGGAAGATAACTTTGTGCAGAAGGTCAGTTAGAACTGAATACTTATACATTACATATTCCAAGCAAGCTCAGATAAGAAAGTTACTGACTCGGAATGTTGCTCACAGCAACCCTGGTTCTAATTTGTATTAGAAACAGAAAGGACGAAACAATACATAAGGTATTGGCCTAACAATCATAAAAAACTTAATTAATGAGCAGAAAACATTGACATGGGTCAGTGTTTTTAGCCTTAGCAATGTAGTTGACTTTCACTAACAGAGCACCTTTGCAGAAGCCAGGTCATCTATGTGGAAAAGTTACAAATAAATATTCTGTCCACAGAAGTATTTGTTTACCAGAGCTCGGTAAGGCTGTACTTGTGCACGGATTAAAATAAGGCTGAAACAAAGTTAGGAAAATTACCAAAAGAAAGAAGAAGTGTTCAACCTTCTCAAATATTTATAATGGCACTAATGGAAAATAAAGTATATTTGTTTGCTCCCCCTGCCACAGATCATCCATTAGTGTGCACCTGAGCTACTTCATAAAATCCTTAGCATAGCAGACTATGAATATACAGGATTGACAGGTCACAGCTAAACTTCGTGAATGAAGATATGGGAAGGGCTCTACCCACACTCAGGACTGACAGGTTAATAAACATCATCCAGGCTTAAATGTATTTCTTATTCTACTTCCTATAGGTTCATGCCATTTGTATTGACTTTTTCCAGACACAGTAATAACCACAACATAATATCACTTTAAAGTATACTCCCTTTTTTAATTTACAAGACTCTGATATATTTTTTCCTTGTGTGTTAAATATTTACACAAACCCAATCGGTCCATTTTGACAGATGATTAGTACACAACACAGAATTCTGGATACATAGGGCTGGCAATAAGGGGATTTTGTCCATAATAGTCTGCAAACTAGCTCAGTCAGTGGAATTTAAATTCATGCTTAAATCTTGGGAAAAACAGGAGAGGTTTAAAAGGCCTGGGAAAGATAACTTCAGTATTAAAGTATTGCTGTTCATAAGCCTGCCTACAACCATTACTACTGCAACTCATTTAGTTACCTAAGTATCTTTTCTTGCACGTTCCTCTTTTCCAATGGACACACAATATTATATGCAATATACATATATAGCAAATCTGAAGTTTCTTCATCTACTAAATCCATTAAAGCAATTGATCTGCAGCAAAAGGGGTATAAGCAAATCTTCTGTGTACTGAGGTAGCCATATGTTGCACATAAATATGGCTCAAAGTCCAGAAATCATAGAGATAGGATATTGATTTCATGTCATCTTTTCAGGCATACCTTTATAGCAAACATATAAACACAAGAGAGCAGGTCTGAATTTCAGCTTATAGAATTTTCCTTATCTAAAGCAAGGCACAGAAGAAATGCAATTAATGAATAAAAAAAAATGCACTGCCACCAAAGCACATGCATCCATCTTGTAAGGCAGTCATCATTTTACAAGTATTTGTCTTTCCCTTTAACCACCTTACCGTTAAAATAAGTAACAGAGACTGAGCTTCAGGAGTTTAGTTTGTTGTGGTTTTTTAAAGAACATTAGATTCAACATTATCTTGTTAGTGTGGAAAGAAGAGCTCCAATCCTGATAGAAGTGTCCTCGAAGCAGACCCACCCCTGTGCTTGCATTGCTGCTGCTAAGCAACAAGAACAAAAATGCAACTCAAGTCAATCGTCTCTTAAAGAACCAATACTAATTTCATTCTTACTTTGGAAAGAGAAAGGAAATTAATGCAAAATCAAACCAAACAAACAAAACCCCAAGAGTTTGGGGGTTTTACTACCTCTCATAAGAAAGTAGGGGTTTTATTAACAACTTGTATGAATGAAAGAGAATAAAGACTTTTTGCTGTCATTAGTCACATGGAACAGAGGTTCACATGATGATTAGTACAAAGAACTCTAAATCATTGATCAGACTGAAATATTCTTATAATCAGTGAACTAAGCCTTTATGTACAAACCTTGGTTGTCTCTTGATGAGATGACATCTGTTCTCTGCTGAAATGTGTGAACTTCCAACAAAGAGTGTAATGACTCTTTCAAGAAAATCGAAACTGATGGAGACCTTGCAAAGAAAAAGAGAAACTGAATGACCAATTTAAAACATAAGAAGACAGTAAACACCTCATTGCTCTAAGGCTGTTTCTCCCATACCCATATTATAAGATAAGCAAAATGCTTTTTGTTTTCTAAGCTTTAGTAACAAACTGTGTCTAAGTATAAATTTCCCTGCCCTTGAGTAATGCCTGCTTTGACTTATAACCTTTCTGTCCTATGTATTTTTGAAATCAATTGCCACAAACTCAATAGCCTGAGTTTTAATATCTGCTTGATTTCTGTCATAAATTGATCACCTGTGAAACAAATGCATACAGTATCCTATGGCACTGGCTTGGTACACAAAGGCTATGAGATCTGTTTTGCTGTTCAGCTGTGGCAAAACATAAATAACAAAATGCTACATTCCTTGAAGATAAATGCCTCTTTCGCCTCATGGTGAATACCCCTGCAGTGCAGACAGGAAAATAAAAAAACTGGGTAACTCTTTGGTTATCAAAAATTTATACATACCCCGTGGTTGTTGATAAACTCAAAGACTCTGTCTGGGAACTTCTACAAGAATAGTGGGAAAGAAATTCTTCTGAGGTACATTATTTCAAAATTGTTTTGATATGGAATCAATTTTAGACAAGATAATTGTAATAACATGGTCAGTATGCTGAGAATACAACTTGCATTTCAAGTCTCTGTCTGGAGAGGAATAGGTAAACCATTATATGAATGTAATCTGGTCTTTGAGAAAAGAGGCTATAAACATATTTACTTCCAAAACTGGAGGCAAAACCAGAGATATGATATATTAGACTCTTTGTTATTGATGGGACCAGGTCAATTTTTTTTCTTACATTGATCTCATTATTAAAGGGAACAAAGAGAGATGTGTAGCCAATATATTTCATTTGAGATTAGAATAAATATTCTTATAGAGCAACTTGTAAGCAGTGCTTTGTAGGTAATAGAGACTCATCTGGACTGTACCTGAATGACCTACTGGGCTTTATATGCTTGGTGGCTAGCAAGAGACTTGAAGTAGAAAAAAAGCTTAAACCATAATAAAAAGTGTTGCAGGGAGGGAAGAGGAAGACATGTATTTTTTGTGTTAGGCTGAAAGAAATCAAGAAAAGGGAAATATCAGGTAAAAATGTACATGGTACCTTGTGAGTTATTGTCAGACACTAAGGATAACTTGGACAACAGAGGAAAAGGTAAAAGCAAAGGTGACATAACCCAAATTCCTTTTCCTAATCCCTTAATTACAGTTACCTTTGGGGTTTTTTCATGTAATTAATTAGACTGGCTCATATATTTTTTAATTTTACTAGTCTATCAACTATGGTTCTTGGTTTTTTCATGTAGTTAACTATACTGGCTGATGTATTTTTAAACATTACTGTGATTTAATGGAACTGGTTTTGTTGAAGATATAGCAGACACATGCAGTTTTGGAAACTGAAGCTGTGTTTTACTACTCAGGTGACCTAAAGGCACAATTTCACGTGTGATTTGGTGAGATTTCCACATAATATTGTCAATGTACCTTGTGTAACAGATTTACCTTGGCTGGATGTAAAGGGCCAACACACTAGCTCAACCCCAAATAAAAAGATGACACACAACTTGTGGGTTGGGATAAGAGAGTTTACTGTAAGCAAAGCAAAGCTAGAGTGCACACAGAAGCAAAGCAAAAACTAATCTTCTCTACTTCGCATCACAGAATCACAGAATACTATGAGTTGGAAGGGACCCACAAGGATCATCTAGTCCAACTCACCATCTAACGCCCGTACAAAGACTGAAGGCACACCCCAGAGTGGTGAACATAAACCTAGATCCCTCACAGGCTCACAGGCCACTCCGAGCCAAAAGAGACCCACAGGACCATCCAGGCCAACACTCCCCAGCTAGACCATGTCACTAAGCTCCTCATCCAGTCTTCTCTTAAACACCCCCAGGGACGGCGACTCCACCACCTCCCTGGGCAGACCATTCTAATGAAAGACCACTCTCTCTGTGAAAAACCTCTTCCTAACATTCAGTATAAACCTGCCCTTGCATAGCTTAAGGCCATGTCCTCTTGTTGTGGTGCTGTCAGCCTGAAAGAAGAGGTCCACACCCATCTGGCTGCAACCTCCCCGCAGGTAGTTGTAAAGAGCACTGAGGTCCCCTCTGAGCCTCCTCTTCTCCAGACTGAACAACCCCAGTTCCTGTAGTCGCTCCCCATAGGGCCTGCCCTCCAGNTCAGGCTGACAGGTCTGTAGTTGCTAGGATCATCTTTCCTGTCCTTCTTGTGGGTGGGTGTCACATTGGCCAATTTCCAGTCTTGTGGTACAACACCAGTAAGCCAGGACTGTTGGTAAATTATGCAGAGTGGATGTCCAGCTGCATCTCGAGAAGCAGGACTCTGGCACACATAATGGTTCCTTAGAAGTCAGGCACTGGAGACAATGAATGTGCACACTTCCCACTCCCTTCCTTAGCTTTTATATCTTAGCTGATATCACATGGTATGGAATATCCCTTTGGTCATTTTGGGTCAGCTGGCCTGCTTGTATCCCCTCCCAGAATCTTTCTCTCAATTAGGATGAAGTGATATTACAGTCCCAATGTGTGCACAGCTGTAGTCAAAACACTCATGCTAACAACACTCTGCTAGTTACCAATGCAATGCACAGCACTGGGCTCAGATAGACCCAGTACAACTTGATTTTCTTTAACATGACACATATACTCCTTCCTAGTGTAAGAGAGCACCAGGTCTACTTGAAGTGTATACTGTAATGCACACAGGCTCCAAAACAAGTATTTTATTTTAATATTTAGGGATGTTTTGAGGTCTTCCTCATATGAGATGTTATTTTTTAGTATAAACAATTCATCATCCTATTTACATATGTAGTTCCCATTACCACAAGAATATAAACCCACTTAAAAATTAGCATCACTGCCTTTAGGAACTCTTCTTTATGAGAAAGCAGTGTCTCCACCACACTTAACGAATAGAGGACTGAAATTCAAATCACTAGAGACATAAGGAGCTGAATTCCTGTTAAAACCAGTGGAATACTGTTTTGATAGTTTGAAAAAATTTAACCAGAAAGGAAGTTGAACTAGATGACCTCTGGAAGTCCCTTCCAGACTACTTGATTCAGTGGTCCTAGAATTGTAGAGAATCTATTATACAAATACTCATAATCAATTATGTTAATATTTTAACAAAGCCGGTGGAGAAAAAAGCTAAACTGGCACTTTCTGCATGTAAATAAAACCTTGCAATATTATTGTTCAGGTTTTAGTTGTATTTTGGCTAATTTCTCCTCAAAACAGCACACTAGGATTAAATTGTTTTGATTCAGCATCTCTATGTTGCTTTTAAAGAAAGTTTGCAATATTCATTGTGAGTGAGCCTTTGTTGTGTGTCTATAAACACTCATGAATAGATTTAACACACCGGACATGGTCTTGAATCTGGATAGTGCAGTCTCCTTGTGTTTCTGGAAGAATGGCAGCCCAGCCAGCCAGGTATGATGGCCGGCACATGGGCAAGGTCAAAGCTCGACTTCCTTTGAAGCCTCTTGGGCACAGGACCAAAGACAGAGTAGGTCTTCTGTATTCTCATAGTGCAGTCAGGGACTAGCCACAGGTTTAAGCACAGCACAGCATCCTCTTTGAAGGGTGAATTGATGTTAAGGAAGGTGAACCCTCTGTCTCATCAGGGGAGGTATGGAAAAGAGAAAGGAATTATTACCCTAGCAATATAAAGTTTTTGTTTGGTCTTTGCTGGAAATCATAGCTTTAGAGAGCTCTAGAATCCTGGGTGAAATAATCTAGGTAAAATTTTCTGTAGGTTTAGTAAAANAAAGTCATTGTAACTCATGTACTTGGATTTGAGCTCTAGAATCCTGGATGAAATAATCTCGGTAAAATTTTCTGTAGGTTTAGTAAAATTCTGTCCTGTTAAATGTATCCAAGACAGCTTTTCCACATATGTAACAGTAGAGAGTTTTCACTTTGCAAACTAGCTCTCTCTATTGAAATATATTTCCTTAGCAATGTACTTCTCACTGCATAAAGAAAAACAAAAAGTGTGATGGAGGAAAGTCTATGAATTTGGTGGTACCATAGAAGGGTACAGTCCTGTGTTGAGACTGATGGCAGAGGGCTCATATCTGCTTTAATTTAATATTTATTCCTGAAAAAATATTCAAACCTATCTAAGTAAAGTTTATAGAGCAGAAAAGTTTAATAGTCCTGGATGACGTGTAGCACTCACTTTGAGCCACATGTAAAAAATTTTCGGTGTAGCAGCTCTACAGGAGCAACAACTTAGCTTTGTATGCTCTGTAATTTGGAAAAAAATTCAAAACAACAGTTGCACAAGCATCCAAAACCAGGCTGGAACTGAGAACCACTTCATATTGTAGGAGGTTGCAGTCAGGTGGGTGTGAATCTCTTCTCTCAGCCTGAGGACACCAGAACAAGAGGACATGGCCTCAAGCAATGCCAGGGGAGGTTTAGGCTGGATGTTAGGAAGAGGTTTTTCACATAGAAAGTGATCGCTTATTGGAATGGTCTACCCAGGGAGGTGGTAGAGTTGCCATTCCTGGAGGTGTTTAAGAAAAGACTGGATGAGGAGCTCAGTGACATGGCCTAGATGATGGGAGGCTTGGATGGATGGACCATGGTGCCCATGGTTCCACAGTTGTGGGTTCGATCCCTGGGTGAGCATTCACTTGGGAGTTGGACTAGATGATCCTGTGGGTCCCTTCCAACTCAGAATAACCTGTGAACCTGTGAACTGCATGCCAGCATTTCCTGACTAATGTTGGTTGAACTGGTTCTATTGTTGTGGCCAAGAGTGTAGACTCGTTCCTAGCCCTTTCCAGAGCAGGAACTCACTACAGGAATTTTTAGAATGTTTTATGGGGAAAAAAGTCATGTAAACAATTTTGTGTTTACAGGCATCTAAACATGTCTGTGACAATTTTATGTCTCTGTGTGTCTAAACTTGCTCCCTGACATGACTGCACGACAGTTCTTTTGTACTGATTATAAATCCTCTCTCAAGTAAAATGCCTTTAAAACAACATACACTGTTTTGGTTGCATTCAGTTTTTACTAAGGAATTTTTACCCTTGCCAGAAACTCAACAATGTTATTTTACTGTTGTTTGGTTTTAAGTCATAACACATTTGATATTTTCAGAAGTATTTTAAAATTGGTTTGGTACCCAAGCTGCCGTGCAGATAAATCAGTAGTTGCAGTGCATGGGTCATAGCACTTTTCCTGAACCATAAAAATGGGATTTTAACCAAGAGTGCTAAACATCACAAGCCATTTATTCTGTGTTCAGAGTGCAGTTGAAAGAAACGTGACTATGTTACCTAATAACTAAATGCCAAAGAGCAAGTTTTGTGCTAGACTGTTGACAACAAAATCATAGCTTGATTTTGCTTGTTTCAAAGGCCATTAAAGCACTTTTTAGTGAGCAAAGAAGAAAAGTGTAATATCATAATATATCTTGAATTTCCACACACTAAGACTATTAATGTCATGCTGTGAAAAAGAATCATTAGATCTAGGTTTGCTAATAGTACTTTCATTGAAAGGTATTGCAAACTTCATTTCTGCCTTGTCCTGTTTAAACAGGATTCTGTATTCAGAATTTCTACTATCTTGGGCAGACAGATGTCACATGTTCATTTTATTGCTGAAGGGACGCTGTAATGATGTCTAAATTAGATGCTTACTTCTACAGTGCTAATTAGATTAAGGGCTGTGCTTTCTTGTCTCTGACTGTCCAGGACACCAAGATCTGCATGCCTTACATTGTAGGGTGTTGATAATGAACAGCCGGATGCCCTGCATATTCTATATCAGATATAAAAGCTAAAGAAAGAAGGAAGGGAGGGCATTCTTTGCTTCCAATGGCTGCCTGCTAAGAAAACCCTAAGGGTACTGAAGCCCTGCTTCTCAGGATGTGGCTGTACATTGCTGCTGATGGGAAGTGGAGAATAAACTTGTTATTTTCTCCTTCACTTTGTATGTGCAAGTTTTGCTTTTGCTTTAGTAAACTGTTTTAACCTAACTCACAAATTGTTTTCCGTCTTATTTTCTTCCCCACAGCTTGCTGGGAAGTGGGGGCATAGAACAACTGGGTGGGAATTTGGTGTCCAGATGAGGTGAATCCATTGCAAAAACCTGATTATCTGTGAGGAATCTAGATGACTGTGTATTTCCTGTGCAAGTAAAGTACCTTCCAATAAATATTTTTCTCAGAATTATCTAGAAGACTGAAAGAAAAAAAAGGTAATCAATAAAACAAACGAACAAAACAAAACAAAACAAAAAAATAAGCAAACATGCATACTGTGAAAATAAAGCAATTCTGACATGATGTGTTTTATCCTATAACAAGAATAAAAACTATACTGTAATAATGCATGGAGACATGGAGATTCACTAAAATAAAAAAAAAAAAAAGGAAAATTGGTGGGTAGCTGAATGACTGTTGCACTTACCACACTGAACTAAACTAAACTGAACAAAGGTAACTTCAGTGTGAGAAAAGAGAAGCCACATATTCCAGATATTAATATAAAGGGATAGAATGGGAGAAATTCTGCAATGTCATCGCAGTTGTCATCCTGCATAGAAAAATTTCACCTAGTTTATGTATTTGCAGTTGCTATTTGCAATGTGATTACATTGTAGACATGCTTTGAAGTCAGAGAAGAACCATTAAATAAACACATCTCAGTAAAAGGCTTCAGATATGGAGCTGCAGAAGGAGGAGGACAAGAGAGGCAGAAGCAATAAGGAGCAGCTGAGAAAGAAGCTGAGGAATTTTCATTTCTTGTGGATGAACCTCAGTGCCAAGCATCCTCTTTCTACTCTATATCACCCTGCTTCATCCCCTCCTGCTCTCTGGTTTGTGTCCACTTTTCCAATTTATTTTTTTTTTCACATCCTTTATTAACTTGGAACTCTAGAGAACCTGGATTTTTCTATACAGCTTTTTAAATCTTACTCTGTAGTTAGAGATTTTTTATGGGGCTGGAATTGTCCCTAAAAAAGTTCCCAAAGTTTCTTCTCAGAATTAGCATGTGTAGCATATATCTGTGTAAATGATAAGTGGGGTCATGAATTCTGGGTGATAGTCATATGTGAAAAAAAGAAGGCTTCACTTCAGAAAAATAACTCTTTTAGAGATCAGCCAGGGAGAATCCAGTATTTTTTACTTCTCCTCAGACCTGAGGTGATTAGACAATAGTCTTGTCTCAAGTTTCCAGTCAGGAAGCATAGTGGGGGGAAGGAGAGTGCTTTGGTGGTTACAGACAAGCCATTGCTTCCTTGTTAAAAAGGCTTTCTATGATGCACTGTTTAAGACATTAACAATATTTCAGTTCCTCACGGAGGTATCTCCATGAATCTACCTGCTCTGTTAAACAGCACAACAGTAGGTGTCCATGGGAGATTCAAATTAGTAACTGAACTGTGCAAAACAGCAACTGTGGAGAAAAAGACACTAAGAGCTAACCATGACTTCTGTTTACAACTGCACTCCCCACATACATCAATGAGGACACATTAATTAGGAAAAAAAATTTTCACCAAGGGGGTTATCTAGCATTGGAACAGGCTACCCAGTCAAGTGGTTGAGTGACCAGCCCAGGAGGAATTTAGAAGACATGTCGATGTGATGCTTAGGGAAATGGTTAGTAGTGAACTTGGCAGTGCCAGGTTAATAACTCGACTATTATAGGTGTTTCCCAACCTAAATGATTTTGTGATTCTAAGTTCATCTCTGTGCCACACAGTTTTTGATCTCAATCTGTATCAGCACAACTTCATTGCCAAAGCCTGGACCTCTCTATCTTGTAAAAAGAAGCAGAATAAGATCCAGAATATGGTTAAATGCACATGTGCAGGCTCATGCACTTATTCTTACACACACAAAACTTGAAGCAGCAGCTCTCAGTTGCAGAACATTCAGCTAAACTGACTGCGTGATTAACAAATTTTTAAGTTTGTGACACTTGGAAAATAATTAGTCACCTGTGGTACTGCAGAAGAATCATAAACACCAGATGTTTACACCCACTCAATACCTTAGCACTGTTTTATGAATTGTTTAATAAAATAAGTAAGAGTGCAATTTCCCTTAAAACAGTCAGTTAATTGCATTTACTATTGTTTTAGAAAAACAGGATTTTGTGTTTATAACTGTAGGATTGCTTCAAATTAATATGCACAGATGCATTGGCTGATTTGCATCATTAAGTCTTGAAGAGACTATTAAATTTTTATATCTTCCTATCTATTTTTATTATCTTTCTCAGTGAGAAAAACTTACTATTAATTGATGAAGCATTTCAGCAAGATTATGGAAGTAACTTTGAAACTGCAGAATAAAATTAAAATATATAAATAATAATAGTTAACAGAATATCAAAAAGTAATTCCAGTGATGCTGCCACATAATACATGAAAACAAATTTTACAAATGAAACTGGGATGTATCTTTCTCAAGAATAGAATTAAGAAAATATAATTTAAAAAGAAAATGTATTTTCTGAACACCTTCAGATTGTTTAAGAGATCCTCATATTTTTAATTTTTTTTTTTGCAGAGTACTAGTATTTTTCCTGGAGTTCAATAAGATATGTTTCTGTAGCTTTTCTACTAGGATCATACCCCTTCAGGAAAATTCACCTACTAAAAACAGATCCTAAAAATTGCTGTGGCATCTCAAACCACAGACAGCTACTAAGGATGGAGTAAATATGCTTATACGGGATTTTAATCTGAAGGTTAACTTCCAGTACCTTAATCTTGTAGAAAACTGTGGTTCACTACATATTTCCTACTGTACTTCTGGATAAATCTACTCAGAGAGTATATTTTTAATCATTTTACTGAAAAAATTCATTTAGTAAAGATTGCATTTCACTCTTTCACAGAAAGTTCTTGTTTAGAGCAACATATCTGTAAACTATTCTCAAAATATAACATATCAGTTTAGAGGTACTGGCTTTCACTACTGCTGCAACAACATAGAAATAACTATACTATAGAAATGAAATAGCATTCTATTGCTTGTTTTTGCTTTATGGACAGCAATACAGCCACTGCATAGTTTCATTTTGTGACTGTTCAGAACAGCAGGTTACATGAAATATTAGCAGTTTAAAATGTACACTTTCAATTTCGGTGCAGCTCAAAGATTTCCCCTATCATGCCTGTTGGAGTCATTATGCAATCAAAACAATGCTCTCAACACAAACCTCCTTGCAAGTTTTGTTTTGGCTCAAGGACGTGTTGAATGGCTAAACTTTGATCCTGTTCCCATTAAAAACAAAGCTTTCTTTGATTTCAATGGCATAGGCAGGGATCTCAGGAAAAAAACAGGATCTGTCTGGTAAATTAAAACAATAACAAATAGGGACACGTGTGTGAGCGAGACAACACATCTCAACTGTGCTGTGCTCTGAATGTTTTGAAAGTATTTTAATCACAAAATATAATGACCTTATGGAGACAAATTGGCCCACAGTTTTGTTTGGACAGTAGAAAAATTATTTTCTAAATTATTTTCTCTAAATATATTGCTCACTCATTCAACAGTTTTTATTCACTGCTTCTGTCTGTATTCAATCTACAGATAGAAGTAGTTGTTTCACCTTTTGTAAACATTACCTTCCCACCACAAACAAGAACACAATAATAGCAATTATATCTTTTCTGTATGTGTTGAGGAATAAGGACTTCAAAATTTTCACAGGAAGAACTAAACACTGATGCTCTTGGCTTGTAGAATGTGGACATTCATGATATGCACAGTGATAAGTAACGTGCATTAAATTTTTCCTGTCATTGAGTTAAGAAACCAACTTACACAACATTAATTCCACATTGTGCAATCGAACGCCTCACTAAAAATAAAAACTAAAAAATCTTGTAATTTTATAATTATTTAGGCTTTTAAGTTCAAAATCTCTTCTCCGGGGAGTATTCGTGCAGGCAAAACTGTGCTAATGTTAAGAGCCAATAGAAATACCATGAATACAGATGAGTCAGAAAAGAGAAGGAAGAAGAAATAACATTGTCTTATACAAAAAAGGTAAAAAATGAGATCACTTTAGAACATGTTCCGTTCAGTCAGAATGGCCCTCACTGTTCACTTTAAGGTAACCCTTCTTTCTCTTAAACCTTCAGCTCAGCGGGCACCCTATGCATGCCGGGCTGCTTTCATTCCCTGCAAGAGTAAAACCAGCTGCAGTTCCCGTTCTCTTCACCACTCCCCAGTTACTGTTTGCCATTGCCTGAAAAAGGGGGGGAAAATGGAATACAGCCTTTCGGCCACACTGACAGCCCAAAATTCAGGGATCCACAGAAGGAAAATACTTTTCAGAAAGCACTCGTAGCTCTGTCCCTGCAAACAGGTACGTAGAGGATGCTCACAGCTGTGAAATTATCACCTTATTCTCTGCATAGGGAGGGGACTAAAAGGCTCTGTCAATGAAATATCCAACAGGCACACAAACTTCACCTTCAGTTTGGTACATAGACTCCCTTTAAGTTTCAAACGAACAAAAGTCATTTCTTCAGACTACTTAGGTTTCTGAGGATTGGTCACTCAGTTAATGTAAGGTAATTGTAATTATAGTATAATGAACACAACAAATGTTGCTGTAATAGTGTTAAGTGATAGGTAATTGCCAAGTACTACAGATACATTTTTGCCTTTAATTAGAGAGAAGCAACCATCTCATTTATTCCAGTTAAATCAGAGATGTAATTTTTGAAGTTAGCATCAAAGACCTTATGATTTAACCTTATGAAGCACACTAGTAGTGATAATTTTAAGTGTGCTTCCATTAAGCAATAATAGTGGCTTTTCATTTTATTACAGGGTAATAATTTGGTTTGAGGGTAGATAAATCAAGAGAAGGAAGGCCAAAGCAGTGAACTTCAGCGTAATGCAATACTATTATTAACCCTCTGCTACTGCAACCATCATTGAAACTGATACTATTGAGCAGAAAAAACTTGTACCTGAAGAGTTTTAAACTAAATATTTTTGAGACTTAAAGTGGGAACTGAGGTCATAGGGAAGATTTCAATATGCAGTACTAAATCATCCCAATCTGCTCACACAGCCACCACTACTGGAATTAGTAAGCACTTGCATAGAATAACTTCCTGAAGTCAGGAGCGTGTTTCTAAGCAAATAAGCAACACTGTTTACTTTATTTTTGCTGCTGATGAAACTATGATTCTTATGTGGTTAAGAAAAGGAGAACGTGCACTTTTTCCATTTATTTTCTATAGTGTTTTGAAAATAATGGCATTGCTTCTTTGTTTACTCGTTAGAAAAGGCAGTGGAGATATAAAATATGTATAATGTTATCTCTCACTTTTTACCTTTTTTGTTAGAGTATAATATTTCTTCTCTGGCAAATCTGATCTGAAATCACTGAAGCAATGGAGATTTCATTCAGTAAATCACATCACCTTTATATTAGACCGTCCTGCTCTCCATTACTAAGAATGACTTTCTATTTGTTTCATATAGTATTGCTCTTTTTGTAAATATCCTTATTCCCATCATGCCTTCACCCTGAAAATATTTATTCTAATTATATCAGTCTTGTTCTTGCTTCTATCATTTAATTAAAGTTTTACTCCAGACTATAACTCAGGAAAAATTTACAATGAATTGTGATTATTGCCAAGGTCACTGCAAATTATTAAGAACCTCAAATTAACATTTAACAACTTTCTCACTCAAGAGCTTCACACCACAGTACTTGGATATGTGCTCCTTTGGGGTATTCTGACCACAAACTTACGGCAAGTACCTACACCTTACCATATCAGAAAACCAAAAACCTTCCAGTAGACTACAGTCACTTGGAAAACATGATCACTAGCAACATTCATTGCCATTTGTGAATCAGATGTAAAAAGTGTTGATCTAAATTTTGGGGGAAAGAAGGGGAAGATTTGCCATTTTTTATTTTGATTGTTTTTTTCTTCAAAGTAAATGCTCAATCTGTAAAGCAGCCGTCAATCCATCCTTAAACAGAAGATTCTAACAAAGAGTTGGGGTTTTTTTCTAAGAAGTAAAGGTGCAGGAAGAAAAACAATGAACTTCCCAGTAGTAGAACCGTTGGAAATAATGAAGAAGCAAATTTCTCTGGGCAAGGGAAAAATACTTCTATAGAATAAGCACATCCAGTTCCCAGAAAAACTGGAACAAAAAAAAAGATGTTGCAAGACAGAAGTCAATCAAACCTGACCCTTTCCTCACCTGAGATAGAATGAAGTGGAGATGTCATATACCTCTGTTATCATGTAATCGTAGCACCATTTAGGTTGTAAAAGGTCCTTAAGATCATTGAGTTCAGCCATTAAAAAAAACCCCTGCACATAGACACAGACAACTCAGTTGAGCTGGCTGCACAGATATGCAGAGCCATCTTAGTCACCCTGCTGTGCACAGTTGCAAGATGTGGCTCTGCAGATGTTTATCAATAATCTTGCATTCGTTCATATGCTTTATAAAAATCACTTTACCTGGTTTTAAATCCCTAAGGAGCCTTGCCATGATATTTATTTCTTCTGAAAGGATACATAAGGAGCTACATTACTTGTGTGAACTGATGCTATCTATCCTAGTGTGAAGGATTTTGAAATCCAAGCATCAGAAACCAGCAAAATACAGTTTTCATGCTATTTATATTCTTTTTAAAAGAAGATACAATATTGAATTCCACTCCATTACTTTGATGGCAGTGAGTCTATGGAGTCTGCACTGGTGAACTGGTAAATTAGAAAATCAGAACACAACTTTTTTTTTCTCATACTCTTACTGCATTAAATGAACATGAGGATTGAAAAAGAAAAATAGCAAGAAGGGCTGAAATCATAATATACAGCACTGCCATACAAATTCATAGGTGTTGAAGGACTTAATTTTTTTGTTTTAAACTACTTTTTTTTTCTATTTGTAGTAAAATACAACTCAAAATTGCTTAACTGAATTAGGAGCTCAAATTGCATTTATAATCAGAACTGCAACTTAAATTTTCACATACATCAGAAAATTTTGAAACTGTTGTGTAAAATTTCCATTCAGAGGGCACAAGAAGATGAATTCACAGGTTCACAGGTTATTGCTAAGGAATGTGATGAAAGTGCTGGCAGATGAACTCACTAAGACGCTCTCCATAATTTACCAACAGTCCTGGCTTACTGGTGTTGTACCACAAGACTGGAAATTGGCTAAGTTGACACCCAGCCACAAGAAGGATGAGAAAGATGATCCAGGTAATTACAGACCTGTCAGCCTGGCCTCAGTTCCAGGTAAAATCATGGAGCAAATAATCCTGAGTGCAATTACGCAGCACCTACAGGATGACCATGACATCTGATCTAGTCAACACAGATCTAGGAGAGGTAGGTCCTGCCTGAACAGGACCAGATCTCCTTTTATGATCTGGTGACTCACCTGGTTGACGATAGAAAGGCTGTGGATGTTGTGTACCTGGACTTCAGTAAAGCCTTTCACACTGTTTCCCTCAGTAAACTTCAGGAGAAAGTCTCAGTGCATGGACTGGACAGGAGCATCCTGTGCTGGGTTAGGAATTGGTTGGATGAATGAGACTTACTTTCGTTGGTAAACAACCACAGAATCACAGAATACTATGA
>WEKX01003143.1:5112-16909 GCA_013390025.1 Pitta sordida
AAGTCTCTCTCCACTTCACTAGTCTCGAGCCATTCCTCCCCCAGCCGGTAGCGGTGCATGGGGTTGTTATGGCCGAAGTGAAGAACCCGGCACTTAGTTTTGTTAAATCTCATACTGTTGGAGCCTACCCATCCCTCCAGCCTGTCAAGGTCCCTCTGGAGGGCCTTCCTACCCTCCGGCTGTTCAACATTTGCCCCCAGCTTAGTATCATCTGCAAACTTGCTGATGATGGATTGAATTCCCTCGTCCATTTCATCGATAAAGATGTTGAACAGTACTGGGCCCAACACTGACCCCTGTGGGACTCCACTGGTGACTGGCCGCCAGTCCGATGTTGCACCATTCACCACCACCCTCTGAGCTCGCCCTTCTAACCAGTTTGTGACCCAGCATAAAATATTCCTTTCCAGCCCGTGCTTTACAAGTTTCTCCTGAAGGGTCCGTGCCTCTCATCTTCACTAGAGTGGGGGTTTACTGTATAATCTTTTTTACCAATGTTATGCCACAAAGTTTCTGAATAAGTTTAAAATAATAATCTTAAGAACCCTATGTAGCAAACCTAAGTGCTTTCTAGCATCACGGCAGCAAAACATCAGACAATGCAAATCCAAAAACATGTTTTGTACAGGCATTCTGCTCTAGTGTATGCTTCCCTAAATTTTGTAAACATATGCCTTTGTATTTTTCCTTCTGCATCTAAAAGACTGATGCTCTGGAACTGATGTATTTTACAATATAGACACAGCCAAAGGCAATATATTTGCTCTCTAGAAATGTATCAGGTAACAAACATTATGAAAATAAACATTTAATTTGAGGACACCCTGGCCACAATGTATGCATAGTCCCAAATACATGAAGTATACTTGTTTTAAAATTTGCCAGTAGAAACGTCTTAGAAATTCATCATGAGCAAATAACAGCCTGAAAAAAAGGCGGTTTCAAGGAGGCCTTGTAGCAGCCTTCCAGTACATATAGGGGGCTCACAAGCAGCTTGGAAAGGGACCTCTTACAAGGACATGTAGTAAAAGAACAAGGGGGAATGGCTGTATCCTGAAGGAGAGTAGGTTTAAATTAGATATTAGGAAGAAATTCTCTACTGTGAAGCACTGGATCAGGTTGCCCAGAGCTGCTGTGGAGGAAAAATTGAGGCTAATAAATGGGTCTCCAGAATCTCCTCTCTTTTTAAATAGGAGTTTTTTGGAGGAAGATTTACATTGACTGTGTGGAAGTGCAAGAATATCGCAATGACTATTCATAATATAAGATTATCCAAAGTGCCGATTGTTCAAAACAAAGGATATAAAATTCCCCATTGTCTACAATAAGATACTTTCTGCCAGGAACAGTGATCAGTCTTCTAAACTCTTAAATCTGTGAAACTATGAAATGTGATTTATTCTTCTGGTTTTTTGTCCCACCGTCTCATATCTCTGTTATTTGTTACAAACATAAAAATAGTTATGTTAAGCTTTCACATGAAAGATCCACAACTATCAGAATTCTGTCTAGGAGAGTGAGCAGCACACAATAGAAGAAAGATGACCCAGACTGACCAGATGTGGAAAAGTATTTAACAGCACTCTCTCTCAAGGTGGTGTAATTGTTCTTCAGAGATGTAGTGATTCAGAGGTGATGATCTCATATTTGTAGAATATTTTTTCCTCCATTAATTTATGAAAGAACTGTCTGAATGTAGATAAGTGCAAGGGCTTTTCTATAGTATTAAACTAGGAATCCAGCTTTGTGAGAGAAGAGTCACAACCAACCAATGAGATGACATGCAAATATAATGATTTCCTTAATTATTATTCTAGACACGATTTATTTTCAGCTTTACTACCCTCATTGGATTTACCTACGAATCCAAGGATTCCATTGTTAATTCTCGAGTAGATACAATCTTTAAGCATTTTTCAGTTAGCTTTTTTAGTCTTTTTTTCATCCGTGGACATCCTCTGTTTCCTGTGTTAAACTGGATAATTTTATTATGTTTGCTGCTGATGATATTTTTTCTTCACACTGCCCATTATTCATTGATGAGTTCTTAAGTAAATTGTCTTAATTGCAGCAACAGTGCAACAGTGATAATTGCATCACCTATATAAATTCCAGAAGGAAAAATACATTTTAGATAAAAATGAGACAAAATTTGCCCAACATTCTGAAAGGATACTGTTGCTAACATATATGGTCATATTTTAATTTTATGCGGTTATTTTTGTTGTGTAAATTAATTTAATCCAGTTTCGTCTCTGCATAGTCTTATGTTAAACCATATAAGAAGTCATCGTTTTTCTTTTAGAAAACTGCATTACCATGGCTGAGCAATGTACACAATACTTCTATAATTCCTAGTAACAAGGTCTGTAACAGGTTTCTTGTGATCCATTATTGGTACATTGTAATATCACTTAATAGCATAACACATGTTTTAAACCTCTTCCAGCTGGCATGGTCTGCTTCTGCTAACTCCCAAGTTCCCAGATAATGTGAATTTGATGTTTGTTCCCTGTTGCAGAGATACAGGAGTGCATAGCAATGGAGCTAATCACTAGTTCTATATCTATAATGCTTCTATAAAGATTTGTCACTATGACATGGATAAAAGCCTGAGTCTCATTTAAAGTGCCAGCTTTCTACTTCTCTGCAATTTCAAGCCTATTTAACACAAACCAGAGGATTCTGGTGAGCACTAAGAGAAAGGCAAATCAGGTCAAGATGATATAATAATACAGTGGTAATGGACCTTTTTGGTTTTTTTTTTCCCCTGGCAGTCATAACAGTGACTTATGTGTGTATATGAGTATATATCTGGTCACTTATTTTCCAACACGTTTTACATATTTGTCTCATACAAATATATTATCCAAGAAGACACCAAAAAATGAATAGATTGAAATAATCCCTAGCAATTAAAAAAATGAAGACTTTTTTTACTTTTGCATATATGTAAGGACATGGAAAAAAATAAGATAGATATTATGAAATGTCTAATGTTAATCTTATAAATAAAATAAAAAATTATTGAAAATATTATTATGTTCCTATCTCCTCTGAGAAAACCAGTAGTTAAAACAATTTAGATGTCACAAAATCACAGAATCACAGGATCACAGAATTAACTATATGGGAAAAGACCTTTGAGATCATTGAGAATTACATATGTACATATGACAATAAAGAAAACTCCTGGAAAAGACATTTCATTAAAATATTTAATTCATTGAAATATTGATTAATAGAAGTATCTTTGGTATCAGACATATACAATATAAATATTAGCTTTATTGTACATTAATTATTCTTTTTACAATCCAGCATTCTGGATCAACAGAAATTCCTATAAATTGACCACAGGATTGGAAAGTTGCTACACTTAGTCCTATATATCCTCTGTTAAAGACAAAATGTTATGCTTGGACTTCATATTTATTTTTGAGAAAGTAAAATTAAAATGAGATTGATTGAATGTAAAGGTTCAAATAAGAGATCTGGGGTAAGGATTCTGGCAAGATAGTTTAATGCAAGATAAATTTGTTTCTAAGACTTTCCCAGTTTCAGTTGTGTAAATATCTGCATCTTCAACTAGTTTCTCAGTATAATTCAAGGAGATATATGTTACAGTGATACCTTGATTATTCACGTTTCAGTTTTCGCTGCCTTGGATCTTTGTGGGTTTTTTTCCCCGTGATATTTCCACGTCTGTGCATATGCAGCACTTCTGCCACGCTGAGGGTGGGCACTGTCACCCCCTGTGGAATGGGACTGATATGCCCCCACGAGGCAAGGGAGCAGTGCCTCTAGCTCTCTGGGGACATCCCGCAGTTTGCTCCCTTATTAATGTTGTTGAGGTCACAAGGCAGGGAAAATTTACAACACATAGTTCATAGTCCCACTGCACCATGGCACTGTTCTATCCTGTGGCAGCAGATGGCCCAAGCCTTAGTCCCGTGCCTGTTCCATAGTGGGACCCTGCAGTGGGAGGCTTGGTGGATGGCAGGGATTTTGGGCACGGTGGCAGCGAGAGTGTGGTGCCCTGGTGAACTCCTAGGAAGGGCTTTTTCTGACCCCCAATGCTTCCACCAGAGCTCCCAAGCATCACTGTCGACACTGCATCCGTCCACCTTTAAACACAGTTCACTCTAGCCCTGCAAGCTCCGGTTTCACCATGCAGGCTGCTATGGCACTCAGAAAAAGCCCTTCCTAGGGTTTCTCATAGCCTTGCCAGCACACCCAGGGTGTAGATGGGCAGAAGCAGGGATATTTCCTAGCCAGAACGTGCCCATGGAGGTAGAGGTGTGACGGTCCTTCCTCTGACCTGTACACACTGCGAAAAAAGTGGCCTTGGCCCTGCTGTGCTATTCCCACCACCCACTCTTGCACCACCGCAGTCGGGAAATTTTAGAACACAGTAACAGTGTCAAGCTCACTCCAGGGCCATGGTGGGGCAGGGGCTCAGAGGTTGCTTGCCCCAGGACTGTGGAGGGGTGGGGGCTCAGTGGCTGCTCACCCCACAGGCCTGGAGGATGTTGCATCCTGCTGGGGAGGAACCCTGTGTCCCAAGGCTCAGGTCAGCACAGGTCCGTGCTGCCAGCGCTCTTGGAGCTTGGATACCCTCAAGTTTGCAACACTGTGCAACTCCCCAAGGTCCCTCATGGCATTGGGTGGCAGCAGTGTTGGAGCTTTTTTCCCTTTAGCTATGGTGGTTATTACATGTCAGTTGGTCCCAGGTATGGGAGCACCAGCAGTGGCTGTGTGGACCTGCCCAGCAGAAGGTCATCTTGCCCACTGTGGCAAGGGAGAGTAAGGGGGAATGGGAGCCTGCCATGCTGGGGGAGGGCATGGGACTACAGAAACCTCCCCCCAGCGCAACAGTGGGGACACATCCCACTGCTGCCCCATCCTAACACACTGTGCGACGAGGGGCTGGGATTGTGTACTGGCTGCTTACTCCAGCTCAGCACATGGTACAGGGTGTGGCAGAAAGAGCATCCCTGGGCTTGCCATGGCAGAGGTGGGGCAAGCAGTGCATGGTGGGACGGGGCAGTAGCAGGATATCTCCCTGTCACTGCTACCATGTCAGGGAGAGGCTTCTGTTCCCTTTTGCCCCTCCCTCAGCGCATCAGTGGGAGGTAGAGTTCTGCTGGGGAGGTCCATACGGCCACCACTGCCCCTCCTGTACCTGGGATGGGGGACATAGTGAAGCCACTGCAGCTAAAGGGGAAAAAACTCTGACACCACTGCCATCCAACACTGTGAGGAGCCTCAGGGTGTTGCACAGTGTTGCACAGTGTTGCAAACTTGAGGGTTCCTGAGCTCCAAGAGTGCTGGCAGCATGGACCTGTGCCAACCCAAGCCTGAGGATTTCAGGAGTCCTCCCTGGCGGACTGCAGCCTCCCCTGGGGATGTGGCGTGAACAGCCACCAAACCCTCACCTTTCCATGGTCTCAGGGAGAGCATGGCACAGTGTTATAAAGCTTCTCCACTGTGGAGGCAGTGCAAGTGAGAGTGGCGGGAGCAGCCTCGCAGTCGCGATGGCAAAAGCAAGAGAGTGGGCAAAGGGATGCCTACAGATTCTCCAGGAGTGTTCCTAGACAGAGAGGACTCAGAAACAGTTCCCTTTGCTCCTCTGTACTGTTCGAGGGCGTGCTCTCCAGAGCTCTGAGGCAGCAAGGGGATGGGCATGGCTTATTTGCATATTCATGTGTTGCCTGTGTTCGTGGATCAAGGTATTCATGGCAGCTGATAAGACCCTAACCGCTATGGAACTCCAGGTATTACCGTACTTCCAAAACAAAATTCTTCTAACTTTTAAAAATATCTCTATTACAATCACAGAATCACAGAATACTACGAGTTGGAAGGGACCCGCAAGGATCATCTAGTCCAACTCACCATCTAACGCCCATACAGAGCCCGAACACACACCCCAGAGTGGTGAACATAAACCTAGTTCTTTCACAGGCTCACAGGCCACTCCGAGCCAGAAGGGACCCACAGGACCATCCAGCCCAACAGCCCGCCAGCTAGACCATGTCACTGAGCTCCTCATCGAGTCTTCTCTTAAACACCTCCAGAGACAGCGATTCCACCACCTCCCTGGGCAGACCATTCCAATGAACGATCACTCTCTCTGTGAAAAACCAATGAGACAAAACATGTTCTAGAAGTGCCTATTTTTATTCATAGAATAGAATGTCTGGTTGACAAGCTTAGGTGTAAATGTCTGCATTATGAAAAATTAAAGGTAGACGAGATAAATCCCAATATATTTGACTTATCTCAGCAGAAAATAAAATGAATTGCTACATAATTCTTACTAAGCATCTTGTGTTTTGGAAGGAAATTACATTATCAATTGTATTAGAAATAGTAGAGGTAAAGGTAACTTTTATCTGTGTATGGTTCTATGAAATAATGCATCTGTTTCCTCTGTGCTACAAACATAATTTTTAACGGGAAACATGTGTTAAGATTCTGCCTGAAGAAGTTTAAAGAGGAAGAAAGGTGCATGAGTTATGTCTGCTCCATTAAATTAGAAGTGCCTTGAGCCTGTTCTCTAGCAGTAGTCAAATAATAACTAGCATCCATAGCAGTAAACATGCTGATACACAAAACATCAGTAGATGTATCAATATTACATTTTGATAAAGGTCTCTGACCCAGAGTAACTACAAAACCATGACTAGGAAGTGCATGGAAAATTGTTCACAGGAATGGAAAAATGTCAGGCCAACATCTGTTTTGCATGTTCAAGTCCCAGAGTCACGGCATATCCCCTAGAACTGTTGCATATATATATATATNATACTTACAAAACAAGAATAATGACTGCAACACATTTTTTTTATGCCATACCTCATTTCTAGCTTGCATTTTGGATATAAATATAGTGGATAAGTGCTTCATGACTCACTTGTTAGTCACTTGTTTATTCACTCATAAGAAATAACGTCCATATTTTTATATTCTCAAATCCAGTCTCTTAAATCTATCAGAAAGAGTGTACTTCTGGGGTAGAGAAGACAGGAAAGATTTTGATATGTCTCCTTCTGTTAAGGGTTGCCATTCTTCATGACATAAAAGATGAGACTACAATACAAGTAGAAAGTGAGATCAAGGTTCAAATTAGAACTCAAGAAACAGAATATTCTAGTGAAACAGTAAGGGTATGGTTACTGTCAGCACTTTGTGGCATACACCACAAATGAATCTTTGTAAAACCCAAACCTTGATGATTTTGGACAGGGGAAAATGATTGACTCGAGAGAAGAAAAAGAATTATTGAGAAATTTTTAAAAATTGCAACTTTAATGTATATTCAGATAATGAATTGCATCAAATTGAAGTTTCTCAAAACAAGTGAAGTGGGATATAAGCTTCCTGGAAGATCATATCTCATATTCAAGAATATTTCTTTTGCTATCCACAGGTAAATTATATAGAATGTACAGTGGTCCTAAATCTTACATTCCCTAAAATTTGCATCAGTTACCAATTTCTTTTTTTCAATCATTAAATGATAGTGACTTCATTAGACTACTTTTTTCTTAAGTTTTCTTTTTCATTGTTTAGTTTCACAGGGTTTTTTTCATGGTACTTTTGGTAACACACACTTAAAGGAAATTGCAGAAGTGGTTAGTAGATGCAATCCCTGAAGTTTAACATTTATACTATTTCTATAAAGCAACTCAAGAAAAAATAATAAAATAGTTATTATTTGACACTAAGTCCATTTTTTTAAAATAAAATATAGATATTTCATTTCAATAGTCAGATATTTTTCTGCTTTTATAAAAATTACATATTATTGGTCTCTAGGTTACCCATGAAAGTCTTAAGTCAGAACTGTGAGTTTGTTTGAGTTGAAATGTGACATAGTTATTGTTCCTAACACAGTAAGCATAACACTTAGCATGCTGAAACATCTCAAAAGCATTGAAAATTCTGTCTATCATGTCTGGGTTTTGGGGAATTTTTTGTAACAACCCCTTAGGAATAACAACTACAAGCATTTAATCCTTTTGATTATAGTCTTGTTTAGAAGCGTATTTTCCAGCTGATACTGTAGGGCTGTCTTCCAACTCATTCTGCAAGAGTCTGAATTAAACCTCGTGAGTTCTTTTTACCCTAGTTTCATCACATATTTACAGATTCTTCACAACACTACTAAGACAGAAGGGACAAAATGTTTTCTGAGATAAGTCTTTTAGAAGAGAAGGAAACTTGTCCTGCTCACTTGGATTTAGAAAGCATTCCAGGCAAAGTCTGAAGTGCTGGCTTTGGAACACTTGGTTAATTAAACTTGACCATTAGTTTTGTAACTAAGATTAATTTCTACTTTCCTCAGATATACATCTTTAGACTCAGAATATAATTAATTGCTTGGTGAAATGCAAAGTACACATCCTCACATCAGTGAAATGTCATTTTTGGAATTGCATGCAGTGTCTGCAGTCCGGCTCGCACATAAAAATCAGCTGAAAAAGGATCATTATCTATTTTTTAATAAATTGAGTTTTAAGGTATAGTTCCCAAGGTGATTTACAATTTATATTTTTCTGCACATTTAACAACATAATAAAGATAAAATAAGTACTTTGGGAGAGTAAAGTCATGGAACAGATAGACCTGTGTGCTATTACACAGCAAGTGCAAAATAACCACAACATTACAACTAGTCAGCATGGATTTCAGAGAGGCAGGTCTTGCCTGACCAACCTAATCTCCTTTTATGATCTGGTGACTCACTGGGTTGACGATAAAAAGGCGGTGGATGTTGTGTATTTGGACCTTAGCAAAGCCTGTGACACAGTTTCCCATAATAATCTTCAGGGGAAACTCTTAAAGCATGGACGGGATAGAAGCATTTTTTGTTGGGTTAGGAACCGGTTAGATGGACGAGCTCAGAGAGTGTTGGTGAATGGTGCCACACCCAACTGTCAGCCCGTCACAAGTGGAGTCCCACAGGGGTCAGTGTTAGGCCCGGCACTGTTTAACATCTTTATTGACAATATGGACGAGTGAATTGAGTCCATCATTAGCAAGTTTGTGGATGATACCAAGCTGGGGGCAAATGTTGAACCGCCAGAGGGTAGGAGGGCCCTTCAGAGGGACCTTGACAGACTAGAGGAATGGGCAGTCTCCAACAGTATGAGATTTAACAAGACTAAGTGCTGGGTTCATCACTTTGGACATAACAAAGCTATCGACTGGGGGATGAGTGGCTGGAGAGTGGTGAAATGGAGAGGGATTTAGGAGTAATGATTGACAGAAAACTCAATATGAGCCAGCAGTGTGCCCAGGTGGCTAAGAAGGCCAATGGAATCCTGGCCTGTATTAGGAACAGTGTGGTCAGTCAGACCAGGCAAGTTATTCTCCCCTTGTACTCGGCGCTGGTCAGACCACATCTTGAATACTGTGTCCAGTTCTGGTCTCCTCAGTTTAAGAAGGATGTTGAACTGCTTGAGAGAGTCCAGAGAAGGGCAACAAGGATGGTGAAAGGACTGGAAAACAAGCCCTATGGGGAACGACTATGGGAACTGGGGCTGATCATCCTGGAGAAGAGGAGGCTCAGAGGTGACCTGATTGCTGTTTACAACTACCTGAAGGGAGGTTGCAGCCAGGTGGGTGTGAATCACTTCTCTCAGGCTGCCAGCACCAGAGCAAGAGGACATGGCCTTAAGCTTTGCCAAGGGAAGTTTAGACAGGATGTTAGGAAGAGCTTTTTCACAGAGAGAGTGATGTTTCATTGGAATGGTCTGCCTAAGGAGGTAGTGGAGTCGCCATTCCTGGAGGTGTATAAGGGAAGACTTGATGAGGAGCTTGTTGACATGGTCTAGATGGTGGAAGGCTTGGATGTATGGAGCATGGTTCCCGTGGTTCCACGCTTGTTGGCCTGATTCCTGGGTGGATGTTTGCTTGGGAGTTGGACTAGATGATCCTGCAGGTCCCTTCTAACACAGATGAACCTGTGAACCTGTGAATCTGTGAACAAAGACTAAAGATACAAGGGAATAAATTTTTATTGCAGAATTTACTAGTCATATTTTGCCCTTTTAATGTCCTCAAATAGGTCCCAGACCCCTTCTAAAAGTCCTTCTGACATCTCTGATTAGTACAGTCCATATGTTTCTTAATATCAACAAATTAACAGTGATAGTTATACCAAACAGTATGGTAAATGATTGTCTGTATTTGAGGGGAAAATATCTCCCCATGAATTGCAGTAAAAAAAGCAATTTTGTCTAATTACACTGAGTGTATTGAAATGCTAGCTTTTCCCTCATGGGTACTAACACCAGATCTGCAATTGTTTATGGGATTGAATTTAAAATGTCCCTCTCTTTGTGAATTAGAAAACAGAAGTTTTCTTTAGAATGTATCTGATCCATACTTGATAAAGTTTGAAATATCCTTATTTCACTCTTACATATGTCTTTATGCTGTTGTGAAAGAATGATATTATTCTTTCAAAATTATTTTTCAAGTTGTGGTTTTAATCTGTTTTACATGAAATTCCTTACATTTTTTTTCACCTTACATACCAATGCAAAATGTCAAATGTTCAAATATTTTAAACAATTTATAGCAATTTCTAAATATATTACAGTAATCCCTCAATAATTGCAGGGGCTCGGTTCCAGAAAGATGCCATAAAAACTGAATACTGCGAGGTAGTGGTAAATACAGTAAATACGGTAAAGCCAGGGGAAAATCCATAATGTATTGAAGCCTCAAACGGTGAACTGTAAAATAACGAGGGATTACTGTATTTTAAAATCTTGTACGATTTCTCTTGAAAAATTAATTGATTTGGTATTGAAATGATAATTAACTGAATCACAGAATCACAGAATCACAGAATACTGTGAGTTGGAAGGGACCCACAAGGATCATCTATTCCAATTCATCATCTAACTCCCATACAGAGACCGAGCGCACATCCCAGAGTAGTAAACATAAACCTAGTTCCCTTGCAGGTGCACAGGCCACGCCGAGCCAGGTTACCTCCAATCACAATATCACTGACCAACCCTTCCTTATTTGTAAACAATAGGTTGAGCACAACCTCCCCCCTGCTAGGCTCACTCACTTTTTGCATCAAGAAACAGTCGTCAATTACCTCTAAGAACCTTCTGGACTGTCTCCTCTCTGCTGTGTTAAGTTCCCAGCAGATATCAAGCAGATTAAGGTCTCCTGTAAAAACTAGGGCAGCCGATCTTGAGGTTATCTGTAGTTGCTTAAAGAGCAATAAGTCTGCCTCTTCCTCCTGATTTGGCATTCTGTAACACACTCTGATCAGAATTTCAGCTTTATTGGGAATCCCTCTTACCTTGACCCATAGGCTCTCTACTTGATCATCCTTGATGTCGAATTCTATGGTATCTAAGGTTGCTTTAATATACAGGGCCACCCTCCCCAAACTTTACTTGCTCTCCTATCCCTTCTAAAGAGTGTGCAGCCTTCCAATGTGGCACTCCAATCATGCGCTTCTTCCCACCATGTTTCCGCTACAGCAACAATNTTTCTGCTACAGCAACAATCTCTCTTGATACACCATAACTTCCAGTTCTTCCTGTTTGTTGCCCAGGCTGCATGCATTGATGTACATGCACATCTACTGGGTTGATGAATATGCTCTAGGATAATTCTTACCAGTACCTGTGTCTTCACGAGTGGCTGCCGGATCCCCTTCCCCCTTCAAACTTAGTTTAAAGCCTTGAGAATGAGTCTTGCCAGCCCTCAGGCTAAAACCCTTTTACCCCTATTTGACAGATGCAGCCCTCCAGGG
>WEKX01003147.1:0-18310 GCA_013390025.1 Pitta sordida
ATTCTGTGATTCTGTGACTCTGTACTTGTACAGGAGGGGATGAGGTGAGGTTCTTCCTCCCAGAAGCCTTTCCAAATCCTTTCTGAACAGCTCTCCATACAGGATATGTTGTTCAGACTCATGAAAAGCTGAATGAGGAGTTAGACAGGAAAATCTCCAAGGAATCTTAAGCACACATCAGTCTCTGTGAGTACTTTCTTTCTTTATACATTAAACTTAGGGGAGGTGAATTGTGTGTAGAAGATCTCTGAAATAATCACCCTTGTGTTCTGCAACGGGTAGCATCCTCCATCCATGGAAGACTAACACTCCAGGCAAATATTTGCCTGAGCAGCTTCACAAATGTCAGCTCTGACATTCTGTGTCTACCTAAATTTGATTTCAATTGTACTTCTGGATCTACTTAAATTTGATTTCACTTGTACTGATGTCATAGAATATATGATCATACCATCTTTTCACTGACTTTTCACTGACCTCTTTGTGGCTCACTCTGTTTGGACTTAAGAGAATTTCTACGTGCAAAATTACTGGAGTTTCATTAGCTGCAACTGATGGTTAATTAAACCAACAAAGGTTTATAGCAAATCCTGGATTTCACCATCGTCTGTTGGGTGAAAATTTTCCTTTTCTTGACCTTAGGCCCAAGGCAGACCTTGGACAGCCTACTGTGACAATGCTGCTCAGACAGCATTCATAGTGTACAAGATAGGACAAGTCAACAAGCTGACAGGATACATCCAGGGAGCATCTCCATGCTGAAGAAGATTTATATAGAGATTTATAAGGGGAGTATAAGGTATGATCCGATGCTTCAGTCTGAGGCTGTGGGAGCCCTTGCTTCCAGTTCTCTCACATTTCCAAGATGATGCACAAAAGACTCTGAACTTGCAAAACTATGTTCTGCAGTGGTAATAGTGATGTCCTCCTAGACTATAAATTTGAATCATTATAGCAAATTACCTAAGATTCCCCTTTAGGTTGGTGAGATACACCCTGGAGGGCTTTTTCCATTTCTCTACTGAAATGGTATATATAGTTGCTGTGAAATAATTTAAATTGTCTTTTTAACCATATTTAAAGGAGTGGAGGTGAGGGGCAAAGAAGCATGATTACTGTGTTGAATAACTTTGTGTTTCCACATAGTTGACTCTAGCCTCTTGTTGCCTTCACTCAAGGCATTTTGCAGCCCTACTTTCTAAGTAAAAGAATCTATTTCTCCTCAAGCTTTGACTGTTATGAGTCCTTTGATAGCCTGTAAGGTCAGTGTTTCAAACCCCACCCTCTTTCTCTTTTGATATGGGATTCTTAGGATTATATTTTTCAGCTCTACAATGGGAAGAACCACTCACTCTTTGCTAACATTTATTTACAACAGAAAATCACCCTGCAGTGGCAGATGGCATCCAGTATCCCGTTAGTACTTATGGGAACTCCTAGAGTCTGATTAGCAACAAGATGATTTGGCGTGTGAGAGACCCGGGTTCAATTCCCGCCAGGGAGACAGTGTCAAGAGTTGGACTCGATGATCCTTGTGGGTCCCTTCCAACTCAGAATCTGTGATTCTGTGATTCTGTGACATCAGTGAAATGAAAAGGTACCTGGCATATGAAATGTAATCAGCTGTGTAGTCCCGAAGAAAATGAAACCACAGCTAGACAGTTCTACAAGGAAATTTGACATGGAAGAGGTTCTGAAATAAGAACTCTGCTCTAGCCATTGGGCTGATTTTTGGGATTTGTTTATGCCTACCTATCCCCAGCCAATATTGGGCATAAAATATAAAATATATCTCTCTGACGTAATTGTAACTTTCCTGTAAGGGAACTTTGCTGTTTTGAAACTGGAAAGTTGTATTTGAAACCCACTGGGTCAGTCACCAAGTTCTTACACCATAGCCTCTATGAAAATCACTCCCTTCCAAGCATGTTTGAGTAGTTCAGGTATCAACTGCCCACCCAGACTCACAAAACCATGTAATAGTGTGAGGCGGAAAGGACCCACAAGAATCATTGAGTCACCTCTTAGCCCTGTATAGGACTATCCTCAGGAATCACACCATGTGCCTGAGAGTATTGTCCAAATGCTTCTTGAACTGTCAGGCTTGGTGCACTGGCCACTTCTCTGGGGAGCCTGTTCTAGTTCCAAACCACCCTCTGGGTGAAGAATTTTTTCTGTATCAAACTTCCCCTAGCACAACTTCAGGCCATTTCCTTGGGTCCTGTCACTGGTCACCAGAGAGAAGAGATCAGAGCCTGCCCCTCTTCTTCCCCTCACAAGGAAGATATGACTGCAATGGGGTCTCCCCTCGGTCTCCTCTAAGCTGAACAGACCGAGTGACCTCAGCTGCTCTTCGTATAGCTTCTTTCCTATTTCCATTTTTGTATTGGATGAAGACAAAAAATATTTCCCTAAGAATGCCCTGCCTCAAACTCCATTTCTCTCAGAGATTGAAAGTCAAAGTGCTTCCAAGCATCCTAAACATCAGGGGGCCACACAGCATACAGTGTCTTAAAGGAAAGGACTCTAGACCTTTAGAGATCAGTTGGTCAAACAGATTTGTGACCAAGACACCTTCAGTATTGCTTAGGATAAGTGGATAAATTAGTAGATCAAGAGCTGTTGTTGTCCTATACTCTCCATCTCTAACCTGTCTAAAGTAGTTCTTGTTTAGGCACAGTTGGTGTGGTATCCCCTACAAAGCACATTGAACTGAATTGAAGGTGACAAACTCAGAAGTCACACTCATGAAACTAGAAAGGAAGGGTATTATCCTTCTACTAAGAGCTAGTGTCAATAATATCCCATGCCTGAAATTCAGCAGCTGCTGTCTTGATTCTAAGTGTACATTTCACAAGTCTTAACTGGAAGTGATCCCCCTATATGCTCCCAGTTGGAATGAGAGTAGAAGCATAATTTCTGCCCCAATTTCCCCCACAACATAAGCCATATTCATGTTTTCACCCATAGTACAGTGGCAGTCAAATACATTTGGTGGAATTTTAGACATGTATGACACTGCTTATCTGCTGTTTTGAGAATGGCCCAAGGCGTGGGCTAAGTAGGTGTTTGTTAGCAGTGTAAATCTGAAGTAACTGTACTGAAGTCAATAGGAAACTGAACTGAAGCCTTGGGTCATGGACTGGAAGGAAGTGCATTGAACATCTGGGGCATGGAGGAATGCATGAGTCACCCTGCAGCATCCTCCCTCTGGTGGATGCTTGGTGAAAAGTAAACATTCCGGAGAATTTCAGTACAGTCTTTTCTCAGAAGGAAAGGGAATTTTAGAGTACTATATGTGTGGGTGAAGGTATAAAAATACTGGATAGATTCCATGGCTCACAGATCAAAGCAAGTAACATAGTTTGGAAAATCCACTTTAGTGTAGTGGTGAGTGTCCCCACCTCTCACACAGGAGAACGAGGGTTCGATTCCCGTCAGGGAGCTGGTGGTGCCGCTTAGGAGTTGGACTCGATGATCCTTGTGGGTCCCTTCCAACTCAGAATATTCTGTGAATTCTGTATGACGCCACTGCAGATGTTGAAATTGCCTTTAAGGCTGAGATTTGCTAGCATGACTAATGATTTTGAGTCTTCTATTTGGGACGCCAGTGAGAGCTCTAGTATTTTGGGTGTTTTCACCTCTGTCCTTGGACATAGTAGGGACTTATTTATACCATAAAAACAACGTTCTATTTTATCTGATGCTGGGACAGAAAGAACAGTCCTTGATGGGACTCACTGTACCCCTCTCCCAGGCTCACGTCCATAAATGGCTCTCTCAAAAAGTCAACCTTTTGGGTTAGCAAGTCGCTGGGTGAATTTTGCTGTTTGCTTTCTTTGCTAATAAGCTTCATTTCTCATTAAGGTGTTTTCTGTTCATGACTGTTTTCATATGAAAATGTTTTTCCTTTAGCAAACAATTGCACAGCTATACTCCCAAGTGGGATTAGTTCTTAGTGCTTTCTTTCCTCAGTCATCTGGTATTACAATATTTCTGATTCCTGTATGGATGAGTGCATGGTGAGCGAATAATAAGTGAGGAGAGAATATAGTCAGGCTAACTGGGCCTTTGTTTCACTTAGAGGCAGTTGGGGAGCAGGCTCTGGAGCCAAGGCTGGTTGTATTGGCAGGAATAGGGAATTTGAATTGATATTTTAAACTTTCTTTCCTTTGGCCAATTTGAGCTGTACTCCCTGAGATGTTAATGTAATACATGTTAGGAAACTGTGCTATTGTTGACCTTATCAGATTAAAAATGAATTTTCTCTCATCGAGATCACATGAAGTGTATGAGTATTCCCCATGTCCTTCTCATGAAGAATGTAACTCAGTCACTGTCTAGTTTTCTTAAATATCTCTGTTCTAGGAATCTGACATGGAATTTCAGGCAGTTATAGCTGAAAAATATGTGTTTATGTACATTTGATTATCTTGTTTAACTATGTTTCAACAGGACTACAGCCTGGAGGTTTTTAAACATGAACCCAAAACTCACAGTGTTGTGGGTATTAGGTAACATGCAATTTATCTGACAACCTGAAGAATGCACTGCTGGAACTGACTAATTTTGTGGCTGGATAAGGAGCTTCTGAAGAATCACAGAATATTCTGAGTTGGAAGGGACCCACAAGGATCATCGAGTCCAACTCTTAAACGGCACCACTGCCTCCCCGGCAGGAAATCGAACCCCTGATCTCTTGCATGAGAGGTGGGGACACTCACCACTATACTGAAGTGGATTTTTCTGTGCTATGTGGCTTTTCTCATCTACTGGTTTTCAGTATGAAGAAACAGGTGTCTAACTGGCTCATGTGGTTACATCTTTAAATGAGCTTGGGGACTGCTGAAGTTTATCTGAATGCTTTTTAATCGTACTTTTAAACATACCAGTGCTGATGATGTCCTTCATGCCACCTCTCTCACTATCCCACAGGGCAGGGAGGAGCTTTGGGGCACACACAGAAATGTCTCACCTCCTTTCCCTCCTTTGTATGCCTCAGGGAGCACACATGCAAAACCCCCACATAAAACCCCACTTGCTGGCCCGGCTGAGGCCATTCCTACCCAGGGCTGTGAGTTCCTCAGGTCCTTGTGTGACTGTGGTGCTGTGATCTCCAGCTGGGGAGAGGATGGGGTGTTGGTATGGGCTGGATATTGTAGGACTCCAAGAGTTGCAGCTGATGCAATCTTTTCTGTTATTTCTGCCCACCCTTTCCCAACACCCTCAGGTGGGGAGTGGGTGGTTTCAGTTCCCACTAGAGGATACTTGTAGCTAGAGGATTTTGCTGAGAAAGATGAGTCCTTCAAAAACAGGATGGAGAGGTGATGGCAGACCACAGTCATTATAGCGGGAACTAACTGAATCTCAGAACCAGCTAGACAGAGATTTACATTCCAGAAACAATGAGCTGAAGGTGAGTAATGGAGAGGATGATCAGTGGATGAGGGATCTGGGTTTAGAGGTGGGAGGAGAACAGCAGGGCTATTCTTCAAGGAAATTAAATCAGCTTCCTACTCCTGCCCAGAGCAGACACCAACTCAGTCACATCGACAGCCCTTTTTCCTCCCCATCTCGCTCTGGCATAGCCACGCACTCACATGTAAGCCTTGTAGTTGCTGCCAATTTTCTGGATTCGGATGTCATACTTGGAGTCAATGAATGGCTCGGTGGTGGCATAGGTTTTTGCCATGGCTACTATGCTGGCCATGTCCCGGAAGTCGTGCTGGTTCTCAACTTTGACCTTGATGATCAAAATCCAGTGAAAAAGAGACAAGAGCAAAAAGAACAGGAATACTTTGTGAGCAGAAGTCATCTCCACACCTGAATAGCACAATGTCAGTTAAACCCTGCACAGACAGAGAAGGGGACTGAGCAGGGACTCTGTGATTTAAAGAGAGAAGTTCCCCAGACCAACCAAACCCAGAGCAAATCAGTTCTCCTTCCTCATGCACCAGCACCACCAGGTAAACCTGACACCAGGGAGACAGCTAGACCTTTGCCCAAATGGCTTTTGCCAATCCACATTGCTTTTATGATGCTTCAGAAAAATACTTCATCTCTTAAGGAGCATTACTTCATTCAAATGTCGGAACTACTGTTTCTCATGTTGGGATGGATGAAAACAGTATTTTCGGTGGTCAGAAGACAAACCAATGCCAGGAAATCAACATGAGAGCTGGTTGTCTGCCACTTCTAGGCACCAGTTTCCTGGCATTTCACATTACCTGCCTCCAGGCTTTCTTTGAGAAATGGTGCAGGTCTCCCTGCTCTGAAGTTTTGAAGGAAAAGGATGCCTCTGGGGGAGGTTGTGATTTCTGGGGAGATTTGTATGAGTGTGAGGCTGTAGGACAGCTGGTCGGGTGTTAGACTTGATTCACACTTTGAAATGAGAGGGCAGTGCCCTATGAGCTGGAGTTCTTCTGAGAGGATGGCTTTCCATATGTCTGTATTCAGTTACGAGAAATGCTCTGTATATTATCAAAAAAAAAAATTAAAGGGGAAAAAAAAAGGAATGGAAAAGGACCAAAACCATAGAAGTTCCAGTGATATGATCGAATCTCTACAGAAACTCATTGATTCGGGAAAGCAAAACCGAACAACAAGTAACAAGAACATAGTGAATAACTTCACCTCACTCCTATCTGTAACCCTGGACTTCAGTGTATTGCAAAAACTTGTTTGCTGCATCAGCTAAACTGATGCAAGTCTTACTCCTTAGGGCTGGACAGATGCAGGAAAGCTGGATTAATCTTTGGAAAAAAGACCAAAACTGTGTAAAAAGCATGAGCAAGTGAGTGACTTTGCATTATTACCAACACTTTGTATCTTGGTAATGCTTCGAGACCCCAGCTGGGGGTTGCAACCCTGCTTTGCTAAGTGTCCACTCACTCCTGGCCATTAATGGATGTCTGCCCCAGAAAACTTTCCCAGTTGCGTCAGTGTGTGTTAAAGGAGGGTGATGCCAGACTTTGTGGAGCCAGCTGAAGGTGCAATGGTATTTGGTGTTTCTTCGCAAAGAATAAACAAGAGGTTTTTACATATCTGCCTTCAACCATGAGAGGGCAGGAGCCATCTTCACTGGAGAGTGGAGGACAAGCTTGTTGTTGTCCTGTTTTATTCTGTTTAGATTTTTTTTTTGTGCCAGCTTATACACCGGCCAAAGTTGCATCCACATTCTGGTGCAGAAAGCTCTTATAAGCTGAACAGTTGTAGGGAAGGTGAAAAGTGCAACTAGTTTAACCCGTGACTATTTCTAGGTGCCTGAACAAGAAAAAAGACCTGGTCTTAGCTTCTCCTTTTGCTGACTGCCAAATACCCCTAGTTCTCCTCCTTCTTGCTGTGGTGAGGGCTGTGCTCTCACTATTCAGGAATCCCTGAGGAAAGGAGCAGAGGAAGATGACAGTCAGCTGTGAGGTGGGAGGGTACTAAAAGAATAAAAAAAGAACCAAACACAAAGGGGATATGTAAAGGCAACCCTTACACAGCATCTAGAAGGAGCAGCCTTGCTCTAGTCTGTGTTCTCTATCCGACTGGGGATGTTCCTGGCGTGGCAGGGGAGGGTGAGGTGGTAGGAATGCCCTGGAGGCAGTTTGAAGGACAGAGGGAACCCACAGCCTGGAGTTGCAATACACCAGAGGGAACAGTGCAGGCTCTGATGGAGCTGGGTATTTTTGTAGTACAGATAAGAGCTGCCCTGGGCTGAATGACATCAAGGAAGAGAGTCCCACCCAGATGAGATGATCTCAGGAGGGACGGCATGGGCAGGAGGCACTGACATGATGTTACAACATATTGTCCCAGACCCTCCTGGTGATAAGAAAATACAAAAGCCATTATATAATGACCTACTTGGAACAAGGACATTTGTGGGATCTAAAACAAAGTGCTGTGCTTGTGCAACAGATGTCTTTGAGTCCAAACTGAAATGTTTGCATCCTCAGCCCAGGAACATTTGTCCCAGAGGCAGTGGAAGGGATGCAACTTCCTTCTCCAGATTGAAATTAGACCATATTGTTATTGCTAAAAATGAGCTCATCTCATTAAATGGATTTTTCCCTTCAAAAATAGAGCATGCTATAGAAAGGAAGGGTCCATTTCTTCCTCCTCTCCATCACCCCTTACCTATGGGGAGAGAGAGAAAACACTTGAAAGTGTTTCCTTCAGTGGGCCTGAGGATTTTGGGCTGGGTTAATTAAGACAGGGAGATTCACCAGGGACACAAAGTAAGAAACAAAAAATAAAGAAGATGACTCCCACAGTGCTATACCACTGCTCAGTCCTTAGGAAAGAGCTCTGACATCTTTGTCCTATGCTAGAGCACTTCCCATGGATTTTACAGAGGAAGCAACTCACAGGGGTCTCCTTTTCAGAACTACAGCCTTGTTTCCCACCAGGCATCAAAGTAATCTCTTCACCAAAGCTGAAATCTGAGCCACCATTTGTTAATTGTTAGAGCCAGCCAAATTTGACAAAATAACAGCCGTGTCCTGGGTTAACGCTGGTTTAGTCCAGTGTAAGTTTATTACTTCATAAACAGGAAGCACTCAAGTTACAGTCAAATTAGATTTATTTTCCTGCCTTATCTATCAAGTCCACCATTTTATTAGCTTTTGACTTTTAAATTTTGTATAATTCATTTCCTCTGGCCTTGTAACCCTTTTAGATGTCAATAAAATATCCATTCTCCTAAAAGGAGAAAAAACCTCAGACAAAACCCAAGCCGGTGTGGACACAGTGTGACATCAGAGGACATTATTTAAGAAGAGGCTATTAAAAATCATACCAGAGCAGTTACCAATTTACCTACTAAGAGACAAATCTGTCTTCTAAAATGGCAAGTTGGCCAATACATGAAAGAGATAAAAGAAATTGGAAAGAGATCAACAGGAAACCATTTTTTTCTGTTTCTCTTTTATTTTGCAACTTTCTTAGGATAAATGGTATATCTCATTAGCTGCATAGAGGAGTACAAACAGCAAGTGCAAACACAGCCCCTGGTCTGGCAGCCTATTTGCTTAGCTGTGCTGGCTGTTTGATCAGCAATAGACTCATTCTGGAGCCATAAATTGCTGTTTGCTATAGTGTTTTAGTGACCTGTTGTGAAGAGTTTGGGCCAGTGCGTGGACAAAAGCCTTTTCTGAGTAAGAAAGCTCCCTGGGATACTTCCTGCTCCCCTTCTGGGTTTCTTCTGTAACCCAGGCACTGGGCCCTACCCTAGCATGCTCCCTGTTGCTGCACTGGAAAGAGGAGTCTGGTTAGATCTCTGGAGACATACTGACACAGATGTGACTGTCCCTTTGCCCTGTGCTGGCATCTTGGAGGCTGATACTACATGACCTACAGGTGGTGCTTGTTCCCATTCTCAGCCTGTCCAAGAAGCCCTGACTTTTCCGCTCTTGGATGGAGGGCAGTCCAAGTGACAGGTCAGGTGGAAAGATTCTGCCCCAACCCTGTTGCAGAACTTCTATTGAGGCCTTCATGCAAGGCAGGATTTTTTTATGGGTTCTGGCATTGTTAAAAATCCACCAGGGATATTTCTTGGGCAGTCTGAGCCACACCTGAGATCTGTGTAAGCACAGGTTCCTTTAGGGAGGGATCTGAGTAGAAACTTCTGCTTCCTCTGTCTCATGGTTGCCTAATCTACTGCATCTTGTACATCCCAGATGTTCCTGGACACCAGGGTCTCAGGGCTACAGCACTCCTCTGTCCTCTTTAGCCTAGGCACTGCAAGGTATTCCTTCATAATTGCTTTCATTAATTATGTAGCCGTTTGGAAAAATAGCTGAAGTGTCATAGTTCCCTTAGGCACTAAGATCTGCTGGGGCTACCCTAGCTTTACTTCTCTGAGTGTCATCCAGTGTTAACTTTGCCTTGCACGTTAACTCTGCCTTACAGGTTAAACACACACCACTTTGGGGCTGATTTGCAGAAGCACTTTCTGTATCCAAACTGAGGTTAGAGCCAGGTTCAACTGGAGGTTAAGTGTCCAAGGCTGAGCCAGTACTGGGCTTGGCAATGTGATATTTAACTGAGCCTTGGTAGGCTTGTGAAAATGCACGGTCTGAATGTTTTCTTCCAGAGGAGCTGGTGCAGCCATTCAAAGCTTGTGATTTTTTTGTCCCTCTTCATCTGTGCTCAGCCTTTCTCTAGGGACCTTACCATTTTGGAACCGTGGGTCTTCAGGAATGGTTCTGTGCAGAGGGTTTTCAGAGACTCTCTTTTACCACAAATTACACCCCCTTCTCAGAAAATACCTGATTCAACAGACCCACCTCAAAATAGTAAAGACACAATGAATTCTGCATTTCCTTATTATCCTCACTCAGAAATTCCCCAGATGCTGCCTTTAATGCATTAAACCTTCTAATGAGCCCAGTTATTGGCAGCTTTGGTCCCTAGTGCCCGGGATCAGTCACCATTTTCTGTGTCCAGCAAAAACTTTCCAACTGATGTGCAAGAAATGGGGATGTTTTTGCTATTTTCGAGACAGTTGGAACCTCCTCACTCATAGGTCACTGAGAATGCAGTGATTGGTCTGCTCTGTTGTGAATGAATGTTACATGTCAAGTCATTATTTGTCCTCTGTAAAAGAAAATATTTGTTCCTTAACAAACCGAGTCAGCCCTTTCCCCTTCCTTTCCTCTTTAGCACACTGGATTTTCAAAGCTCTCACTTTTGGAACTCTCTATTTCCAGGCTCGAGAGAGACAAGGTGACGAGCTGTCCTTCCTGATAAAAACGTTGCAGTATTTTTACATTACAGAGAGGCTCTGTTTAGTTTGTGCTATATTTATACCATGGAAAAAAATGAAGCAGAGAAGTCTTTCCCATCCAGTAAGAGAGAAAATAACTCTGACCATATTATTATGAACAACAAGTTTTTCTTCTACAATGTAATAAATCCATCTGAGCCAGGATTTTTACTGGTATTTTCATAATTATGGGGCAGAAGGGGACAGGAGGTGACTCTTTAACTGACTTAATTAAAGAGGTCTAAAAATAAAGTAAGAGTAGCAAACCTCCCCACATATATTTATTAAAAGAATATAAATATATATAAAGTCACATGAACAGATACTGTTTGCCTCTCTTTGCAGATCTGGCAGATCTTCTCATGATCTGATCAGGAAGAGGTGAAGAAGATCTTTGAGTTAATTTGCAGTGCTGGGCTGTGTTCTTCAGGCACTTTAGGGTCATGTTAGCACACAAATGGCAGATACTAACACACTCAGAACTTTATTCTTTTCCATGGACTCTGGCTTGATGAGATCCAGAGTCAGGAAGAAGTCCTTTCTCACTGCACAGCTCACCTTATTCAACAGAGGCACACAATCACTTGTGGGGTAGGTAGGCTCAAGTGGCACAATGCTTAAAAATGCCTTAACCTCCAAGGAACTACTGGGGAAATAATAATTCTGTTCTGCACGATGATGGACATCTCCTCCATGGTTTTCCCTGAAGAGTTTTGGAGTCCTATTGATTCTGTGGGTCTGGGCAACCTAAGCACAACATGAGAAAGGTCCTTCTGTGCTGATTCCACTGTAAACTGTTGTCTAAGCAGTATTGCTACAGATACATATTTTGTTTCGATACTGTATAGGACCAGCAGCACAGAGAGCACTTGTTGTGATCTTCCAGTGCCACTGAAATATGAAATGACTTCAAATTTTGGAAGAAGGATAATGGTGGTCATGGGAGGGGCTAAGGAGCATATGTTCTGTTTTTAGATTAGATTATCTCTCTGGGTGACAGCTATTACTGGTGCCTCTGTTCAAGTCAATAGAGAGGCTGTTGTTTCTGCTTTCTTAATGGAAATCTCAAAATATGCCCTTTATTGCAAATTTGTTTTCTTCGTCTCCACATGCACCTCACACGCACACATCACTTGACAAGGGCATCTCTTTCACTAATAGTATACTGCCACCCATTTTGATTCAGACCTTGAATAGTAAGTGTTCCTCTTCAAAGCTAAAGAATATTGTGACAACTCAACAGAGCCTGTATTGTACAGCTCCTAATACAGTTATTTTTCATTTTAGCTTTGAGGATTCTTTGTTCAACCCTCTGATTAAAAAATGTGGTGAGTGTATTTTTTGAAAATTATGTGAAAACAAACAGTATGTGAAAATAAAAGTCTATTGTAATTATGCTTTTTCTAGCAATTATTGCAAAATAATAAACACTCAGCACTTCTTATATTGCCAAGAGCCTTATGAACATGAATTAGCAATATGCATTAGGTAATCATTATAATCCCTCTGCTCTGTAAACAGACAGAAACTGAAGAAAAACTGTGAAATGACACAAATCTCCCTGCAAGCTGATGGTGGAGCTCTTTGGGGAAGAGGCTTTTTCTGCGTCCAGAATTTTTCTGGCTCCTGGCCACTGCCTCAGTACAAATAAAGAATAACAGTGCCTGGACTTCCCATCTTTACGCTCTTTCTTCTAAGTCTTGGTGCCTCCCCTTACATGTGATTTTATCATTAATAACAAAAAAAATGTAAGTACTTCTTTGACAATTTCTGTTGGTAATAAGATTGTAATCTGAATGCTCACATCCTTTGAAGCATCCATTACAGGTATAAATACATGGCTCACTATCTTGGCAGCAGTTGTTGCAGTTAGTACTATTTTTAATACTCACATGTGTACTTTGGCCAATAGGTTGGTTATTTTATCCTTTGTTTCTCCAGTCACTGCTTTAATACAAAAGATGACCTGATGCAGATGATGTATTACCATTTATGTTATGCTCATCAAACAAAAGCAAGTCTCTCTTTTTCCATATCATGTATATTTTACAGTTAAAGACCTGATATTTCCTGCTATCATCTCTACTTTCAAAGACTAATGCAAAGAAATCCTTTAGCTCTCTGTAATCTTCTTATAAGCACTGATTATTTCTCTTACATTATGATGGTTAAAAACACCATAATATTGCCTAGAAACTTTCCTTTTCTGAGTTACTTAATTGTAGGTTTGATTTTTTTCTCAGTTCCAAGGCTTGGAACTTTTCTCAGTTCAAGAGGCTTGAACCCTCTTGTTTTAAAACCAACATGAAACGAATTCTTGTTACTTATCTTTTAAACCAAGAGATTTATTATTTATTTGATTTTCTTTTTCTCTCTTCTGTTTTTGCTCTGTGCAATGAAATGCAGTGGGACTTCAAGAAAATTTAATCAGCCCCAACTTTTCCTCAGTCTGCTTGTGGCTGGAGAAGGGCCCAAACTAAAAGTGTAAGGTCAACAACTGCTGCTTCCTGTACCTTCCCCATCTACTGAACAGAGCAGTGTTGAAACTCTGGGCCCAAATCAGCATCCAGACTTTGCTAGTAGTCACTAATTTCGCAATGGACTGAGGTAAACTTGTCCTCAGACCAATTCTTTCTTCTAAGGTTCTGGCTGTTAGCCTATCTTCATCTGGAATGACTTCCTACATACCCCCCTTGTACTGCTGAATACAATTGTGCCTGGAATTTGAATAGAAATTCTCTTCCTCTGCAGCTTGTGACTGCAAAACCCAACATCAATAAAGAATAAAATGGGAGAGAAAGTGAGAGGTGGAAGATCTGGTGTGTGGTGCAGAAGACAATAACTAAATGTTCTGCTGAGAGTTTTGTCTGAAAACGCTGTTAAGGTCGAGGTACTTTTCGGTGATTCTGCCCTCATTTCTGTAGGCATTGAGGGTCCTTGCTGCATGCAACATGAAACCCTGAAACCCTCCCTGCATTGCCAGTGAAATGGCAGAGCAGTCAGAGAAATCCAGGCTTGCAAGGTGTCAAGAGAGAGGGAGAGGTCTCTTCCTACTGATTTGTTGTCCTGGTTGGATTTTGCTAATAAAATCCTTCCTAGAGACGTTAGTGGCTCTCTACAAGCACCTCTAGGCTGTCTGCATGCACTCTAAGTTGATGACACCTCTGCCTGCTTAACATATGTAGCACCGGTATTTTAACCAACATTTCCTGCTTATTTAAATGTTTGTTCCTTGATGCTGAAAGCCAGCCTCACCACTGGCACAGGGATCTTCGCCCACTTCCTCTCTGGCAGCTCCCATCCAGACAGGAGAACATTGCAGCCAAAGCAAGAAAGATTATGAGAGCTTCCATGTGCAATTCAGAAAGTCAGAAAGGGCTTCTGTTTCCGGAGTGCAAGCAAACAAGCTGTACCAGGTTTAAGTTTAGTGTAACTATATATAATTTGTAGGCAAAGTGTGAGGATGGGAGAAGGTCTGTTTGCTCTAGGGAAGCACTGCGACAGGAGTATCAGTTATGAAGTTCATGTACCACCCATTGGATTCAGAGATGATACATCAGAATTGCTAACTTCTGAACAAATCATGTTTTAGACAGATAGGGAATGCCTTTTAAAAAGGATACATTCAAGAAAGAGGAGACTAAATTGCAACAGAAACGTGCTGGCAATGCCTTACTGAAAGGGGAGCTCAGTCCCCCCCAAGAAACAGGGGCTGCTAATTCACTGGGGGAATAAAGATCCCAGAGAGCCTGGGAAAAACAAACAGGTCCTTCTGGGTAGTGAACTATTTTTCAGGATTCTTTGGCAGGCAACCAGCCACTCTGCTTTGTAAGGTCTTGTTCTTCCTTGCAAGGAGGAAAAAAATAACTGAAGGGCTCCCATTTTTTGAATAAGGTCATCATAATGCACTCAAGAAGCCCAGCGCCACTGCTTCTCATTGTGAGAGCTATGGGGTGTAGCTGCACATTACAGGTGCTTGAATAAACAGCATTACCACTTTCGGAAAAGGAGAAAATATAAAATAGACAAGCCTAATGACTTCCGTCCAGCCAGCTTTTTGCCCACTCTTCACAACCCCCCTTCCAGCATCCCAGACAGCCTCCAAACCAATACCACTGCCTGTCCCCAAATGAGGGACAGCAGAAAAGGGCCTTTTCTCCCACAGGAATGGCCAGTGCAACCCAGATAGGCTGTGGGGAGGTTTAACCCCTTTGCTGTCTGGTCACATGCCATATATGATCATGGGAATGCTGTGTCAGGTATATATCTGTTTCCAGAGTGATATATGTTTTTTCTTTACTTACCTTCCCCATTCCAGCATGAGCATGTCCTAGCTTGACCACTACAGGGAAATTTGGAGTTGTGAGCTGAAAGACAAAAGAAAGAGCTCCTCATTATTATTTTTATCCAGCCACGGTGCTGGAAACAATTTTCTTTTATTTAGTAACTTTTATCCTCTTTCAGGATTCTGATAGGAGGATAAAAAGGCCAAATAAAATTTGTTTAGGTGGTAGGGCAATAAGTAAATAGTTCTTTATGGGGTCCCATATGTTTGGAAATGGAGACCAGGCAGAATTCCTCAGATCTGACCCACTTCTGCTGTGTGATAGCAGTTTTCTCACCCTGTACATATGGATGTGTGTACATCATATGCATGTGAAACACATACTCATTTGCAAGCTTGAGCAACTGTACACTCAGATGCTGAAAACATCTGAATTGTGATGAACACAAGGGTTATTTGTTCTTTTCCGCCCAAACTACTTTGACCTCAGTAGTGACTGTCTCCTTCTTGTCAGTAGAGAGGGGGGGGGGACAAGGGTGGAGAGAACTGAGGCCAACCCTTAGGTTCAACTCACAAAGTCCATCTATTCATAAAGCCTCTTCCTCTCTTCTCTGACTTCAGGGGTCGGTATAGTGAATAAAAGAAAATAAATGGGTTGGAACCAGCAATAATAATAACAAAAAGTCACATCTCCCTGGCTTGTGTGGTGCTTACATTGGGCAGGGTCCTGTCCCTTGAGTCATGCAAGTGCACCTTAGAGCACATGCAGGATTTTGCTTAAAGAACTGTGAGTACTCTCTCTGCCTTCTCCAATTTCATGCTCATGCAAGGATTCACTTGGAGTGATTGGCTCAGAGCTGGGTGGCTGTACTGGTAGGAAGTGCACGTCAGGAGTAACTCGGATATACATATACACTACATCTACTGTTTGGTCCATTTCTACACCTCTGCCTGACATCCCTGTGATGTTCCTCTTGTCCTGTGCTCATGATTCTTGTGATCTAAATGCTATTTGTTCAGTACATAACTGGTTATTTTTTATTACATATTTCACTTCCTTTAAAGACACTTTTGTCTTTACTTAAATGGCTGAAGTGATGTGCTCTATTCATTAAGCAGTAAACCTGGAGATCTGGCAAAGGGAGGGAGCTGAATTTTGGCAGATAAATGGGTCTTCTATTTATGTAAGTTTGAGAACAGATAAACAAACTGTTCTTGTGCTAATTACCAATTGTCTGTATGGACAGGCAGGCACTACGCCCTAAAGATAGAATAGTGCTGCAGTCTCCATCTGTGGCAGCTCACTATAAATAACAAAATTAGTAATGAACACTGATATGTTTTGCTATTCGACTGCTTTTATAAAGAAATGTCACAGGAGAGGGGAACAGTGAATGCATCATGTTCTCAACCAGCCTGTGTCACTTGTGAGGACTTTCTTCAAGCAGAAGATCCTCTTCAGACCACAGAAGGGCTCATAGATAAATCACAGTGCTGGCATAGGCAGGGGCCAGAACCACTGCTTCAGAAGAAGAGGCAAGAGACTGATAGGTGGCTATCCTGAAGCCAAATGGTTAAGCATATATCCAGGCACATGAGCTTGTGCTCTATTTCCCCTTTCCTTCTCTAATTCATTGTAAGAGCCTGAAACTTAATTTGCTGCTTGCATAAACGAATCAAATGGAGGACTGCACCTGAGGCTTACTGAAGACAGAGCGATGGGTGGACCATGCCAGGCCTTTAATGCTGGAGATGAAAAGTAACCTAGTAGTTAGGGCACACACCTGCTCAGGCTCTGGGAGATGTGGCTTGCTTCCCAGCTGTCTTATCCATGCCCCATGCCCCAAGCCCCCTGTTTGAGCCAAAGCATTTGCAACCCCTGGCCTCTGTTCCCTGTTTGTGAGCGGAGGCAGCAGCTGTTGCTACCACACAGGAAAAGCAAACTGCATGCTGTGAGCCCGTCTGATACCCTGGCAAGGAGGCCAAAGAAGTGTGTGGGGTAGATAATATTCTATCGTCAGCTCAGAGCAGACAGAGGCAGGAAGCAATGTCTCTGCTGCCCTGTTTGTGTACCCTACCTACGGGTGTTGCTGAGGGAACCTGGCTTGGGCATGGGACCTGGGAGTGGGAAGCATCTGTTTTCCTGTATACATGCAAAGAAAGTTTGGAATCCAATAAACAACCTAAGTTTACTGTTAGTCTGCAAAATACCACCGGCAATGACAACGTGTGTATGAACATATGCTGGCCTTGATGGGAAAGCTGTGGCTTTAGAGAAATACTGGTGCACGATTTGCCAGGAATCTGCCCCTGCCCCTGAGACCCCACCAAAATTCCATGTACATGAACCTGCCTCATGGAGGGACCAAGAGAGCATGGCACATACACTGGGCTGCATTATATAACGACTTTATCTAGTGACAGTGGAGTGTCCTTAGCCCGTGCTGAAGTTAAGTGTAATGAAAAGCTGTCCATAGTCCACAGGATTAAAGGAACCAGAGTCCACAACCAGCCAATGCTGGAGCTAGAAAGCCCTTGCTGAAGAGGTGGAAGCAGGCTGAACTCCACTGCAGTCAATGGAGATTCCTCCAACTTCCACCAGATTTTTGTTGGGACTTGAGTCCCATTTTTGTTGCGCATGAGGCCACCCAGCACACTTGGCAAGTACCTAGAAGGTTGGGGAAGCCAAAGGAGAGGAGAATGTACATACAACTATGACACAATCCACATACATACATGGTGAGAAGTTCTGAGAATGCCAAAGCTACCACAAAAGCAGACCTCAAAGACGAGTATTACACATAACTAGTCATACACAACATACACAAAACTAGTCATTAATTTCCTGTGAAGGAAGATTGTAATAATCACAGGATAGCACCACATTTTAATAAGAAAAGCATGTTTTTACTGAAATAATGCAAAAAAATGTCTGTGTCTTTCTATGTATTTGCTTATGTGACACCCATCCACAAGAAGGGTAGGAAAGATGATCCTAACAACTACAGACCAGTCAGCCTGACCTCAGTCCCATGCAAAGTCATGGAACAGATGGTCTTGTGTGCCATTACACAGCAACTGCAGAACAACCATGACATTAGATCTAGTCAGCATGGATTTCGGAAAGGCAGGTCCTGCCTGACTAACTTGATCTCCTTTTATGATCCAGTGACTCGACTGGTTGATGACAAAAAGGCTGTGGATGTTGTGTACTTGGACCTTAGCAAAGCCTTTGACACGGTTTCCCACAATAAGCTTCAGGAGAAACTTGT
>WEKX01003147.1:18673-122998 GCA_013390025.1 Pitta sordida
TGGGCCCCTTCCGGCTCAGAGTGGCCTGCTAGACTGTGAGGGATCTAGGTTGGTGTTATGCTCTGCGATGTGCTCTCGGTCTCTGTACGGGTGTTAGATGGTGAGTTGGACTAGATGATCCTTGTGGGTCCTTTCCAACTCATAGTATTCTGTGATTCTGTGATTCTGTGATTATGTGTTGCAAGGGCTCTTTTTTCCCAGAAAAAGAGTGAGAAACAGTTTGATGATCTTAAAACGTGCATGGACTGCTGAAAAGACAGTTACAGGTGATGTCTGCAGGTTTTGGGATGGGATTGTAGTGCTTTGGCTAGCTTGGGAATCGCAGGGTGTTAGTTCATATGAGTAATTTAACCCTTTGAAATAAAACATGTATTATAAATGTCACACAAAAGCTTAGAGATGGTAAGGTATATATACATGTCTAAAGCTTGGTGTATGTAGAGAACTGTTAAGAGTCGGACGGGAGTTTGAATCCTGAACTAGGAATTCATCAAAACTGTCTTTGGTAGTAGTGATTGGAGAGTCCCTTCTAACATTGATGGCCCAAAGTAAATAATTTTCGCCCCGATTTTAAGGGCTCTGGTCTGTGCGTCGTGTCACTGCAAAGATCAGTTTGCAGTTTATCAGTTATGGCACCGGAGTGTAAAAGTGAGTGCTAGTATGCATACATTAGCTGTTATTTGAAAATATGTGGCTGTAAACTATGACATTTTCCCCTTTGTCTTCTGCCTCTCCATTCCAACAAATAATTAGGTTTCCTATACTTCTTGTAAATCTATGAATATTTTCTGTCTTTATTGCCGATGGAGCAGCAGAACAGAGTTGTATCTAAGTTGATCTGAGGGGAGGAATCTTAGAAAGGCAGCATTCAAAGCCAGGTTGGACAAGGTCTTGAGTAACCTGGTCTATTGGAACGTGTTCCTGCCTATGGCAGGGAGCGGAATGGCACTTTAAGGATCTTTTAATGGATCTTTAAGGTCCATTCAAACTCCTCAGCGTTCTCTAATTCTATGAAACCTGACCTAACCCATAAAAAATTATTTCCACTCATTTGTTTCACTGAGGCCCTCAGGAGAGACACTAATCTTAAGTCTGTGATTTTGTGTACTGTCCTGTAGTCCATGAACAATGCCTAATGTCTCTTTTGATTTCCTTCTGCTACGTTGAGTTTTGTGCATTAGTTTGCATTATCTATCTCATCTTATACAATGATCTTTCAGTTTCTAGTCTTTTTTCTTCTGCAAAACCCGTCCAATCAATGATAAAATGAGTAGTCCAGGCTGCAATTACATCATGGATATTAGTAAGGATTTAGGGGTGGGGGGTGGGGGGAGATGGCGTCATTATAACTCCATCCCTCTGCCAACTCTCTTGGCATTAGTACTGTGTTATCATAGCATCTAGTGTTTTCAATTGGGTCAGGAGATCCCATAGCACAAGGTATTGTAAATTTTCCTTCAGCCTTCCCCCAAAAGTAATATTGTGAATTTTTCAAGCTTTTATTCTCTAAACTATGCTAAAATATTTCTGTTTATTTAGCTGCATGTTGTTCACGCACTTGAGAGCTAAGTGTTGAAAGTAATGTTTGTGGTGCTTCCCTGGTGCCAATTATATTGGAGGAGCAGTGAACATATAATTTCCTGTAAAAGCAATCAAGCTGATTCAAACCTACAGGAAAATAATGATGTCATGATGAGATGTCATTGTGTTCGTGGAACTATCTTACTAAAATCCCAAGCTGAAGATCAGCACAGGTTGCCTTGTCAGGCATTGCAAATTCAAGGGTATGTAGTGAAATACAGTGAAGAATAAGGTGTAGTGCTTCTTATTATTCACTTACTCACTAGTGGACATAATCATCAACTGCATGGAGCATGTCCCACTCAGTGGATTAATACTGTGACATGGAGGTTTGTGGTTGTCATTGACTGTGACAGACAAGTCCTTCTCCTCTGCTGTTTACAAGATCAGAAATAGTGTAGGAAGCAACAAGCAATGATGGAGGAACATGTTGAAAAATAGCAGTCGCCAGCAGTAATATCTGTACTCTATTAAAGACTTGTAATAGGGATTCCTTTAAAACACACATCTGTGTATTGATTATTGTATTGGTATTATAGGACAATGAAGAAAAAATCATTACTGAGGGAAAGAGGGTCTGTGCTTTCAAGAAAGCCCAAGTAAATCCTGAGGAGGAGTATCCACAAAAGTCTCAGTAGGAAGGAGGAGATGGGGGTTATGATCAAAAGAGGAAAGAAATACTTGTGACAGGAAGAGTTCAATGACAGCATTGTACAAGGTAGGACCTGAAGCAGTATTGCAGTTGATGGATGGGATGGCAGCTGAAGTATCACAGTGCTCCTTCTAGCAGAAGTGTAGACAGGGTGTAATTTTAGAATGGTTGAAGTATTACAGAGCTTTACCAAGCTGAGACAATGAAATCAGTGCTGTGGACGTTGTAGTCTACAGTAGTTTTAGCAATCTGTAAAGGAGGTTTGTAACATCAAATAAGAATAAATTAGCAAACTTGATGCAAAGTGTTGTGAAGGCAGAGGCCAAATTTTGGGCCACCAAACAAGTTTGGGAAGTGGCATAAAGAGGAGGCAAGAATGAAGCTGTAGAATGACAAGGTTTTAGGGGAGAGAGAACATTCAATAATTTGAAGGGGGGCTCAATGTCGCATTGAGAGCAGTTAGAGGACCAGAAGTGAGTGTAAAACAAAGTTAGATTTAAGATGCTCTTCATTTCATTCAGCATCGAAGCTACAGATAGGAATGAACATAGTGATTGCATAAATCACTTTGTGCTACTAAGTGAAGTCAACAGTGCCTTAAAGGATGAAGATCCTTCAGGGTGGTAAAAAAGTGTCCTTTGATTCCATCATTGCTTTTAAAAAGCACAACACAAAAGAAAAAAAAGAAAACCCAATAGCAGCATGACTTAATCCCCACATCCTCAAGTAAACAAACCACAAACCAAGTTTTCAGGGATCCTGACACTTGCTGTGGTTAGAATGGGTCATGGAAGTGAGTAAAATGGGTTAAGCACAAACCGGAACATTTTGTCATTAATTTCTCCTCTAATGTTACTTAACTTCTCCTTTATTTGAGACAGGATGCATTTGGGTTCCCATAGTGGAGAATCGGAGTGTGAGCGTTTGATGTCATTCTCATTCTTTCGGAGCTTCAAGTGTGAGAATTATATGAACATATCCAGACAAGCAGACAGTCAGCAAAAAATCCAAACCCAAACCCAAACCAAGCAAACCTCCCCAAACCCAATTTATATGTAGGCACATGGGCACGTTTGTGTTCATACACATATCTAGCAGTCCTGGTCAATGGATCCCCATTACCACATCTGAAATCACAGGGAAGTATTTTAAAGGTTGTTATGACTACATACAAAAGTTGTTTAATTTCTTAATGCATGGTGTTCACTTAGCTGATGTTTTGCAGTGGTGCCTTTAAGGAAGTGTTGTCTTATCTTGTTTGCTAGGAGAGTGAATACATTCTCCCAAGTCCTTAGATTGAAAACTGTTGAAATAATTTTTGTGGGCTGTAGTGAAGGAGAAGCAGAAACTCTTTCCACTTTACTTGAATTATGTGCCTTTTGCTGTATTTTTCTCTAATTAGAAAATTCCTTTCAACATTTTTGGGGACATTTAGTGAAAAGTCTAGCCCTCCATTTCTTCTTGCAAAGGAAGAGATTGTGAACACCAATTGTTAACAGGGCAGAGAATTCCCTATGAATATTCTTTTGGGAAGTCATCTTTGGAAAAACTGTAGCATCTAAGCTATGGTAAAATATATAAGAAGGAAACGGATAGGAAATAAAATGCTTTATGGATTTCTGCTGAAATCTTCAAAGCCATCTCTGTTGGGTTTTTCTGTGGCTGGATTTCTGGTAGCAGGGGGGCTATGGAGGAGGCTTTTCTTCGAGAAGTTGTGAACCATAGGGTTCACAAGACACTAGCTGACAGACCTCTCTTCACTTGGCAGACTTGACAGTCCCTTTTTTGGGGAAAACTCTGAATTCTCACTGATTTAAAAATGAGCAGCATGGAGTTTCTTTGGAGACAACAATACTTCCTTAAATATCACAGTAGAAAACAACCTTCAGTGACCCACAGGCACCATGGGAGTAATGATGTCTCACTGAAGCCATGATTCCCCCGTTACTGCTGATCTTCAGTCTTATCATGTGATCTGCTGTAGGCACTTTCCTGACACCAGAGGACAAAGTAAATATGGTTCTCAACCCAAGTTTTACACAAAGTGAAGCTGTGTGCCCTCGCTGTGTGTCTGGGAGGCGCACGCACGACTCCAAGTTGTGATTTCACAATCTTCTGCAGAACATTTGAGTGTGGTACAGTTATGTCAGTATAAAATTAGAAGCGGGTCCCAGGCTTATTAGTACATTCATTGAGAAATATCTGCCTGACACAGAAATGGCTCTGAAATTTTCTTGTAAAACTCATGCTGTTGTAACTGCCAATGACCCCATGCAGACTTGGCTGGCATTGCCATGTTAGATGCTGGCAGGAGAAGGGCCACAAGCAATGAGCCATGGATGCTGCCTGGTTCAGGGAATGGGATACTGGAACATTTGAAGTACTGTCTGGGCTCCTGAAAGCTGGCAATGGAGCACTGCCTCCTTCCTTCTTGCCATTCTTCAGCACTGAAAGTTATAGAAATAGCAGCACGGAGAACCAGGCAGTCACAGCTGGATTTGTTTGAAAGATCCATTTTATTTTTATACTTTTAAAAAGCACAGCTAATAATCTTGATTAATGCTTCAGGAGGGACTTTGAACATAAAGAAGAATGAGGAATATGGGAAGTGTCACCCTGCAGCTGGCACTGCAGGCTACATCTATACTAGTAAATACTAGTACAATGGCATAGCAAGGACAACAGCCCTGGTTTGTCTATACTGTTAAATTGTTAAGACAAACCTCTGGCATATTCTGGCTCAAGATGAAGCACTGCCTCTCAGACAACTCCCATACACAACATGGAACCTGCATATGTCTGCAGACATGCCCCACTGGAGTCTAGAAGAATTTGATAGCATGGCTGTGGCTGGACCATGCCAGAGTTGCCAGAGAATGGGCCTGGCACTGTATGGTTTGTTACTGTTAATATAGCCTCAATCTGGGGTTGAACAGGAGAGTAGTTCTAATCTCACATTATGTCCTATCTTCATATGCTCTCACATTAGTGTTTCATTTTGGTTGTAGACAAATGGTCTCTTACATGCACCCATGTGGCATAGCATTCCCATAGGATAATTTCCACTGACTATCTTTTTTGGGCTGAATTCATAGTAGGTGCTTTTTAGCCTACAGCCACAGACATTTACACCACATTTCTTTTGTCCGCTGACCTGGAAAATCAGGTATTACCTCACATAAGAAATGTTTGTGCTGTGGGCTCAGTTTGTTCTATTTTACAGCCAGATCTTATTTTCAGCATTTTGAGCCCTTAGGCTCATGCAGGAATTCAAATACTTCACTAATGTAGCCTACAAGTGAGATACACATCCCTTACTTTTTGTGCTCTGGGACATAAATGTGGGGGAGTAAGTGTCTCCAAAGCCCTATTCTATGGACTTACATACTCCACGGGCTGCACATGGAGTTGAACACTGGCAGCAGGTCTTTTGAACCCTGAATTTATTGTGGCATCTTTTGTAGGTGCTCAGAGCAGGTGGGGGCCAAGTGCAAGCTCAGTTCTTCCTACATCCTAGTTCTCGTGCCTCACAGTTTCAAGCTTCTTTCTCCAGATAAAAAAATCTTCTGTGTTTATGCAGACTAATTTTTGGCTCATGTCAGAGACATTGAGCACATGAAAGGCAGCCATTGTATCCTGTGTTTGAATTAGCTCTGTGTCTCTTGAGATTTCTTAGGAACTTTCAAATTATACATGATTTTGGTAGGAGCCAAAAACAGTAGGAAGGGCTGTATCTCTCCAATTCTGTAGTTGCTTGGGGAAGAAAATGAGGTCCCAAGGTGCAAATTTTGTACTTTTAAAGGTGGAAGTGTCATGTTTAAATGATTCTATGAGTGAGCACTAATTAAATGGGTAGTAATTAACCTCCCCCCTCCCTTCACCCCGTTTAATCCAAATGGGACATTGGATACATTCAAACTGCAAAAAGGAAGTTTTTCTGAAGTGCATTTTAATTCTCAGTGTTTCATTCTTCGTGGATTTTTGAGATTTCATCTTTGGGTTAGGGAAACATGTGAAGCCTTGAAAGCTCTCAAGACCTGAAAAATGCCTTCTACGTTGGCTTCGCGGGCATGAGCCCACCATGGCACCAGGTGGGGGTTTGTCTCCCTCTTGTGGCTCATTCCGCGAGATAAGATACGATCCAGCTCCTCCAGTCCGCTGCAGCCACTAGAGCCTCCAGTGAAGTGGGAGAAACTGTGGGTGACCCGTGCTCCTATTTGTCTCTGACCTCAGTGCTGAGAAACAACTTAGTTTGATATTAGGAGTCAAAAGCAGTAGAGAAATAGAGCAGGCTCCGCACAGGACACAGGCAGAGTTATTTTCAGCTGAGTCTGGCTTCTGTTTACATCTGTTCTAGCTCTAACCAGGGAGGAGCTCCTGAAGTGAAAGCATTCAGAGGAAGACAGAAGAAACCACTGTGTGAACCAGCCTTTTTCATCTCACAACCACCACGTCGGTCAGCAGCATTTTTCCCCTGCTGAGCGCACACATGGATGTACCGCAGGCTGCAACAGCCAGGAATGGCGAGAAGCAGGAAGCAGGGAAATTCCTTTTGGAATAACACATAGACCATCTTCTTTACTTTGGGCAAGCATGGAGTAGCAAAGGATGCTGTGGTCTACGTGAGCCCACTCCTTCTGTTTTGTCTAGAGAGAAAGGGTTCACCCTTTACTGGAAAAAGAGGTGGAGACCTGAGCTGATTTCATCTGTGAGGCAATATCTCCACTTCTCTGGGATAAATGAGACAAATATGAGTTGGTCCACGCCCAGTATAAGCAGGTATTGGTTTTTTTCCCAGGCACAGTGCTGAGACTGTTGTGGTATCCAGGTAGGATTCTGGAATGTGGGAAGAAACCCACATGGAAGTAACTGGGCATGTGGCTGAAAGAAGGGTCTTGAGCTCACTGGGGAAGCTCATGATGGGGACTCTGGCTGGAGGCAATACTAGGTGCAGCCAAAGTCTGAAACTAGTCTGGAAAGATAGGTTTATTTAAAGACTAGTTTCTTAAATATAATTCTACCTCTTTTCAGCCCATCAAAATTCATACCATTGAATTATTTTTCAAAACTAATTACTGAAGTCTTTTATTGTGGTCCTGGCTTTAAGACTCATGGAGCTAGTGCCAATACCTCAGTAAGGCAACAGCTGAACTCTGCCGAGACTCTGTGCTACACCAGCAGTTGTTGTCAAAACACACAGACCAGACTTCAGGGTGCGGAAGCACCACTTGAACAACAGCAACAATAAATCTTTGCACTGACAAATAAAAAAAGTTTGCTCTTTCAAAAAAGGTAAATCATACCTTAACCTGTTTGGGACTACACAAAACCTGTAAAATAAATCTCAGTTTTAAGTGGGAGAAGCCAAATGGGCTTTTCATTTTTTCTTGGTTTTATTTCTTAAATTCTGAAATCAAACAGAGTTTTGTGTACATTCACCCTTGCGGGCCTCTCAACTGATTGGTTTTCACCCATCAGTTGTGGGTGTCACAATGAAGAAAATATTCAAAACTTCCCATGCAGAGGTGGTTTGACTAATTCTATGCTCAGAGAGTAGCAGGTGTCCATTCTATGTGCCTGTGTGCATTTGGATTTCCGTAGCAAGAGTCTCTGATACTGGGCCTTGAGGACAGAGTATGCATATGCACTTTGTAGACAGCCTTAATTAGCGAAATTAGTTTGTCTGCACCATAAATGTAAAGCAGTGCATACTGGATTTGTCTCTAATTGTAGCATTACTGTGGTGATGGGTTGCAGACTTCTTTTTTTTTAACTTTTTCATTAGTACTTAGCTTTAGGCATTTGTGAGAAATGACAGCCTCCTAAAGCTCCCACTCCTGTCCTCTTAATTTTGACTCACAAAATTTTAATGATTGAACAGAAAGCAAAGAAAGCCTTTGGTTCTCGTACCATTCAGCAAACCTCCGGCTGGCATTGGCATTGTTTGGGAACCCTTGTGGGGATGAAAGCAAACTCTGTACAGATGTGGCCTCTTCTAAGACCGCTCTTTGAGGCCTGTTGATTCTCATAACAAAAAGCACGTGAGGAGGGTGACTGGCAGGGGATTTCCACGGAGTACTCTAAGTGAAGTTATTTTAAACTGATCCAGCACCACACAGGGCTAATGATAGTCCTTGGTGGGAGGTGTTCTCAAAAACAGAAATGCTGCTGTGACCCTTTGTACACAGAGAATTTTTCTGTGACCTCAGTGGGACCGGAGCAGGCATGTCCAGTCCACACCGTGGGATACTGCATAGAAATCTTCGGGGCTGATAGGCTCATGAAGCATGCCATGATGCAGGCTCACCAGTTCTGAGCTGGAAAATGTAGGGCTGGATGAATGTGGCAAAAAAGCCACATGTAGATGGTTTATGCAGGGACAGTTTGGGTATTTCTGTTCCCAGGGCTTTCTAGGGATGGAGAATGGGGTTAACTTACATGAATCAGGACGCTGTATATTTTTGGACCTTGGTCTCCACCTGTGAGAAGTTAATGGAGGGAAGTCATCTGGCTGGATATCTCTGTGCCTGCTGTGAAGATACTCTTGCAGAGTGCTTACAACAAATCCTGTCCTTTCTCCCTAAACCCTCACAGAGGGAGTTTATGAGGCATGATATGCGAACCCTACCCCATGAAAGGATTAACTGGCTCTCAGAAACTGGGAGTGGTAAATGGGATCCCTCTTGAAACAAATCCCACTATGAACACAACCACTGATTAAATTGAGGCTTTGGATAGTAAAACTGTAACCAGGGCAGGAAATTTGATTGCATCCATCAGTCCAGCCATCTGACTTCATGTGGGTAATGCTGTCCTGAACTCATCACTATGGCAGCATGGCATCACACACATAAAGACTGAAGCCCTGGCACCACTAAAGGCAATTCAGGTAGGGTGATTCATATTGATGAGGCTATGGTTTCTTTTGCAATATCTGGTAAAGAGTGTTTATCACAAATTTCCATTCTACTCTGAGGTATTTTCATTATTTTATTGTTTGATGATGTAACTTTCAGGCAATTCCATGAGGATGTCCTTTAAAGTCCACAGCTGAGGCCGACCGAGAGTGGGACAGCTGAGAGGCTGAGGCTGGTCATGCAGCTTATGATGCAGGGTCCCAGGCGGACATGAACCAAAGCTGCCTCGAGGTGTCCTCACAGCAGGGAGAAGTAATCTTTTCCAGGAATTTGGAGCAGTGCTGGGAAAGCTCAGAGAGAGGGGGAAGCCCCTGACCCCTTCCTCCCTCTCGTCTCTTCTCACACATCTGCGAGGTCTCAGATGAGACCATTAAGGAAAGGCTGGGACTCTTCCCTCTAGGGTGCACTGCCTGGGACCACTGGGGCACACCAGCGCTGGCTTGTGACCATGGGCCTCGTTTGCCCTGAATTTTCCAGGTTGCCAAGGTAATGCTAGGAGACAAATCACTTCTATATGTGATTTCATTCTTTTATGCCATAAGCTAGTTGCTTCCTTATACCACAATATGTTCCAGCTGTTTGTCTTTCTCTGTTTCTGAGTTTCGTCTGTCACTCTGGTGGATGGGCAATTTAGAAATGGTTCCCACATTTCCCTTTTTACTTCAAAAGAAACAAGAAAACAAACCCACTTTCAGACAAAATCTGCCTGCTCATAACTGTATATGTCCATGAGAGAGGCTCAAAGATCAAATTCCCTAAAATATTACCTATCAAAAAGGTTATTTCACATTTGTTGATGCAGACCAGTGCTTCATCTTTGGTGACACTGCCCACGTAGAAGCCCAGACGGAACTGGGACAAGCTAAGCTGTGCATTATGTGACAAAGGCAACTTTAGCATGGTGAAACTGCTTGTCCAAGATTACAAAGACTGGCTTGAGACTGAGGGAAAATGAGGGTTTGTAAAATTTGATGCAAGCCTTCTGTGTCCCCACCAATAAATAACATTAGCTATATTGAATTCGCTTCCTTGGAACCACTGGGCTTTGTTGAGAGGTTGTTAGGAGGCACACAGCACTAGGCAGACACCTAGAGATCAGATTTTCAGAGCTATAAGCTACCCATGTAAAAGAGGATTTAACAGGTCCTCCTTCTCCAAGCACAGTCTCAAAACATTTCCCAGCACCCAAGATTATCTTTAATGTGCTTTTAAGATACAAAATAGCATATCAATTTTAATATTTTTAAACTGCAAATATGTTATGACGAAAAGAGAATATGTATAAGGAGTTGCCCAGAGAGGTGGGTGAACTTGGCAGTGAGATTCAAAGCTGACCTTTTCAAGGTATTAATCACTGGCTAAGCTAACATCTGACTTGTAACTTAAACAGAAGACAGATGCTCTTTTTATGGAAAGAGTGAGGGAGAATTTTTCAGTGAATCAGGAGCAAAACCGAAATGGCTGTATGGAATAGGTGTGAATTTTTAAGGCACTGGCTAAATGAGGTGAAGCAGAAGCTATTTGCTTTAAGCCAGTGTGAGCCTTGTGGGAGGCAGATGCCCATGGACATGCTGATCCTTGGCTCCTACTGCTCTCCTTTGCTTACAGCTTATTGACGGGAAGCAGAGACATGAAGAAGTAGATATGTACTTAGGTGCAAACTGAACCAACTCTGAACTTCAGTGACCTCTATTTCAGCCTCATTAGTTTGATCCTGGGAGTGTCAGCAGGCAGGAAGAACTTTTCTCCCAAGGAATGGCCAGCAAGAGAGCTCTATTGCATGATCATGTTCATGAGCATGGTGAGTTTCATCATGCAGATTACAATGGTGTTGGGCAAATATATCCCAATGAGGAGGGCAGATTTAAACAGTGAAGGATATTTTCACAATGAATGGGGTTTATACTTACTACAGATGACATTAAGAGAGCTTAATGCTACTGGTATCCTCACCAGTTCTTCCCTGTGAACATGACCAGACAAAACAGTAACAAATGGATACTTTGGTTCTTTGGGTCATGCTTGAGACATGGGCCTTGATGCCACGTTAGCTATGGGAAGTGTGTCATTTAGTGAAAGTCCATTTGGAATGTGAGGCCAAAAACTGGCATGTGTTTGGCAGTAGTGCAAGGTGAGATTCTTCCTTTTCTGTGAGATAGCAGCTCAAGTCCAGCTGGCCAGGCAGCCAAAGCACTGGCACCCTGAGCTCACATGGTGATATGTCTCAGGGTGGTAAAACGTATGTCAAGTGAGGAAATGAGTTTTAGGCTGACAGAAGTATACCTACATTGGGGTTTTGTGCAGGTGGAAAGATCTAAGGACTGACCTGGCCTTTACACCGCTCAGGTACACATAGGAAGCAGCAAGGGAGGAAGTCTCAAAGATACCATGGTCTTTTTTGAGACATTTAAACTTACCACAGGTGTCATTGAAAAGCACACTGAGTGCTGACAGGTAATAAAGTAACGGCGTAATCATATCATGCATTAACTCCTGCTCACCCTCTTTACCACAAATACAACCCAAGCTCCCAGATTTGGAGAAACAAGGGCTTAGATCTAGGGCTCAGTGGAGTTGACCAGTTTGAGAAAACAGTTCAGCTAAAGCCAGCGCTGACTGAAAACAGAGGGCAGCTCCTTTGGTAATTGCTCCTCCGGTGTGGCCAGTTTAGGGCTGAGGTCTTCAATGCACTAGGCATTGCAAAAAGACATCATGCAAAACACAACTGGTGAATAAACAGGAAAGCATATGCAAGCGAGTGCAGTGTGCAGACGGTCTGCACAACTGAGTACATCAAGTTGTGACAGAAAATTTTCACTACCCTAGGTAGTTATCAGGCTAGTCAGAGGTAGATCCTGCTAGCCCCCTGTAGCTTATTCTGAGACTGATTATTTGGCAAATGGAGATGTGAGAAACCATGACAGCGACGCAGGTCTGTCAGTCATTCCCACGATGCTGAATTTTCCCAGGAGTGCCGGCCAAGTGTTCTCAAGCCAGAGTTTCTGTCTTACCTAACCCACAGGCTTGGATCTGATCTGTAGTAAAACTTCTGATGTGATTTCATACACTCCTTAGTTTAGATGAAGTTTAGGGATGCAATGGAAGAATTAAGCTCTTCTTGAAGATGAATTCTTAACTTCCAGAATAAAAACTTAGAATTTGGAAACCTGAAATCAGCGTATTTCCACTGATGAAAACTCAGTTTTGAGCATGATGTGAGAGAGCTCTGTCTGACATTGTCTATCTGGGTGTGGTGGAAAGTATATCTGTTTGTAAATCCATGCATTGGGAAGGACTTGCAGAGGGGTTGTTTTCTTGGAGACAAGATGACCTATTATCACTATATACAATTATAAATCAAACTTAGAGTATACTATGCTAAATCCTGTGCAAAACATACCCTGTTTCAAGCATTTGTAGTCAAAATAGAGAAGATGAAGGAGAATTATTTTCATTTTGGAAATGAAACACTGGGAGATTAAGTGACTTGTCATGAATCAAACAGGCAATCTGTGGCAGAGCCAAGAATAAAATCCAGATCCCACTGAAGCAACCTAACCAAGAACATCCTTTCCATTGAATAGTTTGATTAACATAAATAAAGCAGCAAGTTGACTCAATATGTTTTTAATTTCACTTGTGTACTTCAGAGAACACAATAATTGCATTTTATGATCTAAAAATAAACAAACACATATGTTTGTTAGAAAAACAACAGGCACGCAGGAAAAATAATTAATCCTTTTATTTTATTTGGTGTGAAGTCCTTTGTTAGAACTAAAATTGTCATGTGAAGCCAAGGAAGAAGGCAAAGAACTCTCTCCTTCTGTGCTAGTTTATTAAAATTAAAAATACATAATCCTTTTAGGTCTGTGCTGTCTGAGTGCCAGGGGTCTAGGTAAACAGAAGGTCAAATAATGGATTCTTTAAAGCACAGATCTTGTCAAATTCACCACATCCTCAGCCACCTCAGTGATGTTTGGTGGGTAAGAAGCAGAGCTGAGATTTTGTTAGCACCTAACACATGAGTTTGAACGGGGTCAAAGATGGAAAGCTTTTGGAAAGCACCTGAGCCCTCCCATATGCTGAAAGGGAAGATGAGAGCAAAAGAGATACAATAGCAAATCCCAGTCAAGGGGAAGCAACAAATCTGTCTAGTCTTTGAAGTTGGCTTCACCAGGCTTCATTCCCAGACAGCAGGGTGAGCATTCCTCTCTAAAATTAAGCTCCTGGCAATTGCTCGCCCCCAGGAATAGGCATATACTGAGTGTAGGGAAGCTACACATGAGTGACAATAGGATTTAAAGAGCAAGAGAGGCAGAAGAACCGATTTAGACCTCATGGGAACATTAATGGAGCCTTTTCTACATGCAAAATCACTTGCATTGAATTAAGCTAAATCAATATAAGCCAGCTGGGAACTGATCAATGGAGATGGTATTCACAGGCAAACAAAAAATCTTTTTGCAGGGGCTGCCTACCCGCCTAATGCCACGTAGCCCTGGTCAGGACAGATTCACTGGGAGAGTCAAAAAGCAACAGCTCTTGCAGTGCATGAGGCATGCATCTTGCAATGCATGATGCAAGCACAACCGCATGTCGGCAGCTACGGCCCTCCCAGATCACAGCACATCATCATCCTTGACAACCAGTACTGATCTTGAGGCAACTGCACCTGTGGATGAGAATGTGTCAGCTGGAGCTTGGTGCCCTGCTGGAAGGCTTATGTACCTCTCTGTCAGCCCAGAACACACTCTGGAGAACTGCAAGGCCGCCATTGCCACCAATATGACACAAACCCTGCTTTGATTTTCACTGTGGTGATTTTAGGCACTTTTTTTGTCTGTAAGGAATGTCAGGAAAATATGAATAATATTTGATGCCGCCAGCAAAATGTAACTTTGAAGCAGATACTTGGCAAACTGGAAGCTGGTGGCTGCATCCTTCCAGCCACTGCATCGCTTTCAGGAGAATCTGCTCCTGTTGCACTCTACTGTTCTTCTATGATCAAAGCTTGAAGACATTTATGAGCTCTAGACGAATTCCGTTCTTGTCCCCAGGTTTATGTCTGAAGAGTTGAGAGTAAGAGGATGAATAAAGCAGGGTTCTGTCACACTCCTTCAAGGAGTTACTTCTCACCCAACATTAAACACCTATGAATATCATTTTTATATCTGCAGCAGCCAGTTTGGACAAACTTTAATATTAGTGGTGATAAACTGGAAGTTTCAGAGCCTGATTTGTCCAAATTATTTGAGACACATACCACAGGCTGAGAATAGCTGCTTTGCAATAATGCCTGTATTTCTCCCACTGATGACAAAGGCAGTGCTGGTGACAAGGTCTAACATATGCCTGCATAATACACACCTACAGGATACTTGTCTGCATTTGGTTGAATGAAATTGGTTGAGCAACACCCTGGTGCTCCTAGGTAACTTACTGGAGCTGATGCTCTCTGGGAATATGGAGGGTAACTGGAGAAAAATTTACCGGGGCTTATTTTCTACTAGCAGGTATTGGGGGCCATGGAAAAGGAGGAGCCTGGTTTGCTCTAAGACACTGGGTGGTGGTCTGCAGTGACTGTGTGTGGAAGTGTGGACATTCTGTGTCCTTCTGGCCTTTACTGCTAGTATGTGGCTCTCAGTCATAATGGGGAATTATGCTAGGTGACCCAGCAGCTGAAAGCTTCTACATTAGTCAGAGGTAGCTTTATTTTTGACAATTGGCAATGCTAAAGTACTGGATGTTTCTAATAGTTTTGAATTAAGCCTGACGTCTGAGACTCACCAGGTTGCTGTATTACAGAAATTTGAGGATTTGAGGAATATCGGTTTCCATATAAAAATGAAATGTGAACCATATGTCATTAAACAGTAAGATAACCAGTGAAAAGTGCAGCTGAGTTTGGGATTGTCCCAGGTTTGAAGGGTCAAGCTCCTTGATTTTGAGAAGTTGAGGCTCTAGGGAAACAGCAGATGTAGCCGGAACCTGAGAAAAAGCGGTCAAAATCAACTGAATGAGCCAAAGTTATTTTTTGGATATGCCATTGAAATTTACCAGCCAAGGGAAGTTATGTAATTCAGACTCAACTCTACATCAGACAGACAGTGCTAGCATACCACAGAGAATGTAGGCCATAACAAGAAGAGGGACTGGCAGTAGGGTGGTACATTAAGCATGGAGCCGACATCCTCATAAAGCTGCACACAGATCTACAAACCCACCAGTCATGGCAGTGGCTTGTATTGGGAAAAACCTTCAAGGACCACAGTAATTTCCATCGCTCTCAAAGACATTGCTCAGCATGGACAAAGAGGACAATAGCAACACTTCCTCAGATGACACTTCATGGGACCAGTGAGGAGTACTGCAGAGGATTAAAGCACTATCAATTAGAAACTAAATTAAATGTCTATGCCTTGAACATGATGCTGGTGCAAGCTGAAGTGCTGCCAGGAATGAGCATGTTAATATAGAAAGTAAAGCTATAGGCAATTGACCATAAATAAGTGAAGCTCAGAACTTAGTGTTGTGAGCTAATTCCTATTAGAGTTATGACAAAACTCAGGGGCAATTAGCAAACTGGAAGAAGTACAACTTATAATCACACCAAGAGAAAAATTTAGCCATGAATAAAAACATGCCACTCCTTTAATTTCATTAAAGATGTAACTCACCAAACAGGCAGAAGATCAAAACAACTGAAAAAGAGTTTGAGGATATCTTCCAAGTGAAAGGGAACCTGTTAAGGCTTGTCACATATACAGGATAGTAAAGTGAAATCTCCTATGCCATGGAAACTGTTGGTCAGCTGATGCAGTCTGGCATAAATTTCTTTATGTCAGAGAAATGAGGTGTTTATTTCAGAGGCAGCCTTACTAGATAGCCATAAAGGTGATCATATCATTTTTGCTAGATCTAGTCAACTGGCAAAGATATTTGCTAACACAGGACTGCAGTTTTAGTGGATCTGAGTCTGTGATGAACACAGTTTGAGACATTTTATTACTAGTCCAAGTTTACACTCAATACAACAGGTTGGCAGGAAGCATTATCAAAATGAGAAACCACCCAGTGGAAGACAGTAAGGATGCAAGGAAGTTAACTGTGACCTTTATTTAGCATTGTTAAATTACAGGATTGTAGAGAAGATGGGTACTTTGTCAGTTACAAAGGTTTCCTTCAGCAAAAATCTGAGGAACTAAGAATGCCTTTAGCTTTAGAAACTGATGACACCAAAGCCTGGCACATCTACAAAGAATCAGATGAAGTAAAACAAACTTAAGAATTGAAGTCTCTGAACCATCCACTCCTATATAAAAGCAAAGAAAATGGTTTCAGCAAAAAAACCCCAAACCTGCAAAACCAAAGGAACAGTTGTAAGCAGAAGTGAGATTTGAAATTGTACCCTTGAATTCATGAGGTTATTGCAACAAATGGACATTTGTTCTGTCAAAATATATATAACTAATCTAATTTTTGGAAGTGCCAGTAGGATGAAGATCATGAGGTCAGTTATTTTGCTCAAGAAGGTCTCAGGCAGGGGATGACCAGAGCTGGGTGAGGCAGCTCCATCCTAGATTATAGCACAGTAAGAAAAAACAAATTCAGAAGTGCTCACCAGTAACTGGGCTTGGGTTTTTCCACTGATGAGCATTTTGAGGAGGTCCACTCAACTCTGTGGGGTACCTCAGAGATAGAAAATATTACTTACTGTGCTGTATACATGTGTCTGGCGTTCTGTGTTTTTGCCAGTAAAGAGGCATATGGAAGATAAGCAAGTGATCACAGGCCCATGTTATGCACTGATTGATCGAAAATCACGCCCCAGTGAAATGCACATGCTTTGGATATGAGAGCTCCAAGTAATTTCTGAATAACAGTTGCAACTCATTCAGGAATACTCTTTACTGACATTTAGTGAGGAAGTACTGCATCAGCTAGCATTCAGGATAAGCATCTCCTTAAGTCAAAATAATTTTGCAGTTACTTAGAAATTGATTGTACTTTCATCACAATAGTGATTTGCCAAAAGATCACATATCAGTGCTGTATAATTTGGGAAAAGCAAACTAAAAAGCCCTTGAAATACAAGGTTTCTGCAATTCACAATGGCTTATCTCCTTGGTTAAAAAATGGCATCGGGACAATATTTTCTAGTGGAAATGTCAAATGAAAGCAGGAACATTTTAAATAGTAGGAGAAGATTTCATTTCCCTTAAACGCAATTTTTTTCCCTTATGAAAATGCATTAAAACAGGCCATTGACATTACTTTTTATGCAAAGCAGAGTTATTGGGTTATTGCAAATCACACAAAACCTGTAATTCTGTGATGGTCTACCTGCTATATTTTGCTAGGATTACAGTCTCTTCTGTTATCAGAATACAGTACCAACAAATCAACAGCACATATCTAAGAGAAGCTACTAGGAATCTTCCAGGAATCTCAGTGAAGGTAATTACAAGTACATATTAATAATTGTAAAGTTAATTAGGTCTCTGAGGTATGTGTATATCTTGTGACCATTTCTGTGATCTGGGCCTTAATACTTGTGGCAGAGGGGCAAAGCATTGCAACTGTATTGAGAACAGCTGAAAGATCCTTTATTTTATCACAGCATCATTTTCTAACTTTCAAATCCATTGCCAGTGCCCCTTCCCCCTCCTCCCAACCCTATAAACCTTAAAATGCCTACAGCAAAAAAGAAAGTGAAATACAAGAGATCTCCTTAAAATAAAACACAGAATTGAGTTTCCTTCCAGAATCCTCAAAGGGTTCTCCCATCCCAACAAGGAAATAGTGACATTGGTTCAAGGTGTCATCCCCTCTGAGTCATTCAGCTGCACAAAAAGGAAGGGAAAGCATTTAGAATGGATCTCCAGGGTTTTAACCCACTGGATTCGTCTCCAGTATACAATCTCTAGAAGAAGTAGAGGAACCCCTTGAGCAGGAAGTGATTCAGAAACATACCATGGTCTGTTTGCAGTGACTCACAACACATCAACAGAGAATTGTCCAGAGACCTATAGAATGTCAGAACTCTTTTTATACCATTTTGCAAGCACAAGTACCAAGAAACATGTGTTTCCTATCACTCAGCCCAGTTTCATGCTAGATTAATATATATTAATCTCTCTAAGTGCATGCTTGAAAACAGTCCTGGACTTCCACCTATGTGGAATGTTTCATGCTCAGCATATTATTATTACTACTACATATTACTATTATTTAGATCACATATGTTTCTGTTGAAGTTTGTATAGATGCAATTAAAATTTGTTCTTTCTTTCCAGCAGACTGCACTATGTAGATATATATACTTCGGATGGTACATATGTTTAACAATGTTTTCCATGAGCAGGTTTCATGCAGAGGTGCCACCACCTGATGTCTCTGTAACTGATCACAGTGGTCTGCAACCCTGCAATGTTGTCAAAGGAGGGGTGATATTCAAGCTGCCTATAACGTTTTATAAGATATTAGTTTACCTTTTGAAAAATTTGTTTTCTGATGACCATTCAGGCTGGAATACTCTACCTTGAGTACGTCTCTTAAGAAGAATATATGGAGAATTTCAGGTAAACCAGTAGGCTAAATACACTTACATAAACTCAGACACACAAGCAAAGGAAGAGTTGTTGTTTTGCCTATAGTGAAGAATATCCATGTCCTCTTCACCTCTTCTTTGGGAAACTGACAACTTCACCTATGAAAAAAGCCAATGAAACATAGCAGTCCTTGGATTTCCTCATAATTATAAAAATTTGGCCAAATACGGTCATTCCAAATTTCTGTTACTAGCAGTTAGCACCTGCTAAGCACAGTCTTGCCAAAGATCTACCCCAAGTCTATCAAGATGTCTGTCTGTTCTAAGCAGTTTGCTCAAGTACAGAGACTCACTGACATCTCTCCTTGCAGTTGCAAGTCTCAGATGCTACAGGTACTGAACTGATGCAAGGAGTCTGTGGATGTGGAAACATGAGCGAATGTAGGGAAGCATATTGCTTTGTGGGAACTGGTATGTAGCAATTATTCCTATTCATTCTTACTCTGCATGAATGAGGTAATTTTCAGCAATCTATCCTTCAATAAAAGGCAAGTAAATTGCCCTACATTTACAGCATGGCAAGAGTTGTCATGCAGACTAGACACCTGTTTATGGTCAGTAAGAATGATGGCATGTGCTACTTCACAATGAATTTTTTGCTTATCTGTCCCTTTCTTTGTACATACCACACTCCCTGTGCTGGGCCAGAATCAGGGCTACAGCACTGCCTGTGAAAGCCATGGTTCAAACACAGGAAAAACAAGAACCAGCCCTGGGAAGGACTGGATTTGTACTGGGAGCAACGGAAAGTCAGCTGATGACACTGAGATTGAAGACTGCTATGGAAGAGGAAACTAGAAGTAAAGTCTGGGTGAGTGAGGATAAGGATGGGAGACAAGATCAGAGTCTATGGAGACCACTGAGAGAAAAAGTCCATGTGGAAAGACAGCAGAGATGTGATCTGATGTGCAGCAATGAGGAAGGCAAGGAGTATCTGGGCAAGGAGATTTGGCCCAAGGAAGAGCAGGGTGTCGAGAAGTATCTTATGGAAGGCAGGTATCTCACAGGGATCAAGGTGCAACCAGAAAAGTGGGATAGACTAAAGAGACAGTCTGAAATAAAGGGTTGCACTGTGATTGCGCGTTTGTCTGGGGAGGGAGTCTGAGAGAAGAAATAAACAGGAGAAGTATTGTCAGGGAGGGGAGAGATCATGGACAGAGAGCCAGGGATAAAGGTACTGGACAGGTAAAGATGTTTATGAAAGGGAAGAATAGAACAGATATTAAAGCAAACTACATGAGGAAAACGGGACTTGCATAAGGAGCCAGGAAAGAACAGACCCAGCATGAACATACAGCCTGTCTCCACTGTGACCTTTTCCCTTCAGAGTCTGAAATGGATTTTAAATGTCCTGACTGTTACCAGTTCTCTCCTAAGAGAAAATATTCACAAGGATGTCTCTAGAGCCACAGGTGATGAATGCAAACACATGCCTGCTCTTCATGAAGTGCAGCTCAGAGTGCCAAGCTTGGTGAGTCATGCCTGTGCCAATATATGGATGCCCGAGGGAATTTTGTTTTCCAGTTTGATTTGTGGTAAGCCTAGGAATTGCCATGCCCATATATCATGTGAAGAGAACCTTTAAGGTCAAAAAGTTAAGCATCCAAACTTTAGGAAACACAAACTTAGTTTTCCTTCCTTGTACATAAGCATTATGAATCAGTATTTAATTACACAACTGAGTTATTTTTTCCACAGGTCCCCTTCTGAAGGGTCCACCAGGCAGAACGTTCTGGAGCTAATTATGGACTTGAGGAAGAGGTTGTTTGTGGGACCCCTGCTTCATTTCTTCCAAAAGTCAGAAAATGCATATATTATGAGTCAGGGAGTAGTAGAAAAAGAAAAGGCACTCTGATGATTAAGGCAGCTGAAAGGCATCCTAGGGAATTGGATTCTGTCCCTAACTGTGCCAAAATGTCCAAATGAAATTCTGACAAAATCCTTTACAGCACAGTTCTCTGTAGGAATTAATGTTCTGTTCCTCAAATTTTGGCCTTCTTAGTTTTGGACACTGGAAACTAACTTGAAAATACATATTTCAAGCCTGCTGCACTTAACTCTATAGAATGACATCTTGGACTCTTCTTTACACATAAAAAGAAGTCTTAGAAATTGGCATGGAAAACAGCAGCTGATATTATTTAAGAGATAAAGAACATGTTTATCAGTTTATCAGTGAGTTGCCTACTAGACTTTTTGAAATGTGACTGGAGAACAGGTTACAAATATATTACTGAAGAATAAATACCAGATGTAAAAAGAATCTATAATCCAGAGAAGACAAGTAAATTGAGAACCTATATCTGTGAGTTGACCCAGGCAGATTCAGATGAGGAATTTGGCATAAAGCTTTAACAATGAGAGTAATTAATCAACCCTCAGAAATCAACCCAAGCAAACCATTAGCTCTTCATCTCTTCATGTCTTCGAATTGAGACTAGCTGCCTTCCCAGCCACTTGCTTTATCTTTTGGATAATCCTGAATTATTTGACTAATTACAAGGAAAACTTACTGAACTTGTCGGGTTCTGCACTTTGGTTGTAACAACCCGAAGCAGANGTTTTAGATGTTAGGTTTTAGTTGGATTATAGGTTGCACTTGATGATCTTCAAGGTCTTTTCCAACCTTATCAACACTGTGATACTGTGTTTGTAAAATGCAGGAAGTCAGACTGACCTAACAGCCCTTATCTTTACTAATCCAGGTGCCAGGCAGACATGGTTGCAGCTGAAAGCAAGTTGAAACTTCACTATGATTATATGAAATTCTAAATTGTCCTACACAGACCGAAAAACCCAGAATCTAAGATATCTCACTTCAGACACTCAAATATAATACTTTTGAACTTAATCTCTTAGCTCAAATTTACACCTATGTGATGATATGATACCAGCACCAGAACAGGAGGACATGGCCTTAAGCTGTGCCAGGGGAGGTTTAGACTGGATGTTAGGAAGAGCTTTTTCACAGAGAGAGTGATGTCTCAGTGGAATGGTCTGCCCAGGGAGGTGGTGGAGTCGCCATCCCTGCAGGTGTTTAAGAAAAGACTGGATGAGAAACTCAGTGACATGGTCTAGAAAATGGGAGGTTCAGATGGACAGAGCATGGTGCCCATGGCTCTGGGGTTGGGGGTTTGATCCCTACATGGGCGTTCTCTTGGGATTTGGACTAGATGATCCTTGTGGGTCCCTTCCAACTCAGAATATCTTGTGATTCTGTAATACTCTTCCCTCAACTAGAAGAGATATTTTGAATGCCCATAGGTAAAGGAGTAACTCTCACCTTGGGACAGCATTTGAATAGTGTTAGAACAATGGACCAAAACTTATGAGGAGGAAAAAGCTCACTCAGTCAGAACTGGGTGTTAAATGATGCAGAAAACTAGTGGAAAAAAGTTAGTATGTGATCCAGTAATCAAGGCGTGGAAAATAGATGTACAAGCATAAGGGAAGGAAATAAAGTTGTACAATCAACCCTGATTCTGACATTTCCTAGGAAACTGATCATGTTCCTCAGTTTATTATCTGATACATCCTCCACAAGACACATAAAATAAAATGTCATATAGTAAAATATGTAACTGCAGCATGATGTAAATTCAGGTGTATCTCCTTTGAGTCTACACTATTGAGAAGTTACATAAACCAGCAACCTACTCCTGAGCATTTGCAAGTCTAGTGTGAGTCACAAAGAAAGACTGGAATATGGTGGAGAGTGAAGATGGTGGGACGCCTAAGACCGGCTTTGCAGAGGGAAAAGTCATCCCAGGGAGAGATGTGGTAGGATGGATGTATGATTAGAAGAAGAGTGTGTTATGTTGAAAGACAGGTATCAGTTACCATAGGGGAAAGGAGGCAATGGCTGGAAATCAGTATATAAATACCTACAACATTATCTCAGACTACTTGAAGCCTCTGGTTTTGTCAGAACCCTGAGCTCACTAATTGCCCTAATGACCCTGAGACACCTCACCTGGGCACACACCTATTGGTCCCAGAGTTCTATTTAAGCTCAGTCCTTGTTTGAGCTATACTGGAGGAGTGCCAGTGCCCTGTACAGTCATGGCACTGCTCCTATCTGGTTATGAAGCCTATTGGGCTGGATATCAACCTACTGATTTGCTTCATGGCTTGATTTTTGTCACCATGGACCTGTCTGGTGATCACTGGGCCTGATCCTATTCCTGATGTACTGATTGACTGCTTGGCTTCTCTTCAGACCTCTCTCATCACCATTATACGTACTGCATTTTGACCTGAGCTTTTGTTTGGACCTGGCTACTACCTCTAGGTCTGTCCTACTCTACTCTCTGGCATTATGGGACAGACACCTGGCTAGCAAAACTACCCCTTGGCTCCTGGCTCATCACTCTTTAAAAATCAACCCTGCTCTTGCTGCTCCCTGACAGATTTATCCTGGTGTTTGGATTCTGGGTGCTCCAGAGGGAGCAGCTGCCTTGCCAATTGGAGCAAGAAAGCAACATATAAATTCTGAAAGGGAGTGTCAACTTTCCAGCCAAAAATAACTGATTTATTTTTTTAGCCATAACAATAGTTTGGTGACTGGTAGCTGTGTGTGTGTGACTAAGTGTGTGCACCCAGAGCTCTAGTCTGACTGTAATATGACATCAGCTACAGGAGCATGCCAGCAGCCTCTCAGTCATCTCTCTCCTATTGCTTGCCAAGAACTGTTGATGCTTCCTAAAACATTTGGTAAAAGAAGACTCATGCATGTTTACATTCAAGGCAGTATAAAGGCCCGGCCCTGACCAGACTGCTACAGTGTACTTCAGACTCTGAGTCAAAACAATGCTGCTTTGATAAAGGCTAATTTCTGATGGCTTGTCATGAGCTGGGTGAGGCTATTCCTCATCTTGACCTTCTTCTTTATCTGTTTCCCTTCTATGACATTCCAATATCTGAGAAATCAAGCGTGGAACAAAAATAGCCATCCTGGGAGTGACAGAAGTGAGGTCTTAATGATGCCTTAGAGTTTTTTGAAGCTGACCTTGGTGAGTGGTTTCTGAAAGCTGTCACAAGCGCAGAAGCTCTGTATAAGCCTTGTGAAAGTACATGTGTGTCCTCTGCCCATTTTCCACCAAGTAAATATCATGTGATGTGACCACTCTGTCACTACTGTCCATGATGGGGATTAAGAGGAGGAAGTTTACTTTTATAGACACTGTAAGTAATACCAACACTGGCTAGCTTTTAATTCCTGAAGCAGATTTTAACTTGTGAGCTGAATAGCTGAAGTTAGAAGGGTATAGGGGTCTACCTGCTGGGAAGAGGGGTGTGTGGCAAGGACAGTGTCCCCTACCACCATCTTGGGAAGAGACTGAAAGGGACTGATAGGTACGCTTGAGTCTGTTCAGCTGGCACATTAGGTTTTCTCATAACAGTAGTTGAACTTAAAAAAAGAAAGGAGGGTTAGTATAAAGGGGCCGTACATTGAAGTCTTAATTATGCATTATAAGCTGGGCAAACCAGTGGTACCTAAATGTGCACAGGAAGAGTGTGAGCACCCTTACCTTAGGCAATAGCTGCTACTTATGGGAAGTGAAAATCTAGTCTAAAAGATGGGTTAGAATGTGTTGTTTAAAAAAACTTTTCTCTGACAGAACGGGGTATGTGTGTGTGTTGAAGGTGTACATGTTCCGGTTAAACAGGAAGTGGCCGTCAACGTCAATGCAGGTGGCCAGCTGCAGTAACCTGTAGGGGTGGTTAATGGGCTAAGAGTGACTAGTATTAGTTGCTTGGACAAGCTGTGTGGTCTGATGAAGCTGGGGTCAGGCGTTGACATCCAGCTGTGGCAGCCTCAGGCACAGGCCAGCAGGAACTGTAAGCATTTGTCTCTAAAATCAGCACTAGCAGCTGCTTCACCAAAAACTGAGGGAGCCTGAAATTATGGCTGTGTTACAGGAAAGGTCTCATTGATTAATCTAGCCGTTACACCTCATTGTTCTTACAGCACATTATTTTGTTTATTTTTACTGTCTTCCCTTTCTTCAACAATGTCCTGTTTCAGTAAGTCATTGCGTCTATCATACGGCAGCAAGGAGGCTGAGCTCTCAGATGAACCCATCAGTTATTGTTTTCCCATGTTTTGAGGTGGGAGATACAGCTGGTGTTTGTTAGAGCCTTAGATACTGAGATGTACCATTTTGCTGCCAGCCTAGATTCATGCAGGATGACTATGCAACCTTGGCTTCTCTTCTAACTCTGTGCTATGAGACTCTGCTACACTTCTGAATACAACTGAACCAAAGGGAGAAAGGTACTTTCAAGGAATATTTACTTTCTTAATGTCTTTCAGAGGCTTCAGGGGAAAGAGTTCTCATCAATTCATATTATGTAGAGTAGTCAACTCATAGGACCTCAGATTTAATAAATTCTGGAAAATTGTATAGATCCTGTTATCCCCAGGCTTTTTTGGATTTCAGCATGCTTGACTAAAAGCTCTGTAAACCTTCCTCACCCTACTACTCCGAATTTCAGGAAACTCTTTGAGTCTATCACTTCCTACCTCTAATTTTGAAAAACTTTCTTAGAGGCTTGCTCCTTTGTCCCTCAGGATTTGTGTTTTATAACCACACAGGCAGAGCTACATGAATTTGGTAGCAGTACTGCATTCGGAGTTGGATATAATGAAGAGCCACAATTTGCAGGGTGCAGTGACCACTGTTACGACAAGTGCACAGCACAGTATCCTTTCTGTGTTGCAAGCAGTGCTAATGCATATGGAGCTGTTTTTAACTCAGTCACTGTTATCTTCTGTAGAGGGCAAACCTCCACTGCATTCCCTGGTTTTGCTGTCTTTTAGTACTGTTGAAGTATTTTCCAGCTCATGCTGTTTCCCAGAACAGACACTGTCACAGTAACTCCAACCCACAGTTTCACCCAGTTCAAAATGAAAGATGCCTGACATGTCCAAAGATTTTCAATGAGGGTTCACCTGACTGCATTGCTGGACTTTGTGGACACTGTCTTTTCTTCACTTTTTTTTAATATGAAATACTCATATGCCCTGTATCATGGATTTTACCCTGATTATTGCATTCCTGATAGGAAACCAGAAACTTTTCTTTGACAGTCTTTCTCAGCATCTTTGTACCCACTTCTGTAGGGTACAACACAGGCACACACATGAATCTGGCATTATTTATTGATTAGATCCCCACTGTGTATTTGTATTCGTGTTTTGCTCTTCTGCGGGGACAGCATCCTTGAAGCATATCTGTAAGGATGTAAAGCTACACTGGTAAAATAAAAAAAAATTGTATGTTTCCAGTCAAAGGTCTGAAGAGCCAAGTGAATAAAATGTTACCTGCTTATTCTTGATTTTATTTCTTTAAATGTAGACCTACTGGTGCCAAGAGAGTTCTTCTGAAATGAGGCAGTAAGATAGAGATAATTATGTTCACATTTCGTTTTGTCTCTTCTTGACGTTTCAATCTACCTCTGAAAGTTTCAGGCTGAAAAACAACCTAATCAGCAGTAGGCTCAATTTTAAAACTATTTTCTATGTTGAAAGTTAGAGGTATCAGCCCTGGGACACATTGCTGATAAGACCTTGAAAGTTGCAATTTGTAAAGAATATTTTAAAATGTCAAGCACAAAATTCCTGGTTCAAATTTGATGATCAGAAAAAAACTCAAATACTTTTTTTACTACAGTCCAGGTGATAAAAATATCAATGGAAATCTGCACTGTAGTTTAAAATGGGTTTGCATGATAAAGGAGTAAATACGCTTGTGCTGGTACTGGTTTCAAAAGTAATAGAAGCAGCAGGCATTTAACTGAATTCATTGTAACAATTATTTTCAAATGTAGTTTCTGTGTTCACTAATCATTCACTTGTCCAGGCTGGTTTCTTCAAATATGTATTTGTTAGCTGTTTGAAGTGAACACATCCAGCCTTCAGGCTGTTTCAGAGATATTTGCAACTCAAAGCATAACTTGTTACATCATACATGTTCCTGTGTGCTTCTCTGGATGTCAGAAACTACAGAAATATTTCAGAACTAGATCAGACAGCCAGTAAGTCAAAGAAAGGAAAAAATTTGCAGGCAATGAACTGAGGATGAGATATTAATCAGCCTGCCAAAGTTTACAAAGGAAAATCTATGCTAGACTAGGAATTGGGCCCAGACATCCTGAATGTCAGTCCAGCTATAACCACAAGATTGTCCTTTTTCTGATTCACCATACTATTACAAATCAACTAGCAGTTCTGTGAGTCCTTGTGATCCATTAGTCATACACAGTGAAGTAAAACTATTGCATTCTTTGTAAAAATGCCACATTCTGTGTCTGGGTTTTTCCTTGGTACCTTAGCTTTTTCAGCTAGCGGGTCATTGACCAAAATGTGGGTTGCTGTTACCAAATTTAGAACTTGTTTGGAAGTTCACTGTCATTCTTTGTGTATAGGCAGGACTGGTAAAAAGAGGTGCTAGCATTCACATTTTGACTGTCAGAGCAAAAAAATGATTTTTTTATTGTTGTCATCTGAGTAAGTGCCTTTTGTTGCATAGGTAGTATATGTATCATGGGCTTTCAGAGTATTTTTAGATGCCAATATATTATTTGATGCCAGTTGACTTTTTGCTTCAGGATTTTTGGGGCAACATCTCCTTGTGGCTGAATACCTTTGAAAATGTCTTTATAGCTTCTCAGAACCAAGGGAAAAATCCAAAAGGTTTCTCTGGCTATCAAGTATGGTTTGAGCTTGCTCTCAAGACCTGGCCTAAGTGTGAGCTTTTAAAATCCCATGTTACTGCCTGGTGAGGTGCTCTCAGATTAGGAACTGATTAGGAAAAAGTTGATTTTGCGTTATTAGTGCCAAGCAACACACATCTCAAACTCAAGTCTATGTAGGTATGATTGATGGCCAACTTACAGCCAGAAAAATAAATAAGAGTCATGTTGCTGGGCATGAGCATATAACACTGCTCACCATATTTTAGAGGAAAAATAGTTGTCAGGCATGCAATGATGTAAGTCTGTGCTAGGAAATAAATCTCTCTAAGCAGTGAACTTTGGGAAATCCTCTTGTCAAATTCAATGACTAGTGACTGTAAAGACTCACAGAACAATAGATATTGTAGTTGGAACAGCTGTGGAAGTCATCTAGTCCACCCACTTAGTCACAGAAGTACTATTGCCAGCACATCATCAGGTCAGTCATAACTCTGAATAGCTGAGTCCTGAAAATTGCCTAAATTGGATATTCCATGACTTCTATGGCCTATCTGTTCTGATACTGTACCACCTTCATAGGAATTTTTTCTTAATGTCCAGATCAATGTACCTGGCCACAATTTGTGGCTCTTGTTCCATATTGTATCATCTGATGGATGCTACTGAGGAAAACATGGATGTGTTATGTTAGTAATTACCTTTCAGGCAGTTGCAGGCTATTACGTTAGCCTTCACCATAGCCTTGCTGGTCATGTGCTCCTGGCCTCTGACCATTGTGGTAGGCTTCTGCTGGACACTCTCCATTTTCTTCCCATCTGTCTGCAGTGGACAGGTTTCAGACTGGACAGTGTGTCATATGCAGCCTCAGCAGCGTCAGTATTTCAGTAGCTCAACTAGTTTGCTCCCAGCATATAGGGATGCAGGGACTCATTCCAGCCAAGGGGAAGAACTTTGTATTTCTCTTTACTGGACTTCATGGGGTGCAATCCTAGGTGTTTGAGGTCCCTCTCAGTTGAAGATGTAGTTTGCTGTGTCAGTCAGTTGTCACAAATTTGGATCTTCCAGTGATATCGTAAGGCTGCATTTCTGTGTTATCCAGGTTGTTGTTGAAGACTGAAGTATATGGACCACAGAATCAAACTCTTGTGTATACCATTTATTACTAGCTCTGAGCAGATGATAAGCCTTTGGTCATCACTACCTTTTCAGTCTCGGGGTTGAGCTGATTTTTAACCCACCCATTTTTTAAGGTTCTTTGTTCCAACCTTGGCACTGAAGAGCCCAGAAGATAGCAGAGCTTCACTATTTCTTAACATTTCTACAGCAGCGTAGGGGGTATGGTTTCCTAAATTAATTCATAGAGATACATCAAAAAGACAGTATGGGGTTGATAAAAGAAAGACCATACTTAAATAGGAATGAGGGATTTATGGAAGATAGTTGTGAGTCTGTTGTGCTGGAAGCTCCAAAGCAACACTTTTACCTTCCTATTCTGCCTTTACTTCTTTCCTTACCTACAGAAATTAAAATTTAGATTGATTGTGCAGTTCAAGGAGGAGGAATGAGTCCTGGGGTAGAGAAACAGTGAGTTGATACTGGTAGCTAATGTCTACAGACTCCAAAAAACTGGAGTGAGAAAAGGCCACTTTTGCCTTATGTTGTCCAAACACATTAAGTCAAAAGGTGAAAAAAATAAATCAATTAACCTTTAATTTTGCTTTTAATTTTGAAAGTCTTTCTTCCTGGTGTGAAAAATGGAACAAACCAAAACCATTCCCTGTCCAAATGTGCCTGGGTCTGGACTTGGATATTTCACATCCAAACTCTCTGCCTGCAGTCCATAATTGTTAGCAGGAGGTCAGAGATTAAAACCACCTCACACATCCAGGTCAGAGCTTTTATGAGAGAGCCTTTTATTCATTCATCCGTTTCTCACCAGTCCTCTTTAGCATTCAATTTCTTGTTGGTTCCTGTTAGGTTAAGGGGAATTACACATCCATATGATTAGGAGAGAATGGATTCCTTCTTCCTCTGTGGACAGTAAGAAAAACTAGAGGAAGCATCAATTTGTAATATAAGATGACCAAAGAAATCCTTAGCAATTATTTCATCACAACTGTCTAATTATGAGGATACAGTTTCCTCTCTACACCTGAGAAACTTCAGGGTTCAGCTACACCCCGGACATGTGTGGTATGATGGAACAGTGCCAGACGTAACTTCTAATGGAGAAGTTCCTCCAGTTGCTAAGCTGGCTGGGTGACCTACTTGTACTCTCACTGGATACTGAGCATCCTTGTTTGAGCACAAAGTTGGTATTATTGCTGATGCTCAGAGGTATTAGTTATTTCTCCCTGCCATTCATGATAGGATTTAATCTCAAGTAATCTGAGGTGGAAGTGAAATGTGATGCAAAGCAACTTGCAGGGTTTTTCACTTCAGACCTCAGGCTTATTTGGTTTCGACTGTATGGCATAGCTTATTGAATACCAAATAAGAAACCTACTGGTAAAGCAATAGCTCTTCTCAGAAAGGGAAAAGAAGCCTTTCTCACAACACACCAGTGCCAGTGGTGTATTAATGCTGCAGGAATTACTGATCATAGGAGTGCACTTCCTAGAGTCAGGTGTAAGAGAGAGCTATGCAAGGCTGTCTTTTATACAGGACACATACTTATATTAACTTTCATTAATTAACTCTGTACTATATATTTTTTTTATTATATCAAAGCCGTGATCTGGAAAAAAACCCCAACCATATGCCTTTCAGGTCCTAAATCCAGTCCTGCTGTACCTGTGTATTTCATTTTTTGCCTGAAGTGCTTGGCTGCATAGGCCCCTGAGGAAATGCCTGGGTGACTCTGCCCTGTTGGAGCCTGTCTTGTGTGGCTGTTCAGGACTGCCCAGGAGATGAGTCTAGTCTCTCTTGATGTATTAACCTCCTGTGCTATATATGTCCGGAAGCTCTCTGGAAGGTTTATCCTGGGTTTGAGGGCTTTTGTCACCATATTTCATCTCTTGTCTTGACAACTCTCCATCTCTGCACCAGGCAGGTGGATATTTGGACTGCATGAACTAACAAGTGTTGCCACTGTCAGGCTGGTGATAGCCAAGACTGGTTCCTCTGTTAGCTCCTATCTCTCTTTATCCAGCTGCCTTGTACTGGATATATACCCTCACATATGTGATGACTTGCTGCAGTGAATGAAGATACCCTGCCTTTGCTGCCCTGCCATCTCCCCAGACTTTGCTTTTGTTCCTCTCTGACAGCAAAGGCACAAAAATAATGCTCCAACAAAGGGGGGAAGGAGCTGGAGCTCAGAGGCAGTTTCCAGTTTTCTGGTATCACCTCTCTCCTCTAACATAAGCCTCCCCCAGGGAGATGGGTCTGCACATAGCTTTTGAACTGGGTTTCCACCACACATCTCCAATGGCAGGGACTTCTCTGGCCTTGGGGATGAATAGAGAGAAACTTCCCTTCAGCTTAGTAAACTGCTGCAATGAAGTGACTTTTGAGTCCTCCACCTTTTGGTTACTTATTTTCTTGGCATTTAAGTGAGAGCCAGAGAATCTGTTTTACATTTGCTGTACTTTTGCCGGAGACTGTAATTGCTCTTTGAACCTTCAGGAGCAGGAAACCCATTACAGGCCCAAGAGGACAGCGATTCAGTGCCAGCCAGCACATTCCTTAGTTCCTTTCATCCTGCAAGAGGAGAGTGCTTCTGGCTTCTCCAGAAGGGTTATTACTACATTTTGTTCAAATTTAGGGCTGATTTCAAGAATAATTTTACCACTCACCTTATAGTTATCATTATTCCTGCTATTTGCATTACTATCTTTCTGGTTATTAGGGGCAAAATATCTATGGAGAGGTCATTACAGAAAACCCAAGTATCAAGCTTGCCTTTGAGTATCTTGCAGGCTGTAACGACAGATACGTATAATAACAAGAAAATCTGACCTAAGCACATAAAAGTATGGAAGACTGTTGGTCAGGGCTTTTAAGGAGCCTCTGGAAAGAGAATGAGAAGGTTAAGAGTTGGACTTGATGATCCTTGTGGGTCCCTTCCAACTCAGAATATTCTGTGATTCTGTGATTCTGTGACTAGATATTGCAAGGGAAATAAGAGCTGCCTGCTTCACGTAAAAAAATGTATGAAAAGTCTTCCATGTATGATCATACATCTTTAGTGATGCAGCTGCCACCCATTTATTTTTTTTAAAGAAGTGGCATGGCTCAGAATAAGTGAGATTGGTATGTTGCTGGATTATCTTAGATGTGCACCCTCTCTGCCAACTGCTGATAACCTTCCAGAAAGTGTGCTGCTGTCACTTTGCCTCAGTACAGTGTACCCAAAAATGACTTTCTGCTGTACGAGATCCCGAGAATAGCTGGTTGGCTGAGTCTGTCCCATAGATTCTGGAATGGGAGAGAAGAAAGCAGCAAAGCACAAAGTGTAAGCCTCATATTTAAGTACCTAAGCACTTAAAACAAAGGCAGATGGGGCAGTACCAGGAGCAGGAAGGCAGAGATATTCTGAGCCTAAAAACTGAGAATGAGGATCTTGGATCAGATACAATGAAAGAAACAGAAAAGATGATTGTAAGATGACCCAGCTGAAGTTTGAGTCTATTATTTAGTGAACTTCACAACAGCTGGTATTTCTGTGCTGGGTTTTGGCCCCTTTGGCCCTCTGTGCCACTCTAGTTACACAGGTTTTCACTAAAGCTGATATAATGAGCTGGTGAAGAGTTATCTCAGGACACAAGAATATGAGCAAAGTGGATAACACTGCTGTCCCATCCTCTGCTGAAATGGTATCAGGAAAGGAAACAGGAGATGTGAGCAGATCCCATGTATCCATGTATCATGCAGATGTCAGAAAGGCCTTGAGACCCCTCCACTTAGGCATGAGACTAGGTCTTGCTAGTGGGAGCTAGACAGACCTCTGTAGAGATCAGTAATTGCATCTACCAGACAATCCTAGTGATGGCAGTACTGAAGAGGAACTGTCACTTTTTCAATGTATTTTTGCTTATAAGAGAGAAAAAAAATGGATTTTGCTAGGCAGTGACGTGGAGCAAAGCCTGTCATGCATACTCTGGGTGCCCAGCAGAGGCACTGATTCCCATATTTTTTGCGGCCGTGGGTTAGGAAGGACCCTGTGCTGAACATCACAACAATCATCTTACTTCCAATAGAAAATAGCATTTTACAGTGCTTTGAATATAAAGTGCTGCAGCATGCTAGAAACAGTGAAAATTCAAATCCTTGCCATTATGTATCAAGTACACAAATCTTTTGGCTTTGAACTTCCAGCAAAATTGACCTCTCATTTACAAAATACGTAGCATCTATTCTAGTGCTGTGAAAACAAATTTGTTGATGTTTCTGAAGCAGTTAGAGGTATCTTGCTGAACGCCGTGAACTTTAAAAGGGGGTTTAGTCATTCTGCTCTCAAAGGATTGTTTAAATCCTGTGTACCATAGAAGATCTAGGTTCATCCACTGAGGACAAAACTAAGTAAGGAATGTTTAATTTTTTTTAATTGCAGAAATTCTATGACAAGAATCCTGTGAAAGAAATGATCTAATTGCATAGCTCAGAGAAGGGAAATTAAAACTTCAGTGTCAGTTCTTGTAAGTGCACTTCCCATAAGCACTTCCTGACTTTTCAACTACAATATTGTTTGAATGTAGATTTTGTGCTCAAACTATACATTTACAGTCATTTTCTTTTGCAGTCGACTGGTTCCTGCTGACCTAAAACCTTCTCTACTGAAGATATTTTATTGTTTTAACTAATAATCAGTCACAAACTCAATTAAGCCAAATCCAATCTTGTATGCAGAAAGTTTGTTTTGGAATCAGTGGTTTATTTGATTTGGCTTCCTTTGATTTTTTTTTTTTTCCCAGGAAAAATTATGAAATATATGAGCATCTCATCTTTATATTCTACAAATCCTTCTGGATGGGCTGGCTAGCACATTTCTGGAGAGACAGCAGATATATGAGGGAGCTCGAACATGTCTGAGATGATGGCTGGTGACCTGTTGTCAAGACTTTTTTCAGAAGCAGAGTTCAGCAACACTTCTGTTGCAGCAGCCTTTTAATACAGAAAAATTTAAAATAATATTTGATTGGAAAATAAAAGAGCATAGGGGAAATGGTATTTTAAAACTTTTTTGTTTTCTCTGTCTTCTCTTAGCTTTCTGCTCCTTGTTTACAAGTTGGAAGCAAAGGAACCAGATTCTTTCACCCCGTGAAAGGTTTAACACAGGTTAAAGCACCAGCTTAGGATTTTTCTTTAGTAATAACCAACAAACAAAGCTAAATCCTTTTGCAAAATAACAAATTTAATCGGACAGGCAGCTTTGCACCAGCTTCCGCCGATCTGCTGCCCAGCGCAGAGGCACAGGAACTGAAGAGGCCACAGTTGGTCTCCAGGGAGACTAACTCCAGTGCCTGCAGATAAGGGTTCCAGCCTGTTGCGTTGGGAACACAGCAAAGTGTGGGACTATCCTATTGGTACTCAACATTGGGAAACTATTACAGGAATGCGTAGTTCAACAAGACTCTACACACATAATTCTGGTTTTTTCCCTTGAGATAAGATTTCTTGTTTTGAATTCTCAGGGCTTCCCCTGTTTTGCTGGTCAGAAGAATGCTGGCCTAACCCAGCAAATTATGAAAGGGACCCATAATATGGAACACAGGCAGGCCTTGTCACCTGAAGCACCCCCAAACCACCTGGCAGTACACTAGAGGGGAACTGTCACTTTTGGAGCAGCTATCCATGCAGAAAGCAGAGACTAGCTTGTGTAGCCCCATCCACGTGAAGTCCAGACTACCAGAGTCACAGAATACTCTGAATTGGAAGGGACTCAACAAGGATCATTGAGTCCAACTCTTAAACGGCACCTCTGCCTCCTGGCGGGAATTGAACCCAGGTCTCCTGAGTGAAAGGCAGGGATACTCACCACTGCACTAAAATGCATATCAGGCTGCTCAGAGACCAGCAAGGGCTGCAAATCCTGCACAGTTCCTTTGGGTGAGTATGCCCATACCATGAAATCCATAGCTACAGCTATCAGCACACACACCGGAGAGTTTAAAGCTAGTACAAGCTTGCCTGTGGGACTCACCGGGTGGGCTCTGATTACAATGTTGCTGTGTGCCTACCCTTTACCCCCCTTTCGGTGCTGGCTCCTTTGACAGACCACTTGATACACATAAAACATTTTTGAAAGGATGGAACCGCCCCCCCCCACCTCTCCAGTCAGAGGCTAATGGAGAAAAGCCTTGTTCAAATACAAGTGTGTGAAAGGCTTCGAAGTAATTTTCTTGAGAATGACTAGGAATAATTTCTTTCTTTGCTCCAGAGCTTTTTATTACTCTTTTTCCCCCCAATATATAAATACTTGCAACAATGGCTAATTGTCAGAAAAATGTAAGCTATTTCTAAGCAGGATTCTTGTCTGCCCTTTTCTACATTCCAAACTTCTGTCTTTATAGCTGAAGTCTTGACTAAATTATATAGCTCAATGCTGAGCTAGGTACTACCTCTCTAGAATGAGCCTGTTGGGACTGACAAGTATGCTTGTTAAAAGCCTGAAATAAAATAATCTGCTCCAAGCAACTTATTCTTGGCTCTGGCAACTAATTGTGTGTATATATGCCCTAAGTTACGTTAATGTGGAAGTAATAGATCACAGACAGCTGGTAGTGTTGTATATGTTACTTACACATTAAGCCTATGGCCATGACATCATTGCCCTTGTTTGGGGCTCCAGTGATGGCAGGGCCAAGAAAAGCATAACTGAGAACACAAGGCATTGTTCCTCTCAGCTGCTAGGGCCATGTTGACTTTGTGAGTCACGCTCAGCATGCAGGGGTGACATATTCTGTCATTAGGGTATGATTTGCTAGTGTGAGAAGGGAATAGTGCCTGCTCTGAGAAAACAGGGAAGGGGTGGAAAAGCATTGGAACTCACAAACACACTAGCACCTCTTAGCCTTTCTGAGGTCATTCTTCTGTGACACAAGTATGAGAGTAGGTTCTTAAATTGTTATAAATAGATCATTTTTCTGAGGCTTATATAGGATGATTAGTATTTTTTGTGAATCCTGATGAGATGCTCAGACTGATTGCAAGATACAAGGAACTAGTGTGGACACTGTGTTTTTCTTTCTGTTTTGTTGGCCTGCCAGCAAGGGGGCCCAGAGGGAGGGAGAGCTAGAAGGGCAGGACTGCTCTACCGCCCTCAGTTAGTGAGAAAAGGAATTGAAAAAGCCTAGAAGAAGGCCTAACCGTGATTTACATATGGGTGGATTTAGGTAAGGAAACAACAACATCATCATCTTAAAAATGAGGAAAATGAGGACGAGCAAGTGTGAAAAGCTGGGACTAGCTGTGCCATAATAAATGACCACCCTTGGCTTCATGTAATAGTCTGCAGTTTTGGGATATAAAAATACAGCAAACTAGAGGACCAGGAAAGTCTGTTGAAGAAGTTGTCTTTGAGCAACAAAAAGTCAGGATCCAGTGAGGATTAGGGTAACAGGCAATAGAGGATGTTCAGCTGGAGCCACTTAAGAGGAAATGCCACCAGAGTTAGAATGGCTACAAGAATCAACAAATCAGGAGTCCCTACCCTGTCTTACCTCAGCTTGAGGAAGCCATTGCTACCCAGCAGGTGTGTGGCTGTCCACCTGAACCATCACTTGTGAGTAGAGTGTTCCTACAGCAGGGGGGAGCAATGGTCTGCTCTAGGAGCTGTGTCAGCAAGCAATGAAAATGGGCTTTGACAAGTACCAGTGGAAAAATTGGTGGATGCCTGTAATTTTGTTTATGTTCCTTAGTGCCTTTCTTCTTCATCTCCAAACCAATGCTGTTCTGATAAGGCATTTTTGATTTGTGAGCAAGGAAGTAGAGCTCTCTGAACACTCAGTTAATTTGATTTTCTCAGGTTGGGAGTTGGAACACAGAATTCTGTTTATTAATGACTCTTAGAAATTGATCTGCCCTTACCACTGTCAATCAGTCTGGCAGAAAGGGTACATTTATTGCTTCCTTAATTTTTTATCTTTACCCTCTCATATACTTGAGACAAGAGGGAAAGAAAGTGGCTTATTGTTTGAGTTGTTTGCGGACTTGCTGAGTCTCTGGTGAAAATCTGCATGAGGAGCCATTTGGACTTTGTTACCACATAGCTGGGGTTTCAGTTTATATATGGTGAAAAGATAGATGAAGAGCTTGAACACTTGGCAGTACAGCAGCTTTTATACCTCTCCTAAGCAGAACCTGAATTCTTAACTGTGTCTGAGACATGTTCACCACGTGTGGTTGCAGTATGCGAAGGTGTTTAGAAACTAGATGTAAATGTGTAACTCATTTGAGTGGTAGCACATGTCTAAACCCAAAACCTTGAACTTCAACACAGGTCAAACATGCCCAGGCAAGATCCTGGGTAAATATCCAACAAGTGAAGCACAGGCCAGCACTGATGTGCTGCACTCCAGTACCTGTGCTAGCTAGAGGAACATTAGGTAGGTGTGCCCACACATTGTCACGTCTCTGAAGGATGGTGTCAAGGTATTCTGAGTTTCACTGGGAGACGTAGGAAAGGAAATAAATAGATTCGGTCATGTCTCCACTGTAAATGGGGCCAGAGGTACAATGTGATGATGCCATCAGCATTGCACAGAGCCAATGGGAAGGGTTTTTACAGCTGCCCCTCAGCCATCTCTGAAACAGCTTCTGTTCTGATGGCCCTTCTGGTGATTGCACTTTTAGAGCAGTATAAACATTATAAGCAGCATGAAAATATTTGTTACATTTGCAGTCTTTGGAGTCTGAGACTGCTTTTTACTGTTATAGTCAGAAGAGCCTGGAATGATCTCTAACATACCAGACTGCTCTCAAGCCTGAGAAACTCTTTCAGCAGTAGTCAGGACTTGCAGCAGCCAATTTAATCAGGCAGAAGAATGCTACAGACCGTCCCGAGGCTGTCCATACAGCCTGAAGGAGTCAGCCACAGGGAAAGGATTATTTCAGAAGACAGATCCAGATCTTATGGTACTTATTCACTAGTACAGGACTGAGAAGAGGCTGTTTCCAACATAAGAACAGCAGTCCCTTTGCAGTTAACTCTGTGATCACAAAGACGCCTTTGTCTATTCTGCCATCATCTCCCATGGTATTTGCACAAGGACCCTAGTGCTGCCTGCCTCCATGAAAGCTGACCCCCATGTGCTGCTTTTTTGTATAGACTTGATCTATTCCTATGCTATTCCATTCACACGGACTTTGTCTAATCTCGTGCTCCTGTATCCTTGCTGGAGGCAAGTGTTTTTTAAAGTCTGGCCCAAATGACCTTCACCATTATCAGCCATTTCACCTTGATGCTTTTCTTGGATCCCCTTAAGTAAGATTACAAGGTGCTTAACCTGCTACATTTTTGACTTTATGAATTCTCTCTTCAGAATGGTGCATTCTGATTTCCCACCAAGAGGAAGGTTACATGCATAAGATGCTGCAGAGAGCCTCTGCCCCCACCCAAAGTCTTGTTTTTCAGTGACGCACACCCTGCTCCGCTATTACTTAATAAAAAGTGAAGTCACTGCTTTCCTCCCCTTCAAACTGCTCCACCCTCAATCAGGAGGTCTGCTTCTCCACCCTTTGGCAAAACAGCTGTTTGGGGGTGGAAGTGAATTTAAGGGTGGTGTTGACCAGCCTCTCATCTGGAGAGAAAAAACCGAATCATCTAGTCCTGTCAAAGGGCTGCTGTAGAGCTGGGAACAGCCCTGACAGCCTTTCCTGCTTGTGTGTTTATGTGTATTTCATGTGAGCACATGTTAATAAGATCATGTGAGTCTGTGGGTCTAGTTCAGGATGCAAGGAAGAGTGTGAACACAGCAAACCACTCGGTTGTTCTTTATCTGACTTTTTCCTCTTCCTGGAGGGAAGTTTTCCCTGAAACACCCATGCTCCTACTTCGGCAGAGTAGATAGGAAGAGGGAGAGAAGTTGATGTGTGTAAGTGGTGTGATGTGAGGCTGGGTTCTCTGCTCTGCTCAGACTTTGCTCACAAGCTTTGGGAAGGAAGACAGTCCTTAGGAGCTGGCTGCAGCTGCATGATTTTTCCTTACCTCTATCAGTGTGAGCACAAGTAGCCCAGAAGCTGTCATAAATATACTCCAGCATCCAGTAGTCCCTTAGGGACTATCTGCCAACTAAATATGCCTGGAACACAATGTGTTTCAGACACTCTTCCTTCCCACCCTTGACATGCCCTTCCCAGCATGCTGGTGGCTATTCTGGCTGTCTGCGCACCGGAGACTTTACTGCTATGGAGAGACCACAGGAAAAGGAGAGAGGTCTGGATTGCATTCTCTATCCTTGGAGGAAAGAATGCTGACAATTGGGGCAACAAAATCAAGGGGAAGATTTTTAGGGAATGCATTCCCTCCAAGAGGTGTTCCCTCCAGAACATCTGTACTTAAGAGGGGAAAACAGAAAATGTTTGTTCAGAAAAGAAATCATATCATGCAAGGAACCACAAAAAACGTGCAGGAAACTTGTCACAGTAGGGGAGGCAAACCTTTCAGCTGTGTCATACAGAGGGTGACAACTGGTAGGGATCTGTCCCCTAAAAAGGACAAACAGATGGTGAGGGACAGAATGCAAAAACAGAAGAGGCAGCTGGTAGGTCTGGTGGTCAGGTTGACCAACTGTCTTGGGTTTGAAGGACTGTACCTTCACCTGTTGTAGAGCAAATGTAGTTTTGTTTCAGCTTCGTTGGGACCAGCTGTGTACAGAACTACATTTCTGATATCTCCTGCTTTAGCCACTCTGTACAAGTTCATGGCTTCTGTTCCACCCTGCTACATGCCAGTCTCTCTTTTCCCTGGTTCTCAGCCATTTCTTGGCTGAAGCAGCCATTAGCTTTGCTGTGCTCATTCAGATACTTTAGTCACTCCAAAATAATCAACTCGAAAGCAGTAAACAGAGAAACGAGGGGTCCTGATAAATTTTTATTTTTTTTATACGCAGGTAACCCCTCACTCAAATGCTAACACTGCCACGGTGTCAGGTACTACACAAAAATGGAACAAAGAGTCTGTCTCCCAGAGGGATAATGATTTTCATATTGGATGAGACAGATGGAGCACAAAGATGTAATGAGCTAATACTAGTTAATTCCAGTGGTCTAGGACTTCAGCTTTTCATTGTTACAGAGCTCACATTCCTTGGTCAGAGAAACCATAATTTTGTGAAGGTTCACTGGAAGTGGTTTTGGGACTGTATCAAGTCCTGCCAGGATTCCAGTTTTCTTAGTCTTAGCCTCAAAGGAATTTACAGCTGGCTCAGGCAGAACTGGAAGTCCCCACAGGAAGAATTTTGTTGATATTCAGTTTTTGGAGGACAGTGAGCTTCTCTATGAAGGGCAGCACATATATCTGTTCATGTCCACAGCACCACACCCGCTACTCCTCCAAAACAGATAGAATTTCAAGGACTCACATGACCATGTCCATCTGTCCAGGGATTATTAGGAAAACCTGATATGTGTGTTTGGGAGGTTCCCTCCCATCCATTCCTTCAGTTTAGCCAGGATTTTCTCTGTCTGAAAGTGAAACAAGCACACAACACTCTTCCTAAAAATGAAGGGCATCTTCAGCAATCTCCAGAGCTCCCAGAAATCTGTGGAAAGCCAGACACAACATGAAATGGCCCCTTTACTCTGCGGGCCAGCAGCGTGTTCTCTGCCCACTGCAGAGCTTCTCCCTACTGCAATCAGCCTGTCTGTGCGCCTGCTAACAAGGAGACCCGAGTACAGTGTCCTGGCTGGGTCTCTGTACAGTGGAAAACAGCTCTTTGTGCAGCATGGCCTCACCTGGAAAGTAGCTGAAGGGCATGAAGAATGCTGATGGGCAGCTCATGAGGTCTGTTTTATATGCAGCTTTGACTGCTTCCTGCCACCCAGAGCAAGGTGCTACAGGCAGTCCTGTCCAAGATATCCTATTTTATTTCTGGTCTGGCACAAAATGAGGGGTGTTTGCCCAATTAATAACATAAATCTGGCCTCTGTGAGCTCAAGGAATAGTGCTTTCCTGTCCTTGAAAGACAAAATAACTACCTTTTACTCCTCCTGAACAGCTTCCCAGCATTCCTCACCTGACCTAGACTTTTTAAATCAATCAACTGAAAATAAGGTTACTGATCTGATTCCTAGGCCCTGGACTAAATTTTCTTACAGAGCAGAGCCAGCATCTCTTCCACAGTCCCACATGTACATTGCTGTAGAGCATCCTCTAACACTGAATGAGGAGGGGAGATGAGGAGAGCGAATCCATAAGAGATTCAGGGCAAGAAAAAGTGCTACCTGTTGCTCATGTTTCTGGGAAAATTTGACTGAAATAGGGGGAGTTGCCCTAAAACTTTTACCTTTATTTTGCATTTTGTGGTGCCTCTGGACATCAGGTTCATCACAGACTGTATAGCAAGTTTTGTGGAAGATAAAGCACAGACCTCGGTTCATCACAGGTGTATAAAGCAGTTCCCATGAGCATTATGTCTGCCACATGCTGCAAGCTCCTTCACTCCTGGCATGGTGCATTTCTTGTCACTATATTAATTTTGAACCCTCTCTAACATGTACTCTATGCCCTTTGGCAGGGACTCACTGCTTTTTATACATTAGTACAGTGTTTGGGGCAATGTGATTTTGGTTTTCCTAATGAAGAGCAGTGCCAAGAAGTAATGAAACCATATCAGTCATAGTCTGCATAGGAAAGGCAGTGTCCATGGGATGATAATATCTTTGGTGGTTAACATACATTTTTCAAGAGTAAGTCATTCCCCTCATACACTTTATTAAACCTCACAAAGTTGGTATGCAAAGAACTTCTAATATGAACGTATCTCCCTTATTTGGAAAAACCAAATTGTGCTTCCATTTTCATGACACCGCTTCATTTTTAATATCTGACCTGCAGATTAGAGGTTTTCACATCATCTGTCAGCCCACAGAATATCCCAAGGTTCAGTGTGTGTGTGAGAGATAGGAAAGGAACATTAGGAACAGGCCAATTACAAATAGCTAAAATTAGCTATGAGAACTGGAGTGCTGAGGTCTCTGAGGAACACTGGTCAAAGGAAGAAAATGGTTGTTTGCTAAACTCCCACTTATTCTGCTGCCTCTGAGGACTCTTGGCTCACATCCCTGCTCAGACATCCTACATGGCTATTTAAGAGGATTTCCCCCAACCCTTCCCCCTCCATTGCCCATCGTTTTCCTCCTGTATAGCTGCAGTACACTGTGATATGGGATTCCTGCTCTGGCAGCAAGATGCTGATGGAAACAGGAAACAGGGGGGCTATGCAGAGCTCAGCCTCCGTGACAACAAGGACGTCATACTCACGTGCACACAGGGATGCTTCTCACATATGGCAATGATCAACAGCTCCCCTTTTCCCTCCCCTTCTCTTTTCCCCAGAAGGATTTACAAAGCCCTAGAGGACGCATGTATCGAGTTAGAAGCAGTCTTTAGGAAGCATGGCTGTGTGAGGCCTCAGTTATTGTAGAACATGATTTCTTGCATAATTCTTTCAGATTCTCTGAGGTCAGTAAACTTGAGACTGTAAATCTTCATGTGACCAGAGCATATGGCTTTAGAATAAGACATGGACTGAATTACAAAGACATAGCCTATCTTCTTCAGAATCTGATTAAGGCAATCCTCTGAGAACTATCCTTTACATGCATCCATAGACATGGCTTTAAAAGCTGCCCTTCCTCCTTCTTCACAGAAATGCCTGATGGAGTAAGGTTTTGGTGGCTTTTTTTCTCAGCACACGGTTCTCCTCTTTTCTCCTTCCTATTCTCAAAATAAAACTGAATGGCTATGACTGCTTATCCCTCAAATTATAATTTCCGGGGGAAATAAAAAAAAGATTGTTAAAAGTAATTGCATTGATACTTGTGGAAACATCTTAGGGGAGTTGGAAACATTGTTTAAGCTAAGGAGCTAGGTTCTGTCTCCACAAGAAGGAGAAAGAAATGTTCTTGCATTCACTGGGAATAAGTTTTGGCTTCGTCCAGGCAGCTCTCTGTAGTGCTATTTGCCTACAGCCATGCATGGATTATGCTATACAAGGCTCTCTAGGCTAAATTGCCATTATATATGATGTTCACAGGTGGAGGTTTATTCCAGATGGGGAAACCAATTTCAAATGAAGTAAAAAGTTCCCTTCATAGCCTCCTCCCTCACTTTCCATGAGGCAAACTGTGCTTTTCTTGACAATCCTGCTTCTTTGGCACAATAAATTCTTTGAAACAAAAGTGACTTTATGTAAGTATCAGTGGGAAAGGGTTTTCTCCAGCAATAACTCATTCAGTCTCAATAGTGGGAGAGAGAATTGAAATGCCTTTGGAAGGTATACGCATAGCTCTCCTGTGAGAAAAGGGAGACCAGATTAGTACCTACTATTCTAGCTGCATTAGGGATTTGCTGGCACTGAGCAGACCTACAACCCTCCCTTCCCATTCCACTCACTGGGCTTGTGGTAGTTCTGCAGAACTTGAATTGAGAGGAAAGGAAGTAAGGTTTCAGCTAAGAAATGCTCAGTTGTAATCTAAGGAATATAAAGACATGACTTAATTGAAAATACATTAAATGCTTGTCTACATACTGTCTTTTGTACTGTCAGGTGCTGGGAAAAGTCTGCTGGAGAACAATGTCTCTGTTGGTAGAAAGTACTGTTGTTCGGTTCTTTGTTGATCTCCCTCTTTGGGGAGGGAAGGGGAAGGGAGAGGGAGAGAGGGAGGGGGAGGGAGAGAGAGAGAGCAGGGAGAGGGAAAAGGATGGGCAGAGGACAGGGAGAGGAAAGGATATACTAAGCCACCGTTGGACAACTGTTACCACTAAAAGTGTTCAAGGTAAAAGCTCCTCAACCTCTTAGAACTTGAGATGAACCATTGTCTTGAAGCAGTCCAGGATCCCACAGTAGGGCACCTGGAATAACGATGAACCCCTGGTCAACGCTCCGTGTGAGATTTGGTGGCAGAGTTGCTAAGAGCAAATCTGTAGAGAGGTGTTTTCTTACTCAAAGCATGTCCAAGCTTCAGGACCTTTATAGGTCCTTTATAAGTCAACTCCTGGTACCTAATCTGTACGTACAGGCTACACTTTCCTGGTTCCTGCCAGCAACGTAGTTCTCATTGACTCTTCTGCTCTGCACTGGAACCAGTGGGGTGCAAGTACATTTATGCACACCATGTACCTCCCCATCAGAACACACCAACTGTGAGCTACCATATTGCTCTTGCTACAAACCAGGTTAAAATCAAAAGCTGAACTCTGTATAGGACACTGGGTTTTTTAAGCGTCTGCTAACAATGCCTGTGATCTTAACGCTAGCCCTACAGCTCCTGGTAAAGATACTTTGATTCAGTGCAAATGAAACATAGAGGAAGTTTGCTCTGTTCCTCTTGCTTGTCTTCACCTCCAGTCGCACTGTATCTGGTTACAGATTAACTCTTGCTGTTCAATAGATGTTACCACTGCCAATGAAATGGAAGCCAGGGCTACTTCACTAAATCAACATAAAGGTTTTGTAATTAAACTGTCTTTCCATGCTTCTGTGCCCACCATTGAAACACTCCTCAGAGCACACAGAAGAGCCCAACTAAGGGATAGAGGTTGTCAGATTAAAGAAAATCGGTGCCATCAGATTAAAGGAAAGGGGAAGAGGGGCTGTAGTTTGTGTGGTTTGCTACCTCTATCTTCAGTGGAAAAAGAATAATGTTTTTGCACATCTGTACTAGATAAAACACTGATTTTTTTTCCATTCCTGACATTAATACATTAGGTGTGGAATTCACACTTAATGACCTGAAAAGGTCTTTTGAGGAATGCATTATTCTTCACTTGGGAAGAGCAAGACAATAAACAAATAAGACTCCTCACTCTAGACTGCAGATCTACCATCTCCTCATCTGTTGTCTCACACCGTATGCCAAGATTTATGAAGAAAAATTCCAAAAGAGTGAGGAAACAGAAGTGCTGCCTTTTGCTCTAGAGAAGAAAGACACATGTCCTTGAAATCTCACATGAGAAATCCCCCAGCTTCTGCTGACTGGGACTGTGAGTCTGAGGGAAGGCCCTGCTGTAAGTGAGCAGTCAGCTACTGTTTAGAATAGAGCATGGATTTGGGAACACAGGAAGAAAAGCATTGTAAAAGTCAGTTAGGATTTAGAAAAAACTCCATGCCAAGGCAACAATCTCTGTTGGGATCTCCTAACACAACAGTCAATACGTACAGTTTCAGGTGAGAAACTAGCAACGCCTGGACTTTCTCTACCTCCCTACATTCACAACCATGTTATGAGGGCTGCTGTATCCCAATAGTGCTCTCTGATGCATAGGAGAAGGGAAGAAAGATTCTACCGAGAGATGAGGGAATGGGCTCAGTCCACACCTTCTGGAGGCTGATGAGAGGCAGAGAGGTGAGTGAAGAAAGATCTAGTTGCTTAACATGCCAAAAAGGCCATATTCTCAGATCAGTCAGCTCCCCTCCTTAGTAAGGCTGTATTCAGCTCTTCTGCTCCTCTGTGGCAAATCATCATTGTGAGGAGCCAGGCCAGCTCTTGAGAGAAGACCGAGGACGTAGTGGTCAGCCACCTTCAGTGACAAAATTGGAAAAAAAGAAAATGAAATTCTGGGCTGTGCTGGGGGATGAAAAAGCACCAAGATATTCCTTTACCACTGAAAAGCAGAGTAAAACTGAGTGAGCAGAGCGATGTGCCAGTCTGCCAGGCTCTCTGTCTGCTCAATACTGGGGAACTGTTTGGAACCCCATAGATACACACAACAACTGCAGAGGATAGTACTCAAATGCAAACCCCCTCCCACAGAAAGAAACATCTCCTGTGCAATACCTAGAAGGAGAAGCTACATATATGATACTACAGTGAGAGATATAGAATGTATAAGCACTGTCTCACACTTGAATTTGAGCTGGATGTTAAGGCTACAGTGAGAGAGAGCAATGAGATCTCTGTCAACTACACCAGCATTTAGGTTTGTCTCACCAAAAGGAAGACTTGCCCCATATCTGCTCATGGAGCTGATGCAGGGAAAATATATTACTGCTTTTCTGTACCTACCCCTTCTTCGTCAAACTCCCCTCCCAGGCCTCTATAAAGACATAGTCTTCTTCAAGTTACTCGAATAGAAACGTCAAACCTCGATTAGAGCCATGAATCTGCTCATGAACTCTGCTGGCCACAATGCCACAGAGCTGCCTTAAAGCTCTCTTAAAAATGTGAGGCATTCCAGTCATTTTAATTACTGTGCATTGCATAAGCCAGAAACCAGTTCATACAAAGGAACAACAGAAAAGTGATTTTCAATTGCTCTCACTCTTCTGTGCTTAGTTTGAGACTCCAAAGCTCTGGGAACACCAACTCTTATTACCATTCAAAGCACTTCATCTATTTGAAATCTCTTTGTTCAGTCACTTAAAGCTATTGATGCAGTTTAGAAGGGTTTAGAAAAGAAAAACAAAACTTCAAATTGGCTTCAGCAGCAAGAAAGCAAAACAAGAGAAATGGAAATACTTATTATAAACAAAAAAGAGAGAAAATTAATTGCTCGGAATGGAGCATAGGCAGGTAGAATCAAGTAAATCACGCTGTGCCCTTCCCTCCCGGATTCTGTCAGACCATCTAATCACAGCCTCCTGGCTTGAACTCTGCATGGTATTGAACCCTTTGGCTTTGGTCCAGAAATGCACTTAAGCTTATATTTAACTTTGTGCATGTAAATGGTTCTGTTGACTTCAGCAGAGCATCTTGTGTGCTTAAAGTTGAACATGTGCCTTAGTGTTTTGCTGGATTTGGGCCAAAGAGTACAGTCATGTGCAGGAAACATTTTCAGCTTGATAAAGGCTGTTAAAAGATATTTCCTGGTCACCCTTCTGCAGCTGATGCCACATCACAACCTGACTTGGAGGATCCCTGTACCACTGACAGGGAGATTTCATATTCCACAACCCTTTATAGTGTAATATTCCTGGTGACACATGGTGCCTGTGGTCTGCTCCCAGGCTGAGGACTCTCAGTGGGCACAATCTGTAAAGGATCCTTGAAGATTGAATACAGAATATAACTGTAATTGCAGATGAAGTTTTAATGGTGTACCTCCAATGAAAAGCCTGGGTGTGGGATGGAGCATTACCTATGGCTGGCTTGCAGACAGGAAGGTGACATAATTCCTTTGCAACCTCAGAGAAAGAGATCAAATGAATTTTTTTAATGTATTTATAGAATCAAAGACATTTTTGGAGAGTCTTCTCATTTTAAATAGCATATGAAGTTTACTGATACAATAGTGCAATTAATAGAAGAGGAGTTCTCCCAACTTTTTTTGCATTTATAAATCATAGCAAATACAAATGTTTTAAACAAAACCATTTTCTCAAAGGACAGTGTTAGAAAAGAAACAGCCTACTGAAAAAGAAACAGATAATCAAGAAATAGGAGAATCTTTGGCTAGTACAATGCATGACCATTCTGTACTGTCCTACAAGATGGCATGAATGTGCTGTAAAAAAGGACATCTGATAGCTTTGGAAACACCCATCCTTTCCCACCTGCTGCACAAAAGTAGAAGAACAATGAAGCCTTCTAGAAGGTATGATGCTGAGCCGGTGTAAAAGATATGAAGAACATCGATTTCAAGACAAGCTTTTAAGGCACAAGGATGGTTTTGAGCAACCTGGCAGCTGGACAAATCAGAATGCTAATGGCAAGACTTCATGCTCATGAATCAAGTCAATTTATTGTCAAAAAATTAAAATAGTAAAATGAATATTCTTCAGAAATTTTTAAAATTTTTATGTTGTAAAGGAGGAGGCAGGACTGTTGAACGGCAGGCTGAAGTGTGCTGACTTCATTCATGCCATGCTGAGTTTAACTCAGCTGAGATCTGGTGATGAGCTAGAGTGTTTTTAGCAACTACATGTGTCAGGGTATTTTTCTCTGGTGCTAATGGTGAGTGTGTCTCTCTCCTCACATAGTCTTTTGGGTTTGATTTTTTTTTTTTTTATTTTGGTGAGCACTTGTTATATTTTGATGAAACCCTTCTGTAATGAAGCTGCTGGCACACCTCACAACGAAATGCGATCAGAACACAAGTGAGTGTGCCTTTAGTTCATTTACAGCAACACCTCGTGTCTTGAAGGAATATCTAAAAGTACTTTGATCTGTGTCTCTGCCCCTCGTTCCAGGATGCTCTTTTCCAGCCACAAGCAGGACTTTTGAAAGGACAATTACAGAATCACAGAATCTTCTGAGTTGGAAGGGACCCACAAAGATCATCAAGTCCAACTCTTAAACGACACCTCGGCCTCCCTGGAAGAAATCGAACCCCTGGTCTCCTGCATGAGAGATGGAGACACTCAGCACTGTACTGAAGTGGAAAACGATGTTGTTTATGTGCTCTTGACATAAACAGCTGTGAATACCTGTGGACGCAGAAGGTAGTTCTTTCCAGAAATTTAACTAAGACGTGCGTCTTAACATTTTTACTTTTCCACATAATTAATTATTTTACATTGCAGAGATATTGCAAAGATACTATTATCTTTTATTGTAAAGATATTATCGTTTATCGCAAAGATATTATATTGCAAAGATATTACAAAGAACCCGGCTTCATCTGCAAAGGATGCAACCATCTCTTGCAGCACAGTGCCCTCTAGCACTGCTTGCACACAGTCCTGCAGGATGGAGGGAAGAAGGACACTGCTCAGCCAACAACACCTGCGGGACATGGCTTTCCCTGGGAATTTTCACACCAACTATTCACCCAGCCCAGTCATGCTTAGCTTGTGGGATCCGACAAGATCACAGCATGAAGTTGTGTGGCTGCCCAGTAAAGCAGAGAGATCCTTAATTGTGTTCAACAGTGTGTTTCTTGTTGGGGGACTGGAATAACATAGATTTCTTTATTTGGTGACATTAACCAAACGTGAACTCTAATTTTCTCATGAAGATCAAGGTCTTTATTTTCTCCTTCTTTCTCAGCTAGATTTTTATGGCCGTATAAGGCTTAAAGTTTTATCTGAGCAAAAGAGCAGAGTGATAGTTTTTATTTTAGATTTTTGCTTTCACAATTTATCCCATGCAGATAGGGCATAGAGCAGGAATCCAGAAAGAATTTCCCTTTCAGTTTCTTCATTAAATTTCTGTGTTTCTTTATTTTCTCATATAAATAAACACTCAGAATCCCTGCCAGTCTCTTCCAGAGTTCACTTTACTGGTAGGTCTTAAAAGGGAGAGATATATCAAATATCTAATATATCAGAGAATAACACACAATATCTCTATTTACAGATGATAAAATGAATGTATAAGTTAAATTATTTAGCAATGGCCTTGAGCAGGCCACTATTCAGATTGAGCTTTCCTGAGCATTATTTACCTGTAAGTTACAGAAATAAGGCACTCTGGTTCCTGTGTGTGCAATGTACTCTTTAAGTGGCAAATAAATGTTATTCTTACTGTACAGTATCCCGTCCTGGTTGAAAAAACTGCATCTCTACTACTGTGGAGAAGTTAATCTCTTGGAAAAAGAATATCTGTCCAAAAAGCAGGTGAATCAGCTAAGCCCTGACCAAGCACAGGCACTACTACTCCAGGCAATGAACGGTAAGCCTTGCCATACAGACAGCCTGCACCCCTTCCAAACAGATGTGCCCTACCCCTGGATCAAGCTGTGTCACTTCTTTTCACTTCTGGATTATACGTATTTGAAAAGTGAACTAGTTCCTGTAATCAGCACAAACTTGGTGTAATTTCAACAAGTTTGGTCAGCCTCACTGTAAACAAGTTAATTCCATGCTTTGGAGAGCCCTGTGGAACTTCAGTAATTTCAAGGAAGGACTCTTCTTCCCCTGTTTCAGAAATTGAGAGGGTGACTGAAGGGTTTCTTTTCATGTCCCGCATCTCTGTAGCACACATACTCGGCACTTATACAGCAATCAACAGCTTAAAAGCCTATTACAAAGCATTTACGTGTCCTGTTAGTCCTTGGAACACGCAGGAAAGGTGTTATTACAGAAATTAAGAAACACACTCAGAGGAGTGACTTGGCCAGAGAGAGAAGGGAGGTGGTGCTGGAGCTGTGATTGTAATCTAGTTGTGTGTGGGCCAAACTCTCCCTTATTTACACCAGTGTCAGGTTCTGGAATAACTCCACTTCTCTCAGATATTGATCTGAGATGTTAACAGACTAGGTGTATCATGATGCTGCTAACATCAAACTTTTTACAATAACAAATCAAAACTAAGAGTGCCAGACACACCTAATTTTTCTTCTGTGTTACTCTGCTGAGGTTGGTAGAGTTGTTCCTTGTTTACACAGAGTGAGACTGAAATGACGTTCCATCCAACCTGATGGATTCAACTTCGGTTGTAGTACCTTGAACAGATAGTCCTAGTACCTAGAGTTGTTTTTTGCGTAGTGTTTCTCATATTGCAATTTGAAGCCAATGATTCAGACACTGACGTGTCTAAATGACCTGTTTAACACCTACATGACCCGTTAGCATCTCCACACCATCTAATTTTTTCAGTGTATTCACTAACACACATTCCTGAGCAGCTCCCATCACTATTATCCCATTACACAGGGATTTGCAGCGCAGTGAGGCAAAGCTGTAACACGGGTTGTCTGTGTCACAGAAAAGATAGGAACCTGTGTTTCCCATTGTTGACATTGTAACCTTGATCCCTACTGACAACACCCATCTCGAAGCTTTTGTCTACTGATGCTCCAAATAAAAGTCTGTGCTTCCGTAAGATGGGAGATGTTAATTTTATATGGATGGTATGAATACAGAAAAGGTGTAGGCAGGCTATGCTTCACCCAGATGGAGCAGAATTGTAAATCTAAAGACTTAGCTGACTATTTAGAAATTTAGGACAGCTGGTCCCTGACCTTTAATACCAGCATAATTTATAACTAGACATGTTTAAGTCTTGTAAACCCTGTGGAAAGTACTCTGACATTATATACACTGGTTTGATACTGTGATGAATTACCCTTCTGTCCCCTTTTTTAGGATAATAAGACTGCCAGCTGTAAGATACTACAATCTCTTTCCTTAGAGTCCCAGCTCTTCTATAACATTTACATTTCTACAGCTGACAGAAATTTATGGCTCCAAAAAGGGATAAGGGAAAACAAACAGGACATTTCTATAAATTCCACTAAAGCTGCTCTGCTAAAATACTTTGAGATTAAATGTTGGGAGTGCCTGAGTAGATTCGACACTGCTTTTTTCAGCTTGGTTTTAGCAGTTTATGACCCCTTTATGCCTGAAAGCCCTGAAAAGAGGAAGTGATGGGTGCTGGTGGTGGGCTGAGAGAAGAAGGGACATTTGAGCAGCATTTGAGGGCAAAAATCCTGGTTTACAGTTCAGCTAGGTCCTGTCCTTCTTTTCCTCCATCCTCTTTCCCCTGCCTGTTGAAAGAGGAGAAGCAGCAGCAGCCCACCGCCGCGTTTTCTGATCGCTGCCTGGAAGCCCTTTGGGATGCTGTGACACCTCCGCCTTNCCCGCTCGCGCCGATGACGTAATCGCGGGGCTCCCATTGGCTGCGCGCGGCGGCGCCCCCGGAGCACGAGCGGGACCGATCCGGGCTATAACTCCGCGCGCGCCGCCCGGCACCGCATCGGCACCGGGACCCGCCGGGACTCCGCTCGCACCGTCCTGCCGAGGCCAGCAAGACANGCAGAGTGATAGTTTTTATTTTAGATTTTTGCTTTCACAATTTATCCCATGCAGATAGGGCATAGAGCAGGAATCCAGAAAGAATTTCCCTTTCAGTTTCTTCATTAAATTTCTGTGTTTCTTTATTTTCTCATATAAATAAACACTCAGAATCCCTGCCAGTCTCTTCCAGAGTTCACTTTACTGGTAGGTCTTAAAAGGGAGAGATATATCAAATATCTAATATATCAGAGAATAACACACAATATCTCTATTTACAGATGATAAAATGAATGTATAAGTTAAATTATTTAGCAATGGCCTTGAGCAGGCCACTATTCAGATTGAGCTTTCCTGAGCATTATTTACCTGTAAGTTACAGAAATAAGGCACTCTGGTTCCTGTGTGTGCAATGTACTCTTTAAGTGGCAAGTAAATGTTATTCTTACTGTACAGTATCCCGTCCTGGTTGAAAAAACTGCATCTCTACTACTGTGGAGAAGTTAACCTCTTGGAAAAAGAATATCTAACTGTCCAAAAAGCAGGTGAATCAGCTAAGCCCTGACCAAGCACAGGCACTACTACTCCAGGAAATGAACGGTAAGCCTTGCCATACAGACAGCCTGCACCCCTTCCAAACAGATGTGCCCTACCCCTGGATCAAGCTGTGTCACTTCTTTTCACTTCTGGATTATACGTATTTGAAAAGTGAACTAGTTCCTGTAATCAGCACAAACTTGGTGTAATTTCAACAAGTTTGGTCAGCCTCACTGTAAACAAGTTAATTCCATGCTTTGGAGAGCCCTGTGGAACTTCAGTAATTTCAAGGAAGGACTCTTCTTCCCCTGTTTCAGAAATTGAGAGGGTGACTGAAGGGTTTCTTTTCATGTCCCGCATCTCTGTAGCACACATACTCGGCACTTATACAGCAATCAACAGCTTAAAAGCCTATTACAAAGCATTTACGTGTCCTGTTAGTCCTTGGAACACGCAGGAAAGGTGTTATTACAGAAATTAAGAAACACACTCAGAGGAGTGACTTGGCCAGAGAGAGAAGGGAGGTGGTGCTGGAGCTGTGATTGTAATCTAGTTGTGTGTGGGCCAAACTCTCCCTTATTTACACCAGTGTCAGGTTCTGGAATAACTCCACTTCTCTCAGATATTGATCTGAGATGTTAACAGACTAGGTGTATCATGATGCTGCTAACATCAAACTTTTTACAATAACAAATCAAAACTAAGAGTGCCAGACACACCTAATTTTTCTTCTGTGTTACTCTGCTGAGGTTGGTAGAGTTGTTCCTTGTTTACACAGAGTGAGACTGAAATGACGTTCCATCCAACCTGATGGATTCAACTTCGGTTGTAGTACCTTGAACAGATAGTCCTAGTACCTAGAGTTGTTTTTTGCGTAGTGTTTCTCATATTGCAATTTGAAGCCAATGATTCAGACACTGACGTGTCTAAATGACCTGTTTAACACCTACATGACCCGTTAGCATCTCCACACCATCTAATTTTTTCAGTGTATTCACTAACACACATTCCTGAGCAGCTCCCATCACTATTATCCCATTACACAGGGATTTGCAGCGCAGTGAGGCAAAGCTGTAACACGGGTTGTCTGTGTCACAGAAAAGATAGGAACCTGTGTTTCCCATTGTTGACATTGTAACCTTGATCCCTACTGACAACACCCATCTCGAAGCTTTTGTCTACTGATGCTCCAAATAAAAGTCTGTGCTTCCGTAAGATGGGAGATGTTAATTTTATATGGATGGTATGAATACAGAAAAGGTGTAGGCAGGCTATGCTTCACCCAGATGGAGCAGAATTGTAAATCTAAAGACTTAGCTGACTATTTAGAAATTTAGGACAGCTGGTCCCTGACCTTTAATACCAGCATAATTTATAACTAGACATGTTTAAGTCTTGTAAACCCTGTGGAAAGTACTCTGACATTATATACACTGGTTTGATACTGTGATGAATTACCCTTCTGTCCCCTTTTTTAGGATAATAAGACTGCCAGCTGTAAGATACTACAATCTCTTTCCTTAGAGTCCCAGCTCTTCTATAACATTTACATTTCTACAGCTGACAGAAATTTATGGCTCCAAAAAGGGATAAGGGAAAACAAACAGGACATTTCTATAAATTCCACTAAAGCTGCTCTGCTAAAATACTTTGAGATTAAATGTTGGGAGTGCCTGAGTAGATTCGACACTGCTTTTTTCAGCTTGGTTTTAGCAGTTTATGACCCCTTTATGCCTGAAAGCCCTGAAAAGAGGAAGTGATGGGTGCTGGTGGTGGGCTGAGAGAAGAAGGGACATTTGAGCAGCATTTGAGGGCAAAAATCCTGGTTTACAGTTCAGCTAGGTCCTGTCCTTCTTTTCCTCCATCCTCTTTCCCCTGCCTGTTGAAAGAGGAGAAGCAGCAGCAGCCCACCGCCGCGTTTTCTGATCGCTGCCTGGAAGCCCTTTGGGATGCTGTGACACCTCCGCCTTCAGCTGAAGTCAGCGCGGATGGCTTCAAGGGCAGCAGCCTCAGCTTCCCGAGCGAGCCACAAACCCCGCGTGCGCTTTCCAGGTGCCCTTTGGCACCCTGAGGAGCGGCGCGGGGCGGCCCCGGGTCCTGACTGAGGGTTGCGTTGGCACCGGGGGCCCCGGGCCGGGCCAGCCGGCCGAGCACGGCGGAGATAGATACGGCGGAGATAGATAGANAGAGCAAAGTTAGGCGAACGCAACAGCGGCCGCCTCCCGCTCCGCAGAAGCGAGGAGGCACCTCGGGGGGCGACATGACGGCGTGGCTGAGCTTCCTCGTCGTGTTCTTCTGCAGCTGGAGCCTGCGGGACTTGGTGGTGGAGGCTTGCACTTGCGTCCCCATCCACCCGCAGGACGCTTTCTGCAACTCCGACATCGGTAAGTGCCGCGCCGGCGGCACCGCTCGCCCCAGAGCCGCCCGGGCCGAGAGGGCTCCCGGTGTGGGGCGGGGAGCGAGTCCCCGCGCTGTCACCGCAGGGGAGCCGCGGTCCCGCGAGTCACCCCGTGCAAACAGAGGTGCGGTGGGTTCAACTGCTGAGGCGTGACCCGAGGTTTTAAGACCGGGTCTGGCTCCGGGGCTGCCGCAAACGCCTGGGGGGGTAAGAGGAGAGGCGTGTGGTGGCGGCGGACCCCCGCCCAGCCTTCCCAAACCTTGTCCCGCGGCAGCCGCAGCAGCCTCTCCCACAAGTACTTTAAGTAGTTTAAGTAGTTGTTAAAGTGGCACGTTTCCTACAGCGGAACAAAAACACAATTGGAGGTGTGGGCTGCCAAAATTTCCTCTACAAGTTATAGACAAAAAGTAGGAGACGGGATTAGGATGGGTTCTCCCAAGCCGGGAAACAGCCCGTGGCGGCTGGTGTTGGAGGTGCGGCTCACACGGGCTTGTGGTGCTGCGCCTGTAACTTGGAGAAGGGCTGGAGAAGCAGGTAACAAGTGTCCCACGCTTTCTGCATGCTTCACTGCGATCTTCGCAGCTTTGAGAGGTGTGCAAATGTTGATGGTTTTGGGAAAGTTCAAACACTTTTACTGGATCCTGGCTGGTGTTCTCCACTATGGGTTTTAGGATCCTCCTCAGGGGTCTTCTATACACTCAGTTTAGGCAGGAGACAAGGAAACCACCAAAAATCTATGATGAGGTGGTAATAGAGACTTTGGTCTCAAGGTTTTTTGTTGTTTTATAGCCAAAGGTGGTTAACAAAATAGGGTTGCTGCCTGGGAAGTCTTCTGTGTCAAAGTATACGAAGTCAGCTAGTGGCATCCTTTGAGTTAATACCGGGCACATGTCCATGTAATGATAAAACCAGGCTGTCACTTCAGCAGTCGCGAGTGGGTAGCATAAGTCAAGTCTCCCACCTTCTCTGTAGGTTCTCTTAGTGCAGCATAAAAGGGGGTGGGGGACTTTACACTGCTGGTACCTCATGGTACTGACTCCAAGTGGAGCCTGCAAAGAAATCCTCGTAGGAGCTGCTATGAAAGTCAAATAGGAAATACCCACTGCAGCAAAACACCCATTGCTATGAACCTTGAGAGCAGCTCTTTCTAGTTAGATCATTTGCCAATATGCCTGGCTATCTCTTGCCTTTAGTTCTTCTACAGAAACTGCAGTTATGCTTGGTTATTCATGTCTAGTTTATATAGTGTGTCTGCTCTTGAATGCCAAAAAACTCATTGCATGTTAAAAGTGCTGTGAAGGTTACAGTTTACTTGAGTCATGATAGCCTGGAAAACATTTATAAGATAGCTTTATACTGGGGGATTCTTCCAGGAAACTGAGGTATTCAAAGTTCTGTTGCCCGTTTCATAGACACGATCAACAAGTGTGCCACCTAAGTGGCAAAAGCCAGAGAGATTGTCTTTTCTGTGGAAGTGAGACTGGGAAACCATTTTCCCCCAACTAAAGCTTATGGCAGCACGTGGGCTTCATTAGCTGCATTTTGGGAGAAAGTCTACTTTCTTAACTCTGATTAGATCATGTTATACTAGATTAAGAGTAGTTTTCATTTTAATTCAACTTCTTAAAATGGTGTTAAATAAATTTTTGTAATGAATACACACTGACAGTGCATTTTTTTACCAGATGTGTAAGTGACTAGGAGTATAGTAAACGATGAAGTTTCATGTAGCAGTGCTCCTAAACTTTAGGGCACAAAGTCTTTCTGTTTTCTACTCTAATTTCTGCTTGATTTCAGAGTCATTGCCTTCATTTTTCCTTTCTCTCTTTTAGACTCTTAATTAAATCTCAAGCTTTGGCTTTGCTCTAAGACATACCGGTTCAGAAAGTTGATGCCTGTGGGGCTGTGATGCCTTCAGACATCACAGCAATGCCAAGGAGGAAAGCATGAGGGGAAAGAGCAACTCGTTCCAGTAGACATGAGTTTAAGACTGCAGCTTGGTGATGTGTTGAAGGAAAAGTAAATCCTTACATTTGCTAGAACTGTCTGGAAAATGTGATGCTTCTGCAGGCTGGGTTTAGTAAATGCTGTCATATTCTTCGTATGCAGAAAGGGCAGAAAGCACACTGAAGCTTTCCGGCTCTGGAGGAGTTAATCATCTCCATGGAAACTGATGGCAGTGTACTAGTGCGGTGTTTAGACAGACTAAACTACACGCTGGGTTATAAAACACATCGTGGGGAAGAAGGGGACTTGGCAGCAAGTTTTTATCGCTCTTGAAACTCCTGACAAAATACCAGCTCTAAAGGGAGGAGTCAGTGCAGTAAGGGCTGGAGCAAAAGAGACTTTTAAAATAGCTCCTAAAACAATACAAGAAATTAACTAGCTAGGTGGCAGCCTTGGAGAGGCTTTTCGTCTTCGAAAGCACTGAATTTTGAAGAGGGAGAAAACTTTTAGTTTAGGATTGCAATGCAAATTTTACTGTTGGCATTGCATGCCTAGCCAGTGGTCAAGTTTATCCTCTTATTTAATTTTTCATCTTCCAGTGGCTCAGTTCTGATGCAGCCTCTCAATCCTGCAGACGTTAGAAGGTTTTAATCTTTACATAAACAGATGGTCAAATAAACCCAAAGGAAAGGGCAGGATTTCAATCTGTACATCCTTTGAAATTGAAGGTTATGGTCTTCTAAAGAAAGCTTGGACTTCATACATAACGAATTTTTTTTAAAATCAAAAAGGAGGGGAGGGAAAAAAAGACCCAGAAGCACTACTGCCAGATTGGTCATAAGGGGTCTTTTCAGTCAGTTGAAGTGTTCCAGCATGATGAATGGAACAGAAGTGAAGAGGTGTGTCTTATCTGGCCCTCTGAGGCCTATCAATAATAACATTGCTGCTTTAACTCTTGGCTTTCTTTTTTAACTGGATCAATAAGTGCCAGAACAGGCAGTACAATAATTAGGCAAACTGCAACTGCAATGACTTGCCATCTGAACTTTGCTTCCTCCACTCCCGCCCTCTGCCTATGACCCCTTCCAGATGTGAATATTTTTCTTTTGTTTGAATTAAGGGATCTTTTGAAAGAACAGACACCAGGCATGCTTTGTTCCTTTGTGACAAAGCTGTGACATTTCCAGCTGGACATAGCTGACATGAAAGGGACTTGTTTGTCCTTTTTTTTTTTTTTCGGGGGCAGCAGGAACTTTTGAGTTTGGCTGCTGAATATTGAATTCACGGGTTTGGAAAACCCCTCCTGCCTGTCCCCCTCTGCCCAACATACCCTTTCAAAAAAAAAAAAGAAAAAAAGAGGTGAAAACACGTGACATTGCAGACTGGGTTTGACAAATGAGTGTATAAGCGATAAAGTACTTTGGCCACTCCACAGCTATCTTACTTTAATCTTGTGCATATACTTTAGAAAAGAGCTGAGCCATTATTAGGAGTCTCTTACCAAAGTTCAAAGGAGCTCAAAACAACATTCCTTTGTATGGTTTGTGTTGGGGGAAGAAATACCTGTTTCGGCAAGGATACCAGTGGGTAGTTCTAAATAACCTGAGTCTTGATGAGTGGAAGTTAGCAAGCTTTGGAGCGGTTAAGGTAAGCTCTTCAGAGTCCCTAGGTGCTATGGAAGCCATTCTTCACTCAATCCTCCTGTGCCCATAGCACTGAGTTCACAAAACCTGCAGTGGCCCCCATCCTTTGAACTGAGAATGTGGTAGGAGAAGAGCAGGGAAGAAATGGCAAAGAAGGAGGAAGCTTTTGAATTTGTTTGTCCCAAAGTCTAAGCACCTAATTGAAAACCTGCCCCTTCACTGGTTTTCTTGAATTGATCATTCCACCTTCTCACTAATAAGCTAAAGGTGATATGCAGAAAAATGTGATCATAAATGAGATTTTGAACTTGAACTTTTTGCTTTGACATAGAGTCTGTAGTGAGGTCACATGTACTGTCTTAGCTTTTAAGGCAGAAAGGTAATGTCTTCTGAATTAATTAAAAATGAAAATAAGCTGGCTCCAATTAATTTTACCAATCTTTTGAGTTGAACTGAATGTAAACCAAAATGTTTAGGTTGCATGTCATGGTAATGGTGGCAGAAGTGTTGTATCCACTTTGGAATCAGACTTTTCTTGAGGAAGTAATGATGTGATTTTATTTTCAGACTGAACTTCCCTTTGAGGCACTTTAGAAGCAGGAAATCTGAGAAGTGTCCTGTAAAGCTAAAAAAAATAAAGTACTGCAAATTTCATTTCACATGGGAAGGAGATTTGTTTAACTTTTATTGGAATTCCAATGTCTGTGATAAAAACTGGTGAAAGAAGGTGTTCCTTGTACCTGGTCATGTCTTCTGTCAGAAAGATGGTAATTCTCTGAGCCAGTGGAGAGCCAGATGATCTAACCTTAAGCCTTGGAGCTCCTTGCTTTCTGTGGACATTTCTTTCCTTCTAATTTTCATTGATTTCCTCCCTGTTCTTCAGAACTCTCCACCTGTTAATTGCTCTTCTAATACATATCTGGAAAGATGTGGGCTGGTGGGAACATAGTTGTCTACAGCCACATGCTGTACTAGTATTTTTTATCTTAAAAAAAAGTTTTCTCCTCAGTTTGGGAAGGACCTGCTTTGTTCATGTCTGTTTTTCAGGATGAACAGATTTGGTTGTTTGACCATAGGAGAAGTGGCACAAGGTGACAAATTAATTCTCAGCTTCATCCATGTCCTTCACATTTTCCAAGGCACTAAATACAATTAATCCTGCCCTTTCAGAGTTTCTTAGTACAGGAAACTGGATTTGCATGTGATGAAATGGATCTCTGTATTCAAGTGCAGTCCCAGCCATGGTGGATGAGACCAAGAATTTCTAGTAGGAGCTGTTAGTGAGTCACCTTGGCCTTAACTGGATGTTAAAACTATTGAGATGAAAATTTATTTTTATGATATAACAGTGTTTTCTACGGTTGTATTTCTTTTTCCTCACAGTTCCAATACCCTGTGGTGCTCTTATCTAGCCCAACCAAACATGCATCACTGAAGAAAGGAGCCCATTTAGTCTGGGCCGGAGGTCTTGTCATTAAATTAGACTTCCACCAGATGCTTTCCAGAAGTTTGTAAAACCTAGAAAACCTGAGAGGACAGCGTGGTTTGAGCTAGCAGGCAAGACTAGGCATGCTGTGTTTGCCAGCTCTGAACCAGCCTAAGCTAAGGATTTTTGATTTTTGGTCCTAATAATGTCTGCAGTGCCTGTATGTGAGTTTCCTTTTAATTATGATATTTTTTTCAGCTCAAGATGAAGAGGCTTGTGCTCTAATGTGGTGCTTATTGCTCTAGACTTTCAGGGTATGGTTTCAGCTTTCACATGGTGGTATAGATTGGAAACAAATTATACTGGTGAAATGGAGTAGTGTACAAGATGAAAGGAAGACTGTGCCTTCAAGCACTGATTAGTTAAGCAAATGCAGGGTTCATTAAGGGCCAACTGTAGCTCATCTAAACCTCTGAAGATCCTACATGTGTGACACTTGAAATTTTACTGGCATAGCTTTATTGGACTCCTACGGCTCTATAAGTTAACTACACCTTACATAGACTTCTCCAACACAGAGTAGATCGGAGAAGCTGACTACATTTGGAACTGTTGCAAGCCTGTTTCAGCTTTTCCATAGCTTTGTGGCAGAGAGCTGAAGGTCAATGTTTGTCGTGTAACCCTGTGTAGAAGTACTTAGGGTACTTGGGAGGGATCCACACTGCTGGGGCTTGTATCACTCCTCTGGCCACCAGTGACTCTGCTGCCAATGGTATTTGCCCATAGTGGGCTAGGTCCTTACTTAAAACTAGGGCTAAACTGCATTTGCTTTGGAACAACTTGAGAAAACAATATCAGCTGGTGAATTTCAAATTTCTGCTATTTGAAAGTATTAGGCTGATGCTAGACCTGAGGTAAATGAGACCAAGGTGGCTTAAATAAATTTCCACCCTCTTATACACAATCTAAAATCTGACCTAGTTATCAATATGGAAATACTGAACACCCTTGTAACTTGTATAAAGCAGGTGCACTGCTACTTGTTTCACCAGTATTTCACTGCCTTTTATCAACACTAGATGTGACTTGGTCGTTTCAGGCTTCTAAGGGTAATGTTACAAACACTAGAGAGCTTAAAAACCATTGTCAAAACCAAAGTTAAGCTACTGTAATGTGAAGTAGTTCTCTTGGGTGACCAGAGTGAAGATGCAGTGCATTAACTGACAGTGTCTAATAACATAAAAATGCAAGTAGTTTTACATAACCCTGATTACTTTATTTATTCAAAATTTCTGCCAGCTAGAAAAGATTCTGTGAGTCTTCCGGAAATAAGGTAGAAGTCTCTTGAGCTGTGTCCTGGAAAAATTAATGTTGACTATAAATAGTCCAAATTCCTGCTAGTGTTTACATAAGACCTCTCCAAAGGGCAGTTTCAGCCCTTGTAATCAGTATACAGACAGTAAAACTCAAGTTAAATAGCAGAGATGCATATGCAAAAAATAACAGCAAACCTCATCAAACATCAGCTATGATGATGCCTGAGATGTAGAGTCTTGTTTTCATTTTAGGAAGAAAGGAGGTGATTCAAAGTGTTTCTCTTGGGACTGAAATGCAGCAGGAACCAGCAGAGAGCAGTGGTTGGAGAGAATGTCAGGGAGGCCATTGCCAAATTAGGGATATGGCCTTGGGTTGTGATAGTGGGGAACTAGGGCTTCTGGGAACATGTAAGTAGGAGAACCTGCACAGATCAATCTGATGCTCTGCTCACTGATCTACAACAGCTTGTAGCATGTTCATTTCTGACTGGCAATCAACGTGTGGGCTTTGAAAAAACCTGGCTGTGTGGACTGGCCATGAACAGGGCACATGCACCTGCCTCTATCTGGACTCTAGCTAATCTATTGCCTCCCTCCATTCAGATGAATGCCAAGGTCCTTCAAATAGCCCTTCAAAAATGCAAGTTGCATGGGTGTGTATGCAGGGCTTGGTCTTCTTTTATTTTTGCCAGGTGAATTGTAAGAAAAATACTGCTTAGCTGGAAGATGATGCGGATTGTGAAGTAGGAGAAGCAAATGAAATTAAGCCAGATGTAACATGTTCTCTGAAGGCACTTCTGATACAAATGATTTAGTAACCTGCTCCACTGCAATCAGGAGATAAAAAGAGAGTGTGCAAATGGAAGAGCCATCATTGTTCAATACATATTTATTATTTTATGTGAAAAAATACACACTCTAATCAAAAATCTGCAATCTTCCCATCTGTTTTTAAAGTGTCAGAGCACTCTAAGCCTGCTGGTTCTTAAGAGTTTAGAACTAGTTTATTGGAGAGGTGAAAAAAAGGCATGGTAGAAGACTCAAGGAGAAAAAAAGAGACTACATAGATTTTTCCCTTCTGAATTCCTTGACTTTGACATGAAGAGGCCCAGCTTTCTGCTGGCCTGCGTGATCACTGGTACTTTAGTAAAGCAGGGATAAATTGCACCAAAATTGCATAATGTTTGTACAGGCAGTAATGGCTACACCAGGTGTAACAGTACGAAGGTAACACATTATTACTTCTTGCTTTCTACTGATGCATTAAAAAAAAAAAGTCACACATCAGCACCTAGGAAACAGGAGTACTTCTGTTCCACAGGGCTGTGTTCAAAATGACCCAACCTCCTGCTGGCCTAGAATGGAGGATTTGAATTTTAACTCCCTCATGCTTCATTGTAATTGCAGTGTGGGGACTTCAACATCTGTTTCCTTTTCTCCACATTTTCCTCAGTATTGGGTGTTACTGCAGTGCAGTCTGCAGGGAGGCCTGCTGGCATTATGTTAGTCTGTTAATTTTCTATAGAAGAGCACTGGAGCATTTGTTCAGACAACAAGTTAGTTCCCTCTTGCTCAGCGAATACATGAACAAGCGAAGATCTTGCTTCTCTGATGTTTAATCAGTCCTCTCAAATTTCATGGATCAGCAGTAAATAGAAAACTCTACCTTTAGTGAACAGGTTTTGTTGTTGGTCTCCAAAGAGTTAAAATATAGGGGAAAAAATGTGCTTGCTTGTAGCAAGACAGGAAAGCCACAGAAAGGAAAACTTCCGCTTAACTTTGAAAGACAGGAAATAGCTGGTGTTGGAAAGGGAACAGGTAGAGGAGGAGTGAGCCAGAGGATATCTGTGGAGAACCAGCTATTCCCCAGACACTTCTTCTGCTCTGTGTTCCTATTGGGAATGGAGTTCCAGGCTGGTCTCCATGTTCCAAGCCCTTTATACACTTTCCAAGCACCCACCCCAGTTCTATGCTTCCTGCCTCTCCTAACACTTCTATAAATATCCCGCCTGCCTTTCCTTGGTCCAGAGAAATGCACATTGTAGATTAAAGGGAACTGAGGTGATAATATGAAAGACATTTTAGACCAGCTCTTGTGTAGTGTGAGGTTGCTGGGTCACCTGCTTTAAATTTCTTTAAGAATGAGACATCCTCCTTGTTTATCATACTTCCCTCTGGATTAGGATACATGGGTCTGTTTCTCAGTAAATGATTTCCTCCAATATATACTACTATGCTACATATGGCACAGAGCTAAAAGCTGAAAAATTTCTGGTATTTGGGAGAATATAGGATGGGGAAAAGAAGGAACAGGAGACACTAGTTGAGAGACCACACTGCAAAAGTGTAGCACTTGCAATAGTGAATATGTTAAATGCTTCGGTGAAGTGGATCAATCCAAGAGGAGGTAAACAGCAAAGTGATCCCTGGGGCACTTAAGTCGCCATCATGTACAGTACTTCAATAGCCACAAGATACCCAGCCCTCCTTTAGCATCCTGCAGGGCAAAAATCACAAACTCAGAGAAGCGTGGGAAGACAAGAGCTGCAGTTCCGGTGCAAGAACTTCAGTATTGCAAATGACTATGCTGGGATGAGGGCAGGATGAGTTCTTAAGGCCATTGTTTCACTTCTCTAAATATGAAAAGCAGTACCTGTCCCTTTCTTTTTTCTGCTCAAAGGGATGAGGATTAAGGATTTAGTTGGTTATTTCCTTAGAGGATCAAGATAAAAAGGAGACTTCAATAAGCCTATTTCCATCTTTTCTACAGACAGTATTATTTTCAATAGAACTAAGCTGCTGCCCTGTTTTCCCCCACTGTGTAACAGTTTGATCACAGAATATTCTGAGTTGGAAGGGACCCACAAGGATCATCGAGTCCAACTCTTAACACTGTCTCCCTGGCAGGAATCGAACCCGGGTCTCCCACACGCCAGGTGGGGACACTTATCACTGTACTAAGGTGGATTTTATTTGTTTGCAGCTCTGCAGAGAAGCACAGAGATAGAGGATTCTACAATATCCGACAGATCTCCTAGGTGGTACTTTAAGAGACCCCAGATTATCACAGGAAGTTTGTCCATTTAGAGAGAATCTCGACCAGTTCTGTTGGCAAATAGCCAATGACCCTTATCAGTATGTTGGGTTTAACACTTACTTTGGAACAGTACCCTGCAGCAGAACCTGTGATAGTCATATGCATCACCCAGCTAGCTGGGAGTTCTGATGCTGATAAAATATACCTTCCCAGAGGCCTGATGGGGAATACTCAGACTTTCCCTCTTCTGAGGCTCTCGTCATCATTCCTTGTAATTAGAGATTAATTCAAATTCTGCAGTTTTAAGTTCTTTCCAGAACTAGAGACATTTGGTACTTCAACTCTGCAGTCTGTTTTTCTTACCAGGATGAGTGTCCAATCTACCTCCCACATGTGTTCTAAATTATAGTTATCTCTTGAGTTTCCCAGAGTATTCTGTTTTGTTCTTTTTCTGTTTGACTGAGAGGCCAACAGGATGAGAATCATGTATTTACTCATATTTTGTGCTGAGGATTCTCCCAATGCCAAATAATTACAGGACTGTAAGGCTAGGACTAATAAATACTTGTGTTTCAGAGCCCTACATGCCTTTATGTTGTGCAACTCAACGGGAGCCTGCTGGACTAGTACAGCCAGCTTGATCCCAAGGAGATTTGTCCTTCTCAGCAGACTGAGACTTCTGAAAAAACAGCAAGCAAAGTGGGAAGCAGGTCCTTACTGGCTTTTATTCCAATACCTTGTTTAAATCGATTGAAGAAATTATGTAGATTGAGATAAGCAGACAGCACCTGTCTGGTGTATTTGGCTATATAGCAAACAAAGCTTTCACTAGTACCGGAAAGTTTTCAAGCCAATAGGTTCCTTCCTGTCAGTGCAAGATCTCATGTTTGTTTCTGAATGCCCTCCTCTCATACTCATTTCCTCTAGTACTAATGGCTGTTGGAAGAGCTGGGTAAAGGAAAGCACCGGGTCTTTCTTTCCCTCCTGTCTCAGAAACTGTTTTCCTGTTTGTCTCTTATGCAGTATAGCAGCTTGGGCCATTGACGTAAACTTTGTCCTTTGTGCTGTTCAAAGCTCTCCTCTTCTGAATTGGACATTGCATACACACATCCTGATCAGGCTGTCTTTTTGACAAAAGGACAGCAGAGCAAAGAGAACAGGATTCTAAGGTTGTAGTTGTTTTTGCACACTGAGGGGTTCACTTTTTTGTGCACTTCTTGGTGTGCTTTTTTGTTTCTATATTTGTTCATCTGACCGTCATAAGGTCAGCACATCAGGGTTCCTTCCAGCACATACTCTTCAATATATATGTGGACCAACAAGGAAAGATTGACCAAAGTTGTTACTGAAATATTGTGGTGGTGCTTTGAGGCAGCATCACCAGGTTGCACCATTGAAAAATGTGGGAAAGGCATGTTTTGTTCAAAAGAATACGGAGGTCCTGAATGGGAGAGAACAAATTCAGGAATATTCTAAGAGGAGTTGCTTAGCCCACTTGGCTTCCTTCTCTGATGAAATCCATCAGAACTTGTAGCAACCCTCTTAATTGAGGCACTTAGAACCAAAATGCCGATGTATGTTGTTTCTCCACTGAATTTTGGACTACATATATCTCTTTGTTCTACCTTTTTCCTCATGTGAACATCTCTGCTAGCGTTGCTGTAACCTGCTGTATTGTCATAAACATACTGGAATTCAGTGATTTGGCTAACCAGTGTACACTGGGATCAACAGAGCTATAATGGTTAAAATAAAAAAAAAATAAAAAAATAAGATTTTGTTTTCTATTCCTAGAGTAATTTCCCTTGGCAAAGACCAAGCATTGAATGGAACTGTAGAGTCAAGATCTAGCTACATGTTTGTCTGGCAATTTAACAACAAGAGCAAGCAGCGTCTGTAATCCTTTTACCCAGAAACAGAAAACTATGTTTAGGTGAGATTTCACTCTAGCAAGAGTAGTTTCAGATCCATTTTGCTTTTAGAATTTGCGGACAGCAAATCTAAAGTTGACAGAAGCAGGCAGTGCATGTCTGCTTTCTGCAGAAGCAGTAATGTTTCAGCTATTCAAGATTATACGTATTTCTTCCCTGCCTTGTTTGGATGGTGGCAGGGAAATCCTTACTTGTCATGGTGCGTTCTCTCTGAAATCCCATACCAGAAAATGTTACTGCAATCTGTGGCAATGAGAATGTAATCTGTGGCTGTTTTGCATAGTTGGATAATTTGTTGGTTTTGTTTTTCAGCCAACTTGTGACTCTCTGAGGCTAGCACTGCTCCAAATCTTATTAATAGCAATCCTTGACATTTTAGAGGTTTTATCTTCTCATTATTATTCATACATGCCCATTTCAGAGATTGCTAATGTGCACTTGCTCTTCCTCAGCTTCCTTGCTTGTAGAAGGAAGCAGCGGAAGCAAACAGTGCACCAACAGCCTGGTTTTGTTAACTGGCATTCTGCTTATCCCACAGAATATTAGAAGTGAACACAAAAATATATGTTGGTAAGCCACACCTGGTTTTTTCTCAGGGAGAAAAAAACTGTGTAACTATTTAAGTATTCTTAGTTGGTATATTAAGTGTGAAATGAAGCAGTTCCAAGGGGATGAGCAACTGCTCTTCAGAGGGAGTGCTTTAAGCTTGTCTTCTCCTCAGAGCTACAACACTTCAGTGTTCTTGACTCAAAGTGTACCCCTTGGGGTAGGGGAAAATCAGAGCCGAGCAAGCTGCTGAAACTGCCGGCTTAGACGTGTGCCTCGTGTGCGTGTGTGTACATCTTGCAGTTCAGTGACGACCCTGATGACTTCTTGAACTTCTAATGACAATGCAGCTGTCTATTCATGGTGCTAATTAACCCCAAAGCTGATTCCTCCCTCCCCCTCGTTATCCATTCCGTGAAGTAGATGTGAAAACAAGAAGACGACTTTTCCCGTGCCCTTAGGGCTGTCTGAGCCTGGCAGCAGTGACCCTGCATGAGTAGAACTGAAAGCTGCTGCGCGATGGCCCATGCTCCTTTTTAATGGGTTATTAAGATTCCACCTTCCCCCCCTCCCTCCAGTCCTGTTACAGTTTGGAGCGATGGCACTTAGGGGAAAACAGCTGCAGGAATAACTTTTCTTTTGGAAAGCCAGAGACAGCTGTTCAATTTGTAAGTCTAGGGATTCCTCCACTACTTATTTAGGGCCTGATCCCACTCCAGTTCAATTCAGTGGAAAGATTCCCACTGGGTTCAGCAGGGTTGAAGGAAGCAGCTTCAGGAAGCAGCCTGCAAGGAAACAATACTGCTGCAAAATGTTGGAAACAGATAGAAAGAAAAAAGAAAGTAGGAGGGCAGAATTGACTTTCTGACTTGCTTGCAGTCTTAAAGTACAAGCACTCAACAGGCCAATGTTTTACTTGAGGAACAGGTTGAAATAGTGTTTGTGGTACCCTAAGTTGCTTTTAAAAAGTAGCTCTAGTATGTCTACATTCATTTACAATATGCAGTGTTGACAGACTTTTATTGACACAGTGAATTAAAGGACTGATCTTTGATGTTGAATGCTGATTTTAGTTTAAATACTCAAAGATCATAGGGGAAAATTTGAAATTGTGCCAGTTCTCAGCACCTGCAGCTCTCACTGCTGTGAATTTACTTGCCACTTTTGAAAAATGAGGAGAAACATGGAATTTACTCTTGCCTTGGTCATTAGAGATTGTTGTTACCTTTGATTTATACAGTGACATAGAAGTCTAAAATCTTGCTGGAGAGGGTAAGAATTTCTGTTCCATAGAGAATTTTGAAATGGTAGAAATTTATTCCATCTGAAATGTGTGAGAAAATGAAAATATTGGAGTTTTCAGCATGGAATTTTCTGGGCAAAATGATTCGGATGCATCTGAATTTAATGTTTTGAAGGGTTAATTCAAAATGTCCATTTTGAGTGAAGATTTCATATCAACATTAAGACTTCAAGTGCAGTTGAAGAGAATTACTGATCAGGATAAAAATAAGTCTCGGTTTTTCTGGGAGAAAAACTTACAATTTTGCTGAAGTTGATACTTGCCTCGTCTTTCCAGAAACATCCCTGATGCTTTAACAGTAACAGCCTCCCCTTCTGGAAGTGCTGATTTTGATCAGGTTACATGCTATCTCTCAAGCTAGGAAACTTTCCAGTTCATTAGTCCTTCAGGGTTTATAGTTAGCTTTTTCTGAATGCTGAGAATTCCCTTTAATACACAAATGTAGATGCCCTTCTCTTGCTCCAGTCCTTGTCAACGGGCGGTTCTCCTTGGATTTGTTGCATTAATGAACCAACAAGTTTGCTTTGCGGTTGTGTTGCTGCCAGTGGACTGAGACGAGGTATTTCCCCTTGTATTTCTGTTAGTTCCCTCCCTGTCAATGTTTAAACAAGCTACACCTGTGTTCCGGGCATGAGCTTAACTGGGGCCCTGAGAAGCTGGCTCCTGGGAGGGTGGCTCATTACTTTGCCAAAATAGTCCTGTTACAGCAATGTCTCAGGAGACCTAGACAGGCAGGAAGCAGTCAAGCTTGGTGTATACCCTGGAAATGATTACCTGTATCTGTAAACATTCAGCAGTGCAGTATCCAGAGACCTTCTGCCTCCCAAACAGTTAATGGGCCTCAGAGCATGCAGAAATAGCCATCACTGTACCAGGGCAGCTGTGAAATGATTCCCAACCATATCTTGTGACCTTTAGGGTTTTTTTTCTAAGAAGTTACAAGGACACCTAAGAAGTGATAGCGGAATGCAAGCTTACCTCCACCAGACTGCAAATTTATGAAAGTTTTTGATAAAAATACTTCAAGAATCTCTCAAACTTGAGTAGCATAGGTGACCTAAGGGACTGGTATGTTTACTTTAAATAAATCTCCATCAGATCCATATGGTCAGACTTGAGAACTTCCATTTAAAACCCACTAATTATCAATACTGACTGAGAATAAAACAATATGGATTAGTCTTGAATTTGTATAAATATTTGTTGTGCAAAAAAAAGTCAACACGTGGTGGTAGACAGGTGCAGTTAACCATTCAGTATGTTCTCTCTGCTTATAGAAGTCTAGCTAAGAGTTGTATCTCATGAATATTTCATTGAGAGAACAAGGGATGAACATAAGGAACCAAGTAACGACACTCAGCTTCTTGAAGTTCATTCCAGTTATGGTCTGTTGGGTTCTTCATGGTCATGAAATTTTGATGAAAAGTACATATAAAGGAAGTTTGGGTAGTAGAAGAATGAGATGGTTTCTTTCTCCACTGCAGTTTCCATGGAACAGCTTTGATCTGTCTGTCAGTAGGAGAGTCAGGGAGTTTGGGCTCCCTTTTAATTAAATTAAAGATGATGCTTTAGAGTACAGTTATGGCAGGGCATTACATGGAATTCTGCGAAATTCTGGATAGATGAGCGAATTGGTCAAATTGTCCTGATATTGCCCTGAGCTTGATCTGTAGTTTGCTGAGAATTGTGATATGTGAGGCTCATTCAGGACTCGGGGAGGTTTGCCACTTGCGTTAATGGACACTGGATTGGAATCCAAATGCTACACCCAAGAGCTCAAACTCCAGGGTAAAATTCTTCATGTAGCAAAGCTCAGCTATATAGTATTAATTACTGTACTTACATAACAGACATTAATAAAATGGGCAGTTAGTAAATACCTTAAGTATTATGACAAATCAGAATTGTGTCATGAACATGTCCAGTACGTGTATGTGAGCAGTCTGCAGATGCTGTCAGCTTCGGAACAATTGACAATGTCCTGAGAACGATGGGCAAAGATACTGTCTTCTCACAGGAGAAATTGTTTGAATGCAGATTTAATTCCAGGTTTTGTCAGGCCTAATACTAGGTCCTGTCAGGTCCAGTGCAAGTAGAAACAGCAGAGCAGCACATATGGGCCTGGCCTGGTTACATATATATACCTCTTTGGCATGGACAGCTGCTTAGCCTGTCAGTTTAGTGCAAGTTTTCTAATGCAGGAAGGAATTTGCAGGCCCACCCAGTACCCTTGAAATCTATACATGCTCACAAACAGTTCTTCCTCTCTAGCTTCTACGTGCAAAATTGAGCATAAACCATGTGATCAGTGGAGTGTAGCCTCCTCTCAGAATGCTGGCACACATCCCAGTTGGGCAAGGTGCTGAAGCAAGGAGAGTCCTCTGAAGTAAGTTGATGAAGCAGGGAGTGTCCAGGCCTGTGACTTTTGATAATCCCTGTTTTGAAAGGTTTAAATTGGCTGTCAGAGCTGCCCTATTTCTAATGTGCAGATAAAAACTGCCTTCAGATGTTCTCTTTAGCAGAACTGTCCTTCCTCTTCCTCCTCTTGGACTGTTTGGAACTGGCACCCAGTGTGTTCAGGGATTGCACAGTGGGTTAAGGAAGACTAATAAACAGGCAGATATGACTCAAGAATTTTTCTATTGTATCCTTCAAAAATACAGTGATGAATTTATGATGCTGAATATACCCCAGGTGAAGTCTGGCCCTAAGGAGCAATGACATGCCAGTACTGTGTGTCTGGTTTTGCAGATGTCTTGCTATTATTTCAAACACAAAGTAGCATCTACCAGGTTCAAGCCCTGGACACTCACTGGTCAAGTGCTGGGTCATAGCGTCTTCCCTTTCCTCTTCTTGTGATATATGTGAGCACTCTCGTGGCTGTTTGGTGAAGATAGTGGGCTTGTTCTAAAACCAGATATCAAGCTGCAACACAACAGCCTATAGAATTAACCACATCCCAGTAGGGCAACTTATCTACAACTTCGCAGGCTAAAGACTTTTCTTTCTCAGCAGAACTGAAGCTTCCTGGGAAATTTGCAGTCAAAAAGGAAAGGAAAAAAAAACCAAACAAAAAAGGGGATCAAAAGGTTGTGTTTACACTGGTTCTTCAACCTGAAGTCTCCTTGTGGTGTAGCCATTTTGATATACACCTGAAAGTAACGTCATTTGAGGACTGCATATTGCCCTTGTTTAAGGTCAACAGTACTTTTTTCTTTAAGCAGTGCCCATGACATCAAGAGAGTAAAAGTCTGCTCCATGTGATTCAGAATGGGATTTCTGTGATTGTAGTAGGTTCCTCAAAATACCGCTCCATCTGTTTTAATCACTCTAGCACTCATTCTTGTAGTTTATCATCATGATTTGTGGAAATGGAAGATCAGCCTGACTTACAACTGTATCACTAAATCACAGGGAAAAGACACATTTTCTCCTCACAGAGGTTGCTCCCCTAACTCTACTCTTTAGGCAATTCATCTCTCATCGTATACTCCAATTTGCTTTCCATGTTACTGCTCACTTGATGGGTTGGGAAATGATCAGTGCCAGATGCACATTCCTTTCAGGCAGTAAATGCTCCTGCAGCAGTAAGTTATGTGCACCAGCTTCTTGTTTCATTAAAATCGCATATGGTTTCCATTTGCCCCTAATTGGTCCCACATCAACTCTGCCATATTCTCTGAGTAGAAAGCTTAGACCTATGGCTCCACTGAACAATTCCAAAGAGCTGTGAGAAACCAGAGCCTTGTCTGCCTCAGCCTACCTTCCTCTTGTCCTGTATGTACTGTGTCAAGAAGTACTAGATCTGGAAGAGAGGAATGAACTAAATCTTATTCTATTGCACTCATCTTAAGTTGACCAAAAGGAAATGGAAAGTGTGTTTTGAACTGATCATTGCTTTGAGTCATATACTTGTTATTTTTATCCACTCTTGTAAGCTGGCTTTGAAAGTGCTTTTGTGTGTTGGTTTTGACAACCGTCTTTCCAACACTGCTAACCTTGGTTGAAAGTGTTTCTGTCTTTGGCAGTTGTCAGAGGCAGAAAATGAGGGAAAATGCACTCTGCTGAAACCACTCCTGGGAGATAGATGAAAGATGCCTCTTCTGCACTATGACCATGAGACACTCCCTTCCCCTCCCTCCACTTATATAATTTTTCCTTCCTTTTCTGTGATATTTGACTACTGCCTTTTACCTCTAGCCTGAATTCAGTTTCCAGTGACCAGTTAAAAAATATTTAGGTGGAAAGTTAAAAAACCAGACCTACCAGAAAGGAGACAGAGAAATGTCTAATTGGTCGGAATGACATTGGTTTCTCTCTTTATTTTGCCAGAGGGTTCTCAAAGCTGTAGGCACTCTCATTATATAGTCTGCAGTGTCTCTTCTTAGATCTCTATCAAACCTAGAATGTTTTGTTGTTGCAAGCTGTGAGACTAACCTAACAATCCATGTAGCTCCTGTGACTCAACTCACTCCGTGCCTGTTGTAGCTAATCTCTTAGGTCTACCTGGCTTCTCTGAGTTTAGTAGGCATAATAGCTAGTAACAACATACACTGGGTTTTTTTCCTTCTTTTCTTTCTTTAGCATCTCTGTATTTTTCACATGGTATTTTCCGAAGCTAGTTTCTCCATGTGCTAACATCTACATGTGGATCAAGGAGATTCTACTTGTGAATGGATATAAATGTGTTTTAGATCCCTGCTGTCTTCCTCCTCCATGTAGTCTTTCCTCTATCATTCCAACAGAGTATCTGTGTATAATGAGGAAGCAAGGGAATTAACATCAGGAGTTATATGCAGGGGCAATGCTGGGCAGCTGAAACATCTTCAATCAAATTGCATATAGGAACCTGAATTAAATGTCTAGAAGGGATTTTGTAGGTTCTTATCCAACAGGGTCCTCTCGTTTCTCTCTGATTCTAATGTATTTCAAAGGGAGCTTGGACTTCCATATGGTGAGATGCATGTGGGCAGGGAGAAAAGGCTTGATACTGCTGCCCTCAGAAAAAATGTATCCAGTTAATAAGCTACAGGTGAAATGCCAGGCACAAACCGAGTTAATGCTTGTTTTATGCAACCTCATGTCTTTAATGTATGGTCTTGTTGAGAGGATTAACACCCTCCCAAGTAAAGCCCTTGTACTGCAGTTTATACTTTTTGAAGTGATGGGACATCTGATGCAATCACAGTCTTGTATGAAAGAGTTGTATCACTCCTTATTTTGCAGTGTTGGAAATCAAGCAGCACAGCATATCCTGCAAACAGACTCTCGGTGGGAAGCAAATCTGCAGGGATGGGAAGTATGGTTAATATTTAGCAAGTGCAATTGTAATCAGTTGTTTTATACAGAGCATGGGCCTGGGTGAAGCCATTTGATGGCTTTCCACTTTTTTTGGGTGGCCTTCAAACAGCCTTGCTATCCCACACAGAGGGAAATTTTTTTTGATCTGTAAAATGAAGGCCAAAAGTAAATGTCATAGTTTTGGTTAGAACATGGGAAGGAAAGTTATCTGGGTGTCATGCTTTGCTCTTTTTATTTGGATGTCTATTGTTAGTCATCAACACACTTGCTGAAGTAAACACAAGTCCTTTACAATGTGATATTTATGTGTCAACTCACTGGTAGAGGTGATTGGTGTCAGAAAGGTGCTCTTTCTCAGTCAGTGTTCATAAGAGCACTTTGAAAAGACAAAAAGTCAAGATTTGGACTGCCAGTAATGGGAACTAGTTTGTTGGTCAGCGGTGTGAGGGGAAGGCAACCAGCAGTGAGCCTCTAACTTCACTACCATTTTTTGCTTTCTTGAAGTTTTCTGCTACCAGCACAGCTGGATTTGACTTCTTCGAAGCCAAAGAGGTTTGCATTTGTGACTTTGGCTGAAAGTTATGATACAATGCGGCAGGAGAAAACTACTCTACTGTATTTTTTCAGCCTTTTTGTGCTTTGCAAGGAGCCCTCAAATTCAATACTTTAATTCATAGAAGAATTCTCTTCTGGTTATGGAGGAAGAGGTGACTTTCATTGCAAATAGATCATCCAACAGACTGGAGGCTTCTGGGTTTTTTCCTTCTTCATGAATCCCCTGTTCTCATCTGTATTTCCCTTTCCATTCTGCTTTGCTGTAGAAGTGGAGGAAAGAGTGAAAGGCTGTTTTCTCATCCCCCTACTAAAGCAGGCACCAACTACTTGCTGCTCATACAAGCCTACAGCCACTAGGCAATTTAATAAACTCTCTCACGAGGCTGAATATGGTTGGGCCATGCTTCCAGTGCAAAGGACACAGTCCATGTTTAGTTACAGTCCTCTGTTTTTAGGACAGCCAAGAGTGTTGTTAGTTATTGCTAAAAGACCAACCAGGAGAGTGGGGAAAGGAATGCATCTTGTGAGAAAGAGTGAGCAAAGTAGACAGCAATTCTATCTTAGCAGCACCATCAGCACCGGTGCTGTGTGTAAAAGCATTCTGCCTTGACCACAGTAGGAGACACCCTCATAAATGACTCTAGTATCTCAGCAGTTGCTAGGTATACTCAGGAGTCTAAAACATACCAGCTGCATTAGCCCTGCATGATATGAGCCCTCTAGCCTGTACCAGTACAGTAAGGAGTTCTTGTGAGGAAGAATGAGTGAGAGAGCTGATAGTAAAGCTGGTAAAGAGGCCTCAGTAAATTATGCTTGGAAGTGCACTTACATAGTTTTTGGATTAATAAAATGGCAACCATCGTCCTTGGCATGCCCCATGTCTAGTGTTCAAGCAGCATTTCCAAGTGTTGTTCAGTTTCTGGTGTAGTCAGTGGCCTCAGAATAGAAGGAGCCTTTCTTCAACTCTCTAGTCATATTGCTGCTCCCCATATATATTTTATTTTGTCACAATTTGGATGTCAGAGAATGCACTGGGAGAACGTGTCTCCTGTGTCTCCATTAGTAAACAACATGAGTGCTCCACATCCTTCACTTACTTCAATGCAGCGAGCATACATCTCAGCCAAAGCTCTCACTTTAAAATACTTGTATTGCACACCAGTAAAATAAATCCTTGAAAGAATAATGAGAAATGTAGCAGTTGTTACTCTCCTGAACTGTTCATGGTAATTGGTCTCGAGGGAAATGGGTTTGGAGCAAATCCTGGTCTCTAAAGGGTGTGCCTTCACTTAAAGTGCTGTTTATGGATGATAACCAGCTCACTCGTGTGAAAGCATCTGGTTCTCATGGTGCTGTTGAGCAAGCAACTGGGATTTGTAGTGTTAGTCTGTGCCTATACCACTGCCGGCTTGTTAGGGGAAGGTGAGATTTGGGACAGGGTCACCATCTAGTGGCTGGCCCCGATAAAGAACTCGGGCTGGATTGAACAAGGACAGTTGATGACTTTGCTTTCAGTTGAGAAAAAGAACTACGTACCACACATGTGTCACAGAATGACAAAAAAAGCCAAGTTGGAAGGGACCCGCAGGGATCATCGAGACCAACTCCTGGCTCTGTACAGGACCATCCCCAAGGGTCACAACCATGTGCTTGAGAGTGTCATCTGAATGCTTTTTGAACTCAGTCAGGCTTGGTGCTGTGACCACTTCCCTGGGGAGCCTGTTCCAGCATCTAACCACCCTCTGGGTGAAGAATCTTTTTCTAATATCCAACCTAAACCTCGCCTGAAAAAACCTCAGGCCATTCCCTTGAGTCCTATCACTGGTCACCACAGAGAAGAGATCAGTGTCTACCCCTCCAGTTCCCCTCAAGAGGAAGCTGTAGACTGCATTGAGGTCTCCTCCAGGCTGAACAGACCAAGTCACCTCAGCCTCTCTCTGATTTTTTTCTGTATTTGTGTGTATACATGTACCTGCAGACAGTTTGTACCACAGTAGATATGCCAGTGAAACACAAACCATTAACTGCTGGCACTATACTAGTCCTGTGGCAAATCTGAGCCATCTCTATTTTCCTAATTATTAAGCTAGTTTACATTAAAAATCCCCCAAACAAACAAAAACTCCAAAAAGGCAAGGGAAAAGAGATAAATGCATTAATAATTTGTGAGACATTTTTAGATGCATTTCTTGAATCCTCAAACATAGCAAGTTATTATTTTCATAATAATATTTTTAAAATATTAACTAAATACCCCTTTTCTTTCTCTCTGTTTTCTTCCTCATTTTTTTTTCCTCATGTCAAAAGCTGAGAAGCAGGGTGTGTGTTTTTTCCTCTTTTTATCATGGCATGGCTACTATGCTTATCTTATAAAGATTTATATCCCTGTCTAATTTAGCTTTTCATAAATAATTACAAATCACTCATGAGACCTTGCCAACTGCTCCAGTCCCACAAAGTGACCTGACCTGAAACCCCAAGGTACTGAGAAACATTCGTCTTGGAGTATTTTCGTAGGCAGTACTTCAAAGGAATTGTGGTTTAAAAATATGCAGCTATTTTGGGGACCACTTGTGTGGGATAAAGTTTCCCATCAGTAATAGTAGGACTGTAATAGAGCTTTAAGGAGAAGGGAGCAGTTCCGGAGAGCTACGACAATACCTTTTGCCTCATTCTGCTCACGTAGTAGGAGTCTGTAGAAGTAAACAGTTAACATAACATCGACTGGATTTGCAACAGAAATACAGTAATTTGCTGATAATTTGGAGAGGGTGAAGTGTACCTCTAGCAAGTGTATATATATGGCTGCTGCTCAGCTAGGAGCAATGTTCTTTATTTTCTGACCAGGTGTGAAGACTGGGAAGTGGTGGTATGAAGGAGCAAAAATGGGAACTAGGAAACCTATGGCTGCAGATCTGCAGCTTGGAGCTGTTCTGGGCAGAGTTACATGTTGCTCTCATGCATGGAGGCTTCGGGTGTTGAAGCTACATATGGAAGAGCAACCTTTGAGCAGTCCTGTCCAGCCAAGATTTCTCTCCAGTTACTCAAATGCATCTATTCCTCAGGGGGTGGGAATTTAGCGTCATGAAATACAGGCGATAGATTTAAGTTCGTGTATCCTCTGCTCCTTGTCTTACAGTTTGGGTTTTCCTTCAATGTGGAAAAAATGAGGGAGGATGGGTTCTTTCTTCATTTCTAGCCATTCAGTTAAGGAAAGAACTTAACTAGAAACATTATCATTGTGATGATAAAGGTGACTTCTCTGAAAACAGAGGGCTTGACCCATTTACAAAAGGCTTGAAGTGACAGCCCACACTTTGTCATGGCTTTTCCAGGTGAATGTGCTAGGATGGTTCTTCTCCGAGTTTACTGAGGAACAATAATGTAAAATTACCAAACCTTCCACTTGCTTGCAAGGGAATCATAAGTTGAAATTTGGATGCTGTTACATGGTAGTGTAGATGTGCATTTTGAATACATATTTGGTCCTTTGATGAACGTGTTGGTTAGTCCATAAATCAAAGTTTCTGTCTCTAATGGGTGTGCTAACTAGAAATAAAAGGACTAGCAAGCTAACAGTGAAGTACCTGAATAAAATGGGGTTGTAGGTATATTGTCAGCTATTAAGAACATGCCTGTACTCTTACATGCTGTTTTCTGGTTTAAAAACCCTAGCATTTTGTAATTTCTCAGCATTGTCAATAAGGCGTGAGACTTCTTTGTTGGTTTCAGATGTGTTGGGCAAATACCAAGTTTTTCAATTTCAGTGTATCAGATATGCAATAGATGAAGATATGACTTTTGACACTCTTACAGACTTCAGCATTAATAAGCTGCACTGGACTTCAGAAAGCCCTAAAGGAATTGTGTTCTTTCTCACTGACCCTTAGGCAGTCTGGTTTCTGTAGCTTTGCTAGTGGTTGTTGTGGCTGGGGGCAACAAGTGGAGGAAGCTCTTTAAAAATACGTACTTACAGTCCTCAAGCTCATCGTTCAGTATAGCTACTGAATTTCAAAGATGACAGTAAATTGAAGGCTGAACAACTTGTTAAATAGAAGAATTAATGAAATTGTACCGGCTTTTACTGCCATTGGGTAATAGAAATTTAAAAAACCTAAAAACATTTAAGTTTTACACTCAATGAATAAAGGTTTTGTTGGTCCTTTGAATCAAGGCCAGTAGGACTGTCTTAGCTAGTTTAAAATTTCTTTGACAAGTCTGGCTGAAGCGCAGGATATAAATCAGAGCAGAGTGACTTTGTCTTTATTTGACACTAGCCTCATGGAACAAGATCCAGGAACTGTTGTGTATAGATTGAAATGAATAATACCTGTCCTGTCTCTAAGCTTTTCTTTCCTGAGATGAGCAGATGATTGCAGAATTTTTCAAAGAGGATTGATAGAACAAGGGTTTTTGAAAATTTGTTTGGTTGGGGTTTCTTGTTTGTTTGTAGTTTTTAGTTTGTGGTTTTGTTAGCAGAGGAGGGCAGGGTTGTGTTTTTTTGTTTTGTTTTGGGTTTTCTTTTTTTTTGGTGTATGTGGAATGCCCCAAAAATAAATGAGCAGGAGAACTCAAATAAACTATCCCCCAGATCCATCTATGGGACTTCAAAATCCATATCTGTGATGGCTTGGGCTCAGTGGACATTGCCGTGGCGCATCTGCAGTACAGTGGAGATACCTGTGCCAGGTTGGATGCTGCATGCACACAAGCACTCAATGCCCTTAGGATCCATGAAGAAATGAAGGGCAGTGCACACAAGATCTGATAGATCAGCTTTAGTTTGTCTTCCAGGTGATTTCTGGCTGGCCTGACAGCTTTCATGGTGGACTTGATGGTTGCTGAATAATCTGTTTTTGCACAATAACGGTTTGTTCAAGGGAGCAGTTTTTTAGGAATTTTGTGGTGTCTGAAAGGTGGCAGCAGTAATGAAGTCTCCAGAGATGGGATATTCTAGTACACTCTTCTGTATTATTGTGGTTACTGGGAAATAGAAGGTGCATTGGGCACCCAAAGAACAATTTAAAAGTAGTATCTTACTGAGCATCATCCTCTATGTTGAGAGTTAAAACATTAAATACAAACTTCATCCTAGTGGCTTGGTGCAAGGAGTCTAATCTGCCTTGGTCTCAGCTTTAGTCTGCTTTGCAGATTTCAGTGAGATTTAAACATAAATAATTCTTGTTATTCTACACACAGAACTGGTTTTCCTCTAAATAAATAGTTGCTTTGTCATCCCATTTTAAATGCCATTGCTGTGTGTGAGATTTCAAATGAATTGAGAGGAAGGTTGGTCTGGAGTTTTGTGTTATTTTACAGAATAATTTATCTAAGTACGTTTTTGTTATTGTTTTTTTTTTGAAGTGGAGGGTGTAGCATAAGATTCTGTGAAGTTTATAATTTGTTGTATTTTTCCTCTCTTATGACAGTGATCCGAGCTAAAGTGGTGGGGAAGAAGCTCATGAAAGATGGACCATTTGGAACGATGCGATACACAGTCAAGCAGATGAAGGTATTTTTGCAGACATTTCACGCAGGCTTGTAGATATGATAATGACTCTAATTAATATGTAATAACAAATAGAATTTGCATACTTATCAGCACCTCAACTTTTTTTGTATTGGCCAACCAGAATGGAAGGAAACCTGCAATTAGTAGAAATTTGCCTGAAGAGGGGAAAGGAGCAGGAGGAGATCATTCCTGAAATGCAATGCTGAATACCTGAATTCTTCTATTATTTTAAAATTTTCTGGAAGTAAAAGATGCCAGATGGTCTTCTGTAGATGCTGAATTCCTGTTTTGTGTTCAACATGCACAGTGTTAGACTGTGGAAATGCAAGCTTTTCCATGCAACACTTCCATTAAATCCACGAGGAAAGTTATGGTAGGGGTTCTGTCAGCCTTGGGAAAGTGTTCTTGTTTCTCTTCTTTCCTTGCATTCTTTATGACCACCAGTTAGGATGAAGGCATTTTTTCCATGTACAGAACAAATGAAAACCATATAGTGAAGTTTATATAAAGTTAAACTGAACACTATAGCTTTTAAATATTGTCAGCTAAGAAGAGCTGTGAAATATTGACTCAGAGATGAAAAGAGGTAGATCTCCTACGCCAGTTGCTTGATTTCTTTAGTTCCTTTCTTCAGAGCTCCAATTCTTTGCTGCACAAACTGCACTCAACCTGCTGCTTTGGCTTAGTTTTTTTTTTTTTTTCTTAAACTGCACTCTTGGTATGTAATGCTAAAAATCAGCCCTAGATTGTTTTTCTTGGCAATGCCATTCCAGTCATAAGACTGGTTTATGTCTTTAGGAAAAAAAAAAAAAAGAAAGGGAATGGAAAAGCTTGGCAGAGACTGCAGAAATCTGAAACATATTAGACAAAGTAAAGGTTCAGAAAAAACCAGTCACTTGCCTGCCTTGTAACAGTAACTCTCTTTATAAGGCAGTTTATAGCTAAGCACGAAAGCGAGGAGGAGGAAACGCAAAGTCTGTTTCATAAGCTGTCACAAAACTGTGCACGTAGCCTAATCTGGTCCTGGTATGGCTTTTCCCCAAGTCTGGAATGCTTGCACTTTGAATAAGAGGGTGTGAGATGCTGAGCTTATTGTTTTCCTTAACCTCCCCTACCTTAACCTTCTTTCTAAGACTCCAGAGGAAATACATATTTGTTGATTAACTTGTATTTGTAAAAAAACCCTTTTTTTGTTTGTTTGTTTTTTTATAGCTATCCTTGACCTCATCAGGCTTGCAGCACTCAGTGCTATTCTGTCCCACTTCTGTCACTCTCCAGCTCAGCCAGTGTACCCCACTTCACAAAAGTATTCAATGTCCACATGCTGCAGTGGCATCATCAACTTCTGTTTTTCTGATTTCATCCTGGTCTGTTCAGTACCACTACTTTCCCTACTTCTCAGTTCCAACAGTTTGGTGCTTCCAGTTTAACATATGGCCATGAACAGGGTGCAGCAGGTGATCTAGAATATTGGAAATCCCTGAAAGGAATTACTACCCTTTGCCAAATGTAGCTCTGGCCTCCCTCCTATCTAGTGATGCAGCCTGCCTCATTGTCAGCCAGTGAGTTGCAGTGTCAGAGATCTCTGAAACAGCATTAAGCATTCCTCCTCCAACCTAGGAACCTGCAGTAGTGTCCCTGCTATGAATAGAAAAGGCGTTGATGTATCTGCTGGAGGAGCATAAGCACAGGCAAGGCAAGCATGTTGAGCAGAGCAGTAGCCACTCTACTGTCAATAGACACCATTGTGTCAATCTTGGAATAAGTTGCCTGAGCCTGTCCTGGCTGTTTTCATTGGGTTATTCTGCAGCACAGGGTCTTTTTGCAGGAGAAGTTCCACAGTGTTTTGTTAGGAAGCTATGTGTCCAACAAAAGCAAGAGTGATTTTAAAGGGGAAATCATGTGCTGGTCAAACTGCCTCTATGTGTGCTGCCTAGATGGTGGGATGTTGCATTGGACATTTAACATTTAACCTTTGGCAAGAAGGAACCTGAAGCAGTCAAAGTGCTCAGTAGAACTGGAATGTCCGGAGGACATAGTTCTTGATAAACAAACAAACAAACCAAGTGTCTTCGTTGAAACCCTGCTGTCTTTCTGCTGAGCTCAAAGATTTTAGTATAAAGAGGGATTTAGATTCGTACAGTGGGGGAGTTCAGAATGACGCAGCAAATCTCTCCCTTACTTCCCCCAGTGAAAGCCGACTGTCCTGATGAAAAGAAAATTAAGGAGGCCTCTGGCTCTGCACAGCTGCATGGAAACAACTCTGAAGTTAAAACTAGTATGTCAGTCTGCATAAACCCTTCTGCACCTGCAGATGAAAAATAAACAAGCCATTTAGTCTGTCAGTGTGTACTGAATTGCCTGTGGCAAGCACTGAAAGCCTTGAAGATCAACAAACAATCTCTGTATTTCTTTCATGGGCTGCTTGGAGTTTGCTGGGATTGATTGTTGATCTCACTAACACTCCTGAACTTGTTGTTGCATTTCACAACTAAACCATCTTGAGGCCTGGACAAGAGCACAAGGTCAGCCCACACGGACAGAACAGTCCAGACTTTGTAGTATTTAGGTTTGTTGTCTGTTGTTGTGCTTTTTCAAGCAAACTCTGTCTCCCCCCATGGCTTTCTCAAATACATAGTATAAGAATACTTCAGGATCACATGTCATAAATCTGCACAGGACTGATCTAACCCCTACGTGTTCTGTGATCCTGCAGGGCATTCTGAGAACAGCCCAAACCTATTTCAGGAAACTGCAAAGGAAACAAGGAGATAAGATATTTCTCCTCCATGTGCACAAACAGCCCCGGCTGACCATAGCAGCACTCTGCACAAGCTGCCAGAAGCAAGGAGGCTTTCCTTGGTTTGTTGCTAATCTGTAAAATGAGTCTACATGGGGAAATGTGATAGTCCCAAGAGGAAAGAAGTGGGGTAGGATTAAATTAGTTTAATTTTAGATAGACTAAAATGAGGTATTGAGTCTTTCGTGCTCTCTTGGTTGTCAGTGGATAGAGACAGGAACCCCAAAAGTGTAACTCAGCCCACTCGTTGTAGACAGCTATTTTAGAATGGGTTGAGTTGTTCTGAAGGTGTCTGTTCTTGGCATTTGACTAGAGGATGCCTAATTCATGTGAATTGCCTAATTTTAGGTAGCTGAAGGTTAGGCAAGATGACTCCAAGCCTTTGATATCTAGTGCAGCCTCACATGGGGCGAATAGGAGGAACATCGTGAACAACCTCACAGGGTGAAGTTGTGCATACAGCAGTAACCACCTCAGGATTTGCATGTGCATTTCTGAGGCAGTATGGGGGCTGCTAAGGGGAATGCTGACACAGATGGAAATGGAGGAACTCTAGCAGACATCACCATGTCATGCTTGCTAATACTTTGTTCTCTGTTATTATGCTTCGAAAAATACACATTTGTGGTGGCAGGAGGACTCTGAGGGCATCAGTTAGGAGAGAGGCTAGCTTTATGGTTAATTTTCTTCTGACTGGTCTAACAGCACTTCTAGGACGTTTTGTGTATCCAAAAATAATTCTTAAGTTATTTTTTGGTTTGTTTTGACAGCGAGCATATGTAGGAGATTCCCCTTTGCTAAATTTTCTTTTTCCTTCCCTGAGAACCAAGGTCACAGTGAATTTTGTTCAGTCATCAGAGGGTGAGGCAGGCCCTGTCTGCCCCAGAATTGGTTCAGTTAGCATGGCAGTGTCTAGCATTATGAGGGTCACTGAGGGGTGAATAGAAGTGCTTTTCGAGAAGCTGAGCATGCTTCCTTTGGCAACCCTGACAGCGGTGTCCCTGGTGGTAATGCGAACAGGAAATCAGGTCCAGGAGTTGAAAACCAAGCCGCAGTTCAGCATCAGTACCTGCTTCATAGGCAGTCATGTTGAGCTTAATGGAACAGAAGATGTGCAAAGTGATGACTGTAAAGGTCTTGTAGGAAGGACCTGAGCAGCTTCTCAGAGGAATGATTAGTCTAGCTCACAGCCCTTTTGGCAAGAGGGAGAATGGGCTTAAAGCGTGCCTGTGCACGTGCAGACTTCGTAACACAGGTACTTAATTAGTCCAACATAACTTGGAGCTTAACACTGTGAGTGACAGATCCCTTGTACTGCACATACACAGTGTGCAGCTCTCTGCGGCGTAGATAATGCACTGCCTGCAGGGACTGGGCAGCCCCAGCTGTTATCTTAGCTAGTCTTATCTGCTTAGATACTGTTATCATAGCTTCTTGCTGTGACACCCATTAGAATGGGGTCTGAACACATGATCTTTGTTCTATGTGCCTTTCCTCACTGTACCCATGGTAAGGAATAAAAGTGTGCTGAGGGCTAAATAACTCATCCAAGGAGAGACAGGATGCTTGTGCCAGAATCTAGTTCTGAAGCTATCTTGATCATGATTGGAAAAATCGAGTAAGTCATCCAATACCAAGGAAATTGCAGGGATAAAGTGGAGATTAGGTCAAGTTCAGTTCTTCCATAGTCATTGAAAGATTTTGCTCAGTTACAGACATTTCAAATTGTGTATTTCAAATGTGATCTATAAGCTTTTGTTGATCTGGTCTGGTTAATTTAAAAAATGCTTTTTTCAATGTTTTCTGGTTGTAGAAGGAAGGCTGGAAAATGCAAACTCTTTAGCATGTCCTTTACAATACACAGCAGTGCTGTTTCTGAGTTGTGATACTGTTACAAGATCGTGCTCAGTAGGGGAATGTGTACATAACTAAGGAGGATAAAACTCACCTGACTGACATTCCGTAGATGCCCCAAAGATAATTTGGCTTCTCCACACAGCAGAATTAGTAGTAGGTTTTTATGGTTCTATATGAAGTATCTGGACCTAGAACAAAAGCTGTTAAATTTACAAATGTTCTTTTTAAAAGAAAGATTTATTGTTTTGAAAGGGGGTGGGGGAATGGTGAAATACCCTGGGATAATAGGGGACTTCAAGAAATAGAATGCAGCCTGAGGAAGAATGTCACAGACTAGGTGACACAGCAGCAAGGATCTATAGCTCTGGGATTGCCTGGAATTTTTGGTCCTCTTTTGCCTCACTGCTAAACTGAATGTGAATGTGTTTCCTATCAATAAAGCTGACAGAGGAAAGAATAGGCTGGGAAATGCTATGAAGCTCTGATTCTCTTTGAGGTCTATTGTTTTCTCCTTTAACTTTTAAATATTGGCCATTCATAGGGGGAAAAAAGAGAGACTGAATGCTTTGAAAAGACAATCAAATTTTGAAGATGAAATTTCCAGAGAAATCATTCTATATTTTTCATAAATAGAGTATTTTTTATTTGGTCCAATGTGTACATGCTGTAGTTGTTTCATTGCTATGCAAAGACTTCATTATGCTGCTAACAGGTGGGCATGAGTTTCCCTAAATTGCAGTGGGAAGGTCAGGTCAGATGGGGACGCATGCTAATTTCTGACAGAATCCAACTGCCAGTATATCCGTGGGTTCATATTTCAATTAAACTGAGCTGTAAGGATTATGAAAAAGGAGGAGGAGTGTAGAGGAATTATGTACGTATACAGGATATTTTCTTTATGGCGTCTATCAGTATAGGACTGTTCATAGAAGATGGTGTAGAATTCTATGTCTGCATTCATTTAGTTAGAGAAATATTAAGTCCTTGCTGAGGTCAGCAGGAGTACCATATGCTTGGCGTTTGAGAAGGAGGTGCCTGGCTTCATGACTTAGATCAGGCGCCAAAGGTTTGAAACTCTTACAGCAGCAACACTGGAAAATAGGGTAATTGTTTAAAAGAAAAATCCCCTAGGTTGGAAGAAATTTTTTAAATCACATGGAGGATAAAGATTCCAAACCTGAACTAATTTTATTTCTCCCTAATTATGAGCCATATAAAGGAAAAAATTGTTCAGGATATTGGCAGAGCGTGCAGTGTTGGCGCTTTGCTCACTCAATGCCACTGGAACTAATACGAATGGGAAAAAGTGGTGGCTTTGCTGAATTGCAATGGCTTGTTAGCAGGTGGTTTTTCTGCTTTACCAGCAGATCTGCTCGGGAGACTTCCGTGGGTCCAGCTAGTGTCATTATTCATTCACCCTTTCTTTTTTGTTAAAAGATTATTGCTTACCATCCCAGCCTAGGAATGTTGATTGTAAAGAGTCTTAATGGAAGTTTCTCATCTTAAGATGACTTAAAGCATTTTATTCTTCTTCTAGATGTACAGGGGCTTCCAGATAATGCCACATGTTCAGTACATCTACACAGAAGCCTCTGAGAGTCTTTGTGGAGTCAAGCTGGAGGTCAACAAGTACCAGTATCTGATTACAGGTAAAGGACAGTGTACTTCTTAATAAAGAAAAGCTCTTATGTTCTATACATACACCTGCTAAGGACATGGGTGGCTGTGTAGGCAGCTCGTATGCAACTTCCCAAGTGTTAAGATGGCTGACAGTGTTCCAGTGTTTAGTACTCCTCAGTGCTGAGGGTCATTTCACTCTCTAGATTTCCCTCTCTTTCCTAAATCGTATCTTATACTCAGGCATGTTGTGACAAATATGTTGTGTGACAGGCCATGGCTGTCAATTTATACCTGAGCTGGCATGTCTGTCACAGGGAACTTATTGCTACTTGGCTGTGCCAGAAATGGAAGATTGCTTTTGGAATGAGCTGCAGAAATGTGGATTGCTGAGATGGGGCGATGCAAGGAGATAGAGATGCGGCAGTTGCCAAATCTTGTTTCTAGTGAAGGTGTCAATTCACTTTCTCTGTTGTTAAGAGGAACTTGACAGCATTACTAACCTGCAGGTTGCTGGTGGTGCATCAGCTGGCACAACTGCTCCTTACTTGCAGAAGTGCTGTTATCTTGCTGGCCAGAGATTCCTGAACCAGTTGATAAAAAGAAAGCATTTCCTGAGCAATGATTGAAGCCAAACATATTGAGAGCATTAGCAATCTCAGGAAACAAGAGAGCTTGAGCTGAGAAGTGCTAACTTGTGACCATATATCTGTTTTCAAGGCCGGGTGTATGAAGGGAAGGTTTACACTGGCCTATGCAACTGGTATGAGAAATGGGATCGGCTGACTCTGTCCCAGCGCAAAGGACTGAATCATCGCTACCACCTGGGCTGTGGATGCAAGGTATGTGAGCCTCTAGTTAGGTGGAATTCAGACATTCAAGCCTGAGAACTCTGTTTCCCCATGCCTGGTAATACCCAATGATGCTGGAGAAGAACGAGGAAGAGAAATGTAGGACAACAATTTTTACAGAGAAAAAGTAAAGCTCTGTTTTAGTGTTGAGACCAGAGAGGAGACAATCAAATAAAAATGCAGGGTCTATTCCTTTTTAATGCCCTGTTGGAGTTAATTGGGGCTGGGGAAGACTTTTAGAATCCATGCAGAATCGTTTGCAGGTGATTGAAATCAGGTACCAGAGACTTGGCAAGATGTGTCCAGCTTTTTTCCTGTGTAAACATTTTGAGTGCTTAAAACCTCACAGCTTGGCACTGGTACTAAGATTTTTGCCGTTGGCCCCAGGCCTCCAAAAACACAGACATAATCTCAACTCTTCTGTGCCTGAAAAGCCCTTTTTACTACGAAATTAGCTGTGTATGTGAAGCTAAGCATATGCTTACATATTTAGAGAGCTGAGGCTGAATTTTGGATTAGTAAGCAAGGTTCGAGGGAGTGGAATTTTGAATCACTTGTCTCTGTTAATAGACATTTTATATATTGTTTTCACACGTAGCCTTACCTGATTGCTCTTTCCAATTACAGATTAGGCCCTGCTACTATTTGCCCTGCTTTGCCACCTCCAAGAATGAGTGTATTTGGACAGACATGCTCTCCAACTTCGGCCACTCAGGATATCAAGCAAAGCACTATGCCTGCATCCAGAGGGCGGAAGGTTACTGCAGCTGGTATAGAGGATGGGCGCCTCCAGACAAAACGATAATCAATGCCACAGATCCCTGAGCACGCTATCCCTTTCCTTATCTCCCCTCTCCCTTACTTGTGGCTGATCTTCCTTTGGACACTAACTCTTACCAGATCATGATGATGACCATGAAATTAGTGCCTATTTTCATGCAAATTTTAGCACTTCGAACACTTAAAAAGAAAAGGAAAAAAAAACCAAAAGGAAAAGAAAGAAAAAATTCTGTGCTACCTTACTGAATTTGTAATCACCTTTTCCATTTTTTGATACCACTCATTTTGATCAGACAACATTTGGGAGCTTAGTTTTGCACACCTGAAGGAAAAATGGGAGGAAAAAAAATAAAAAAAAAAGAAAAAAGATAGAGCTCTTGCTCTCTTACATATATCATTAGCTGTAGCAATATAATCTCTATTTTTTTAGGAAAACAAAAATCTAAAAACTATGCCAATTAGGCACTGTATTCTTCTATATGCTGGCTTCCTATCACCCTTCCTCATGCACTAAGTGCTGAAAATACATAGACAAATCTATTTGAAGGGAAACAGGTTTCATTAATCAGATTGGCAAATGAAGCAAAATGAAAAGAAACCCAGCCTAAACTCTGGAAAAAATGACATCCCAAAGAAATCCTCCTCTATGGGAGGGATTGGAAATGTGATTGACTCCAGCAGTGGGAGAATTCACCTGGTGTGTCTGACCGCATCATCTGGTAAAAACATTGTTGACTGATTGTCCTAGCTAATTCAGTCACAGTGTGAATGCAACAGCACATTTGAAGTTCTGGCTTTCTCCAGAACAAAACGGAGAGGATTTTGTATTTTTGTTGTTGTTTCAAAAACAAAAGCCCCATCCCCTATTTTCAGGGAGGTAAATTCCCCCCCAGCAGAGCAGATGAAGTGTTGTGCCATCCTGTTTTGAGCAGCATTGGCCCCTGAAATTTCTGCAGCTTAGCTTCAACAGCAAAACCAGCTTGTGAACACCTTAAACCAAACAGATGCAAAAATACCAACTGTAAATCAACCATGTGGAAGAGGGAAAGGAGAGACTTGCTAGAACTCTTACTATAAAAAAATGTATTGCCAAAATAGTGTTTTGCTGAACTAAGATGTATATACACATAATGACATAAGCTATTTTTGACAGAAAGTGGAAATTTTTTGGGTGTTATAAACAAAAGAATGGTCTGATTGTATTTTAAAGACAGAAATATTGACATTCCGAGTCGGTGAGTTGCTTTTAAAATACTGAAGCTCCAGTGTATTTGCAGTAGTGGCTACAGTCATTGTTTCCTCTGTACCTCCTTGCACCACGGTTCCTCCCCTGCAGCTACACTAGCTGCATTTGTTTATACAGTGAAAGGAAGTGTGTGTGCGGGCCAGGCAAGGAAAAGTGGTCTCCTAATAAGTGTTGTCTGGGATCGTATAATTTCAGCTGCCCAGAGGATTCCTTCTGTGTCAAGTGCTGTGTTTCCCTCTAGGCACTGTTAAGCATATCCCTGTGCATGTGCTCATACCATGTCCTGCAGTCATGTGGGAGGAGGAGCCTTACTGTCTTGTGCTTTGCTGTTGACTGGAGAAGTATTTTTTTTTGTTCTATTTTGGTTTTGTTTTGTTTTTTTAATTAAGAAAACTATAATATAATTTTTCTTATCAAATAAAAGTATTTTAAGTTTTTATGATGGTGAAGAAGGGGTGCTGACAAAATGGGTGACTCAGTTTTAGATGGGGAGGGCTTGGGCAGGGAGAAGATTGTGCTTAACTTCATTTTTGTATTATTATGATTATTTATCTTACGTTTCCATATATCTTCCGTTCATTCCACTTAGAAAGCAGAGCTGCCACCAGCAGAAAGGAGTGTTGTAGTGATTCCAGCTTGGGGCAATATAGCATTTTATAGTCAGTGACCTTAATTACTGGAGAGTTGTTTGGAACCCCTTTGCCAAATTGAAAAGAAAGGGTGTCTGAGATGGGCCCTGATGTGTTTTTATGTTCCTTGCACGCTACCAGAGCTCTGCCAGACATACATCCTCTGAAATGCCCCATTTGCTAGATTAATTGTTGCAGCAAACCCCTTCATTTTTAGCATGAACTTTAAAGGGCAATTTAACAGAGTTGATGTAAGTGGTGCCTAGGTCTGCTGTGTTTATTTTTTTTCCAGCGGCTCTGAGTGGCAATGCAGCACAAAACACATTGAAAGTCTGTTGGATTTTCCTGTGATTCAGACTTGGAACACTTCTCATAAGTCCTCTTCCCTGTGACTACTCCTAAATTATGGGTTGGAGATGAGAGGGAGAGTAGGGTGCTTCATAACACCCATCATAGGATCAGGTGGTGGTTCAGAATATTGTCCTTTTTGGCAAAATATGGGGTTGGGCTTTGGGTCCAGTGAAGCAATCTCTGTTCAGGCTTCATGTGGCTGACAAAATATGAGAGTCACTGAGAGCAGAGTGGAGCCATCCTCACTGTTTGCATCGTGTGGAGTCAGCATCGCTGGAGATGAGGGGATGGCCCTCCTCAGGTTCAAGGTGACTGTACAAAGCTGATGTCTCTGAGCTGCAGCCACTTTTCACAGCTTTGGAAGGTTAAATGAAAATGCCCCTCGATGCAGTAAAGTGTTGATTTGAATTTTCATTAAACTGCAGCTCTGCATATTTTACCTGTCACTGATTCATTTAGCTAGCTGAGACATCACAGTATTGCACTCAAATTATTGTGAAAATACTATTTGCATTCTAATACTATGAGGACTTGTGTCCCTAAGTAGGACATAATGTAGCTATATGCTTTGTAAACAACAAAACACCAGATGCATTACCAGAAAATGAAGCATATTCCCACTTTATACTGCAGAAGGTAAAATATTTCTGAGATGCAGACAGGTAGACCAGCAGGAGTAGAGGTTTTGTAGCAAGTCTTTGCCCTTGCTGTGTAGAGAATCAATTGTTAAGGCTTTTCAAAATGTGGAGCCAAAAGAGGGGGGAAGAATCCAGTGAAAATACATTTCTTTTGTGGAGCTTCTCAATTTTGTTTCTGTGCATGCTATCAGGGACATGCATTTCTTGGGTTAAGCTTCAGCTTGTTGCTTGCGTTAAGGACTCACTAAAGGCACTCTTGAAGTGGGAAGAAGCCATGGATTGAACAGCCTCTAAATCAGACTTAAAGTATTCTTTCTTTCTATCTACCTTCCTTTCTTCTGTCTTGCTAAGTCACTTCTGCTGGCCAGTGGACAAAACTCACTCCCTCATTAAGCAGGCTGTGTGGAATGTGGGAACACCAGGCACAGAGATGGGAGGAGGCAGGTGTAAAGAGAATGCCTTAGTATGTCTTGCAGTAGCACAAGTATCTTCCTGTCACCTCTGATACACTTCTCACGTCACCTCATAACTTAAGGTCAGAGAATTGTCAATGGCACAGCTCATATGAGCATGAGTTTTGGACATGTACAGGATTACACACACACTCCCTGCCACCATGCTTTAGTTATACCAACTTTATTAAAAGTAATTTTAAAAATGCATAGCTCATATCTACACTGTTGCTATTCACTTTTTTTATTTATAGATATTTTTCCTTATTTGCTTGACAGTGTTTTCCCCTTTAAAATTGTGAAAATATGTATTGAAGATTTGGGAAAGATTGGATTCTATTTTACTTTTCCAAAATGGAGTGGGGAGAGAGAGCAGAGGGAGATCTACGCATGGAGTACCTTGAATAAAGTCCTCTTGTGGGAGCTTCCCCTCTCCCCTGTATGGGACAAAATTGCCATTTTAGTCCTAAATTTCTCATGTTTTGAAGAGTTAGCCCTTTAGGTAGGATTATTCTGAAACCTAAGTATATCACTGAATCCAGTTCATACTTGGTCAAAGTGAAATGCTCCAGGGAAACATACTGTTGTGCTTTTTACAGTAAAGACTATTTGAAGTAAAGGCCTCCATGGGAACAATTTTCCATTCTTGCAGATGTCCCCGAAAGTATTCAATTAGAATGTATTTTATAGCTTAGAAGGGCAGAACAAAATACAGGGAACTGCAAAAATTTTTTTGTCTATTTTTAGAAAAAGTGACTTTTGGGGCTACCATTCTTGAGAAAAAAACATGAAAATCCACTAAACTTTTGCTGCTGCTTTGCTTGTACTGGCTTCTCCTTCCCTCTGACACTGTCCTTCCTTCATAGAGCCACTCTGCTGTTCCTGATAGTCATGGAAACTTGGGGAGGGAACCAAATCCGTGTGAAAAATCTCGTCCAGAAGGAATGTATTTGTTGCTAAATTTTCTAGCACTGTTTACAGTTTTCCTCCATGTTATTTATAAATTTTATATTCAGTGAATGTATATTGTCTTTTAAGGTAATGTTGCATAATGTTCACTTTTTATAGTGTCCTTTTATTCTAAACAGTAAAGTGGTTTTATTTCTATCACAGACATTCTGTCTCTGCTTCACTTATATTAGTTTTTGGCCACTTCAGATGTACACAAATGGATTTGCAAGTGGGTTTATTCATTTCCTTTCCTTTCTTGATACCATTTTATTGGTCCCAAAGCAGATATTCCACCTCCGGCAATTCTTGTGCTTTGGCAAAGATTCCTCCATGAGTCCCTCCGTTTATGAGGTTGATCTCTCTATGAACTGCTACTGTGTTCATAAGCCCAGGAGAGGTGAAAAATCACTTTGGAAGTTAATGACTCCCAGTTGTTAACTGTCCATAGGAGGTCAGTGCAGAGCAAGACAGTCATTTAGGGCTGGCTCTAACACCAGTAGGGCCTTGGAAGAACAGTTGCCAGGTTGGGGTTTGGGTTTTTTTCCCAGAAAACTGGTCATGGGGCAGGTCTGAAAGGTACATGCCCATGACAAAAGGAAGAGAGGTTAATCTTTTCTGCTGTGGAGTGTCAGAGTCTTCAGGCTTACTGTTTAAGGCTGATCAAAATTGCCCTGTTGTCAAGAGAAAGAAGCTTCAAAAGAAATATTTTCAGTTAAATAAAATGCTCACAAAAGTGGGCTTACTATTACAAATTTTCTTTATCCCACTTTTACTGTAAGAAAATCTATATCCTTTACATGGATGAAAGAATGAAACAGATTTTTGAATCTTCTATGTCTAATCCAAAGGTTTAGAAGATAAGCCATGGAAAATTTTGGATAGAGAAGGATGAGGATCTCTTATGTGAGAAGTGCTTAAAGTATATCACATTTCAGAGAGGTAAAACCATAACTGTAGTTATAAACACTTCCAGGGGGTCAGCCATCAAAGGACCACAGTGTATTTTATGAGTGCTAACTGGTAGAGCTTGAAAATTCCTCCAGGGAAGGGAAGAAAAAGTGGGAAAGGGGGATCGTTATATTCCCGTCTGACAGACAGAGAAGCTGATGCACAGTGGTAAGCAACTCTCTCATGGATTTGGTGGAGTAATGACTTGGTGTAAGCAGTTGACCTCTCAGTCTCTCATAGCCCAGGATGCTATGGAGGTGCACCTTGAAAGATATTTAGAAGTTGTGTGGGTACAGTCTGTGAGGCAGACGCCCCACCTGGAAAGGGCTGGGCTGAATTTGCCCAAGTCGCTTCTTTAAATGGTTGGAAAGTGATTGTTTTAAACTAGATTACTCAAACTTACATGTCAGCAGTAGTGTTTGTGTTCATATGAGATTATCTATAGTTTAAAATGCTTTCTACACTCTTTTGTGAGTAAAAGCATCTCCAAGTAGGTGATGGGTTGTAAAGATGACAAATAAGTGAAAGAAAGATTAGTGCTCTGATAGATAGAACTATTATCCTGGTAGCAAATACATTTATGCCTGAGGAACAAGAATCGGATTTCCAGACAAGAAAATCTTGCAAAAGGTGCTATCTAACTTATTTGCAATGATAGCCTTTATCAAGTCTTTCAAAAATGCCATTCCCAAAGTGATGGTCAGACAAAGCCACAACATATGTCACAAATCCTCCTTCATAAGTCATCAGGAATTCAATCCTTAAATGCAACAGGTGTTATCAAATAATTAATCTTAAAAGTGTGCTACAGGCTGTCACATGTTGTTTAAGGACCCACATGTTGTTATGTCTTAAAGGATAATACAACTCTCCCCACTGCATTACAGTCATGACTGTACTTACCTCCATGATGTGCCTGTGAAGCATGGAAGTGCTGTACTCCACACAGCATAGGTAGAGAACAGAGTATCGGAACAGAGAGGTGAAGGTCTGGTGTTTCAAGGTATCCAGCTATCTAGTGAACACCAGTGGGATTTTTCACAAGAAACTAAATGATATTTCCTTTTGAATTTTGAAGCTCCCACCAGGTCTCTCTATCCACCTGTTAGAGATAGTGGTCTGCCCAGAGTGGTGCAAAAAGTGTGTGAGAAAACGAGGGCTTTCAATATTTCTAAGCGTAGGTTTGACATCTCAACAGCCCTCATCTTCAGGCTACCAATGCTGATTGAGGTCACAGTCAAGCCTGGGAAATCAGCTCTGCCGGCCAGTGGCTCACACACGTGATCATAGTTTGTACAGGGTCTCATTAGTGAAGAGCCACTAATTTGTGGATGTAAATTGGGAAGAAAAATTCACACTAGTTTTCCTTTTAAATCAGAGAAAATGTGAGATATGATCTGCTTTAAACAAAGCCCCTCTCCTTACCATGTTCTCTAGGGCTAAGGGCACCTATGGAGATCTCTTTGGAAGGTGCCCTAAGAGTTTGGTACAGTGCCCAGCAGCCACGCAGGGCACTGAGTGTTTATTTGCTGATAGATCCCAAAGCTGCCGTGCAAAGAAAACATTAGCAGGTGAAACAAACTCTTGTGAACTCCAAGTTACTCTTGAGTACCTTCGGGCTGACAAATGTTTCATGGGTGGTAACCATGTGATAGACCAAGCAAGATAACATGGTGAAATAGACATCTCTTCAGAACCATGTCCCAAATTGTCAGCATATGTTAAACAATTCCAGGAATGGGGAAAACCCTCTCTATCCTTACAGAGTGATTCCTTGCTCCAAGGGATGAGATTTTTTCTGACTAGGTTTTACAATGGAGTTCTGCTTTAGTTTTGAGCCTGTTCTCATTGTTTGCTTTTAAAGGGGGCATTCAGGTCCTAGGGGAGGGCTGGGCAAGAAATGAAAGAAGTTCCCCCACAGTGCCTTTTTCATACCACTTCTTAGCTCGCATGTCTCTGTAAGTAAAATTGAGACTCTTCCCATAATTCCCACCACCATCTCATGTGCCTGACTCACATTTGTTGCTCCTTCCTTTTCCATACTGGCATCAGAAGAAAGCAAAGTTACTCACCATCTGCTTATGGCTTGGGAAGAATGTTTGCTCCACGAGAGGGAACTTCTCAGGACCCAGTGAGTTGAAGATTTTAATGAGCTGAGAGAACTTGGGGTGAGGGAGGGGGAAACAAAAAACAGACACAGTGGATGTCAGTGGCTTATTGCGTAACAGGCAAGTGCTTGCAAAATGTTCTGATAGCGATGAAGAAGGTGAGAGAAACACGTTATTATGCTTTTCCCACCTTGCTTTCTTGACCTTTGCTCTTGAGAGCTGCTAGAAAATACAACGCTGCTGTATTTACCCGGGGCCAAGTCAGCCTATGTGCACAAACCTTGGACTGAAAGAGCAGAGAAGACCTTCAAGAGTCAGAAGATGATCAGTTTGGGTTTACTTACAGATCTGCTATGAGCAAGATTTGCTTTCCAAATGCAGCTGAGGAGATGGTTGGCATGGCTTTTTTGGTGGAGGACAGAGGCAGGAAATGAGTGCCACCACTCCCCAGCAGAGACAAAGTAAACCAAAGCTCTCTCTTACATCTCTGCCCTACAGCCAAATCAAAGCAAGGCACATTATACTGAAGGTAAGGAGAATTGCCAAGGGACAGCAATTACTAGAGGGAATTGCCAGTGCTACCTGGTTTGAGTGCTAGACCAAGGAAGCAGGAGCCCACCATTAATCATAACTGACATTTATTATATGTAAACCAGTGGTCTTCCAACACCCCTCCCTGAGTAACAGAAGAAAGAGGAGTACATTTGCTACTGCTGTCCCATCTACCAGTGAGGTCTGAGTGAGGCACTAGTCTGTGAAGAAGACATCTAGAGAAAGAAGCATGTAACATCAATGGGGAAAACAACAGTGCTAGCATATCACATATGAAGGGGAACATTTGTTATGGTCCCCACTTGTCAGCATGAATCTCACCATTATCACCATTATAAACGGTTTATCATTCAAGGTTTGTACCCAACCAGACACAAAGCTCCCCAAGGTAGGATTGAGTTTTGATTTTTGTTCAGGTTCCAAACTCCCTACAGAAGTATAGCACAGAAAATTCCTGTTTCGCTTCAGCCATGTGTGAAGCAAGCAGACTATTCTGTATGTTGTCTGCAGCCTCCGTGCTCAATTCATCACTGGTCACCTGGAGAAAAACTCAAAACTATAAGAGAAATTTAATAACCATGACAGAAAATGTTGCTGAAGCAAAGTTGATATACCAAAGAAAGTAAGACATGATATATATTGCAGAAGACTTACAGATCTCATGGGAAACTTAGTCTTTACTGTCAGGCATCTAGCCATCCTGCTTACTCTCTAGAGACAGCCCTGTTACCAGAGAGAGTGCTGAATTGGCAGTGCTGTTGGTGAAGTGGTTAGACGGTCAGCCTTTGAAAAGGGGGAGTAACACTGAGTAAGTGAGCTCAATTACGTATTTTCATTGATGGCAAGATAATAAAATGGTTAAGGATTGGTTTCTGCTGAGCTGGTAAATGGGACTGAATTCCCCATTGAGTCCTATTCGCATTGTAGTTTAGAAATGGAATTTAGTTTCCAAGACCCCCAGAATTTGGTAAAATCAAGTTAATTGATAAAGGGTTGCACTTTGGGCCAGGTAAGGGTGGACTGTAAGTTCTTTACACGAGTTCCTTCAAATACCCCATCAGAGCTAGGGATGTATTGACCTTGAAGGAGAGCTCTGTGTCACCTGAGGGAGGTAACAGATTAAGGGAAGGAAACAGACATCTAGGGATGAAGGAAAAGAAAAGAAAGCTCTCTTTCTTCCCAATAGCATCAGCTACTTCCTCTGGAATGTTCTGAGCACTTCTGAGCAATGGCTGAAGCCAGTAAACACACCAAACTGCAACACCAAGGTTGTATTGCCGATTGAGCTACTGAGGATGCTTTCTTCTGAGTAGCCGTGTGAGGGCTCCTGTCCTGTTCACTTGGCTACTCTAAGAGTTTCCGTATAAGAAGTTGAAACTTCACTTGGTGGTGGAGAAGAAATATCCCTCTGACAGTTAAAGCTTGGCATGGGTGTAGAAAATACAGTCACTGTGCAAAAAAGTTAGGCTGCAAGGTGTGTGCCAGACACAGGCCACATGCTGACGGGGCAGCTGCCAGCAAATTTGCAGACAAATGCAAAGGATCCCTTTCCTAATTTCATAGATTAAAATGAGGCATTTAAGAAAATCCACGATACATCAAAAGGTGGCACATCCCACCACTAACACCATCACCCTCCTCACATGCATGAGCAGATAAGATTAAAACTCCCCATGTAAATTAATTATTGTTGGCAAGGAGGGTATTTATGTTGGGGAAGGAGGACAGGTTGCTTCTCTTAACTACTTGCATTACTCCTGCACATCCTAGAAAAGAATAATAAAGACCTGTTTTGACTAGCAAGGTGAGCAAACAGGGTTTAAAAGTTAAAGAGAATGAGACTGAGACAGGGAGAGAAGGAAAAACACCCTGGCTGAGAGCAGCCCATGCCCCTTGCAGTGTGTGCACACAGCCCTGATGAGCCATGGACACTGTGATATTGAGGTGGTGTACAGTTACCCTAGGAAAACAGCTCAAACAAAATAACTGGAATAACAGTGCCGCTGATAACATTCTAACTTGTTCCTTGGACTTCCTTTTGTTGAAGAATATAGGTCTTGGCTTTTGCTGAAATAGCTAGTGCTGCAGATGAGAGACTCAGACATCTGGGAGCCTCATCAGTACTTTGTAGTTTGGATGTAGTAGGATGTAGTTTGCAAAAAGGTCTGACTTTGGTATTGACCCTCCTGAGACAACTCCTTCTCATTTTCTCTTTTTTAAACAGTTGTTATGGACAGGATATTGACAAAGAGACACCCATGTTACATGCTGCAGCAGCCTCTTAACACCTGATAACAGAGCTGAGTAACATCTTCTAATGCAGATGGGTAGGAATGTTACTGTGAGCAGTTCAGCTAGATATAACCATTCCTTCCACACTTTGGCATTACAATAATCCCTCAACACTTCGCAGCTTGAGTTTAGTGGCTTCAATTCTTTGTGTTGTTTTTTCCATGAAAGGTTTTCTGGGTGGGATCACCACCTGTCCCCGCTTGGACTGCGGCCCTGCTGCCCCTGTTCCCCTGGGGCCAGGCCACCCTTCCCTTGGGCTGCGGCCAGGTTGTCTCCACCTCCCTGGGGCTGGGCCCCCTTCCCCAGGGCCACAGGAAGCATGTGCTTTACTGTATTTACTGGATTTGCCGCTACTTTGCAGATTTTGCTTATTGCGGCATCTTTCTGGATCGGACCCCTGCGAAATCTGAGGGATTACTGTAGTTCTTATTTTCTGTGATTCCACTGGTTTTAGTGAGATCCCATTCAGAAGATGGAATTCCATACACATAAATTCCATCCACAGAGGAAGACATAGGGCAAGGCAATGTGGTGCAGCCTGGTTTTATGTACCTGGGACAGGTAGGCAAGTGAAATGCCATGGCCTGACTGCCTGGACATTTAGGATTACATGCAAGAAGTCTTTATAGAGAAATCAGAAGATCTCAAGGTCTTTTGAATATTTTCAAAGTACCTAGGTCATCATGGAGCCTATATCCCTTGACAGTCAACAACAATTTGGCTGGGAGCCCCTGGACTCTTGAGGTTACTGTCTTCAAAACTCCATGTTTCCTGCTGCCATAAGATGTAAAAATCTCTTAGCAGTTACAGACATTACCTGTATGTAATGTGAGCACTTCTCAGAGCATTCTTCCTGCTGTATTTTGGAGTGTAACTTCTCTATCCCAAAAATTATTGTGAGTGGTTGAAGTATTGTGCTCAGTGCACTAGTAGTATTATTTCTTAATGCTTCTGGGGTTATCTTAAAACTTAGATTTCTTAGATGTTTCTCTGTGTGTGAGACCCTCTGAATACTCATTTCTGGGGGGTTTTTTTTTGTCTCAGAAATGTGAAATCAAACTGTGCCTGTGTTTAATGCAAATTTTATCCTTTGAAGAAATTTTTGTATTGCAGTACTGGAAACACAGAAAATGTTTTTAAAAAATAGGGCTATATGTTTGAGTAAACTCAAACTCAGCTGATAGTAATTAGAGTTGCTGAGAATAAAACAAGGTTGCAAATTGCCAAGAAAAAACAATCTCACTTCCACCCCCTCCACAAAATCACAAACATTTCTATGAAAGCGAACAATTTTAAAAAAACAAACCAAAAAGTGAGAGTGAAAAGTGCTTTTCCCAGGGGTATTTAGTTTCATTTCTTCATGTATCTCAACTGTTTTCTAGGTCCAAAAAGTTTCCAGTAATCCTTGTTAAGCAGCTCCCTTGTTTAAAGATGATGTTTTGCAGACTGAGGCGTGCACTTGAGTGTCCCTATCTCTCACTTCCCAGCTATCATAAAACCAACATTTTCTGAATCTGCCTCACTGCAATCTCTACCTGAGCTTCAACCTGATAAAATTTCAGTGGTGCCAAAAATCATCTGAGCTCTTAGATTACTTAGCATATTACAATCACTGGTTTGGGGGATGATGTGTGTGGGGGGCAGTAGGGAAAGGATGCATTCTGAAAAACTGTTTAAATTGTTTACAAGTGGTTTCCTTGACTCCTCTGGGAATGTTTTCCGAGCTAGTTGTATTCCCTGTGAGGAAAGCATGGCACAACTAAACCCAGAATAGCTAGAGCCAAGTTGCTGGCAGAGCCAAGCTCTCCCACACTGCCTTTCCAGCACTGCTTTTATCCCCCCCCCTTTTTTTTTTTTTCTTTCTTTCTCTCTCTCTTTTTTTTAATATGCTTAGAGGTATTTTTGTTTCCTTTTATTTTAGATTCCTTAAAATAGACCTTTCACATCTTGCAGCCCCTGCACGCCATCAGAATCAAGTGGAATGGACCACATGACTCTCAAATAAGGACAGTGTAAATGTAGAGGCTTTTTGTCTGGTTACCAGAGTCAATGCACTTGTGCGTGTAGGACCAACCGTCAGAAACAATGTGAAGGTGTTGAACTGAGTTTGGAATTGATCTCTCTCTTCTTGCTCTTTCAACTCCCAGACACCCTTGTCATTCTAATGGGAACAGGCGTCAAATGCGTATAATCCACCTGTACATTGATGGCAAAGTGAAATTGTTCTTACTACTCTTATTACTGCACTGCAACATTTTTGGAAAAGACAGGATATTGCTTTTGGTCTCAACAAACCCCACAAATGTTATAAAAGGGATGAAAACTGAGAAGACTGTCTATTACACAAGTACCACTTTAGTAGGAAATTGGTTAAAACCAACACTGCCCAGTTACAGAAGTAAAAGTCTGAGTCATTACAGATCTCATTTGGGTTTCAGCTACAGCGAACACACTGAGAATTAATAGGATATTTATTCCAAGGAATAAATAAAGTCAACAAAAGACTTAATTAGCTGATGAGAAAGGTAGTTATCATTTGCTACAAACATTCCATATCACCCTAAATTGAATCTGTGCAATGAACAAGGGAATTCCTGAAAATGCATCTACAAGTTTTCCATAGGATATGTTGGAAAGTCTCATCTTCTCACATTCATAAAGCTGTAATTTCCTGCTCTAAACCTAGAACAATGCAGAGAAATTTCCATTTTGGAAGCATCAGTGATCAGAGAGGGCATTTTTGGATGAAAATGCTTGGAAAACCAATATGATGATTTCAAAAATGGTATCAGCATCTGACTTCCTCCTGCAGGTGCTGTCATGACCATCTTTGCTCCCATGGCTCACTCATCCTTAATTCTCCAGCTCTCCTGCTCCTGCAGCTTTAGCTGACTTATAGCTGGTCATCAAAGAAGTCTAGGGAATGACTACAAACTTTGATTTGAGGCTGAGAAAAACCAATGATAATATTTTTTTAAGGTTTTTTGAGATTCTTAGGTGAACTTGACAAAATTTAAAGAACAGGTGAAGGGAGCTTCCAGCACAAAATATCAGAACACAAAATATCCTGTCCTCTGCAGGAGATGAATCAGCCTATTATCTTTCTCAGGTGCAGTGTTTTAAGTTCAATGAAACAATGCCTTATGATAATATTTTATTTCCTTTTCAGTCTGTTGAAAAACTCTACATGTTGTGGTGGTTTGACTGTCAGTAGACTGACTTCCTTTACCTCCTCCCAGCCAACGGTGCAGGAGGATGGGAAAGGGTGGTTTTGGTCAGTTTATCACATGTTGTCTCTGCTGATCCTTCTTCCTCACGGGGAGGACTCTTCACACTCTTCCCCTGTTCTAGTGTGGGATCCCTCTCAAGGGACACAGTAAACAGTACGTCATGAATTGCTCCAGTATTGGGTCTCTCTGAAGTCACAAGTACTGCCAGCAAACCTGCTCGCTCCAGCATGGGCTCCTATCTCCACAGCACCACATGTTCTGCTGGGAGCCTGATCCAGCACTGGCTTCCTGCAGGGTCACATCCCCCTTTGGACATCCACCTGCTCCAGTGTGGGGTCCTCCATGGACTATAGCCCACCTCACCATGGTCTTTGCCATCAGCTGCAGGGGAATCTCTGCTCTGGCACCTGCAGCACATCCTCCCCCTCCCTCCTTACTGACTTTTCCATCTGCAGAGCTGTTTCTTTCTCATATTCTTACTGCTTTCTCAGCTGCTGCTTCTGTAGCAGATTTTTTTCTCTTCATAACTCTGTTCTTGCAGAGGTGCTCCCATGGTTGTTGATGGTGTCAGGCTTGGTCCAACTTGGAGCCAGCTGATATGGGCTCTATCAGACACAGCAGAAGGTTCCAGCAGCCTTTCACAAAAGCCACTCCTGTAGCCCACCCAATACTAAAGCATGACCATGCAAACCCAATACAACATGTTTTCCCCTTTCTTCTGCCTCTTTCTCATATCTTTATCATTCTGTTCCCTTTTTTTCCTAGACCTAGCTGAAGGACTCTACCTCTCTTATCTTTGTTTTCAGCTAATTTCCTCACAATAAAACACCACCCAGAAAAAGTAGGAAGAGAAGACAAGTGCAGGGTGCACTTCTGCAAGGAGTCCATAACAGGCTGGTGCAACTGGGTGTGCATCTAATAAAAGATGCTGAAAATACTGTAGTTCAGATACCTTCTAAAAAAGTAAATTATAAAGATTTTTTTAAAGTAGTTTCACCTTTTTTTAAATCAGGAGAAGAATACGCTGCTGTTGATCTGATATTATTGAACTACTCATCTACTCCGCCTTACAAGGCATCTAGGTGTTGCTGTACTGTTGTTTGTGACATTTTAGAGTATGGGACAAGTGAAACGTTCTACTCAGGGGGAAAAAATAACACATTTATACAATTAGAGGCCAATGAAGAAGTAGTGCTAGTAGGTTTTTTCCCACCCAGGAATTCCCAGCTGGACTCCTGAGGTTGTTTAGATAGCGGTTTTAACCTAAAGAGACAAATTCCTGTGAAACCAGACAGGAAGCTGAGTTTGATGCTCTATTGGTATGGAATATCTTCTTTGCAGTATTGATATGCAGTAGATCTGGATCATCACTTACCACCCAGGGCTTGCTGCAGAAATTGTAGATGGAGTAGAGGGAGTTGACCGTGTGGATGCCACCATACTGGAGGCCAATGATGAGGCTGCGGAAGTCTTCTCCCAGTGCCATGCTGTAGGCATGTTGCCGAATCAGGACAAAGTCAGGCTTGAAGGACCTGGAAAAAATGAGGGGAGTGATGTTATACTTTCAAATGCTCAGCAACACATCCAGCCTCTCCTTGTTACTTTTTGATCCTTCTCCTTTCTTTTCACTAACACATATTGCTCTACTCTAGGCCTCTTGTCATGTGTTGCTTGTGTTAGAAGGTAACAAACCAAACAAAACCCCCTAGTCATTGAAAAAAGGAAAAATTCGACATAGCTGCAAGTGTGAGAGCATAGAATCAGGCCAAACAGATTTTCTGCAGTTTTATTGTCACTCAGGCATGCACAGGAACAAGCCACAAGTGGAGCCAAGGGTCATAAATTCACTGGTGGGGGAATTCTCTTTTCTTTCTAAAAGCTTGGCCGTATCTGGCAAGCTCGTTGCAATGTGTTACGCAGATGAGGGAGCAAGTTTGTTTCCTGATGATTGAACTTGATATTGAAGCAATGCCCAGTGGGTGGAAAGATCATAAGGGATTTCAAAAAGCTATCATACACATACATTCATTGACATACATTCCCCCTTTAATCAGTTTACTATGTACGCAGCACATCCCAGGCTCTTATGGCTATGAGTCAATAAGTACAGGGCAGGCATAGTAATGTAATTAATCAAATGAGCAGAGCCCTTCATCTGCTGCTGTGACTCATGGCATGGACTTCCAGAGTATTATTTAGCAAGACTAGAGCTGAGACTCCTATGGTTCAACAGCAGAAGCTCTCAGCAAATGCACAGAAAAGTGAGGTCCTTTCTAGGTAAGCCAACAAGTGATGGATTATCTTTCAAGCAGCCAGCTTTCATTTCTTGCTGATGGTGCGTCTTTGGAGCCATTCAAGAATCTCTAGAAACAGCCCCTGGAATGAAGCCGTTCCCAAAATGGTGCTCAGCAGTTCGTTCTTGAAGGCATGGAAGGGCCTTTTCCAGTGAAACAGGATTATTTTATATGTTAACAGAGGTTGCATCAAGGACATCGGAAAATTTTCCATGGTATATTAAAGATTTTCAGAGAAATGAGCTCTGTAACCAGGTCCCATTACCTCACTACCCTCGAACATTTTCCTAGCTAGGAGACTATAATTTCTATCATTTGGATGTATGAGCTGGAAATACTTTGGGTTTATAGCCCCTACTTATATTTCCATCATTTTGGCAGGGAAATCCAAAATGGTGACTCTGGGCCAGACTGTGGCAACAAACACTGTACACAGGCTGTTCATTTGTTTGTGGGCCTTGGACTTTTGTTATCGCCCACCAGAGAAATGGTGAGGACCATGTCAGCTTTTGTGATGCAAGAGGCCGAGCTTCAGAAATGTTGTGATTCCCTCCCATAGAGTTTTTTTTAAATGCAGACATGTTCCCTAATGTGCTTGGCACCAAAGAAGGTGCTTTCCTCCAGCAGCGAGATGCATAATGAGCATCAGGAGGGCTGGCTATCTCCATGCAGCTGATTTATGGACCTTCCTGGTGTCAATTGGAATGAGGCAAGCAGTGACCCCCTGGTGAGAAACAGCAAGTGAATATGAATTTTGGAAAGCTTGAGCTGTTCCATTCTGCTGGACTTGCTGTGTAGAAATAACCCTGGAGGCAGGCATAGGTCTTCAGAAAGGATTAATCAGGTTCCTAGGATCAGGTCTCTATATCTGTGCTGAGTTACTGAACAGTTGTGGCGCCTGAAGGGGCAGGAGCATGTCTTTCCTCATCCAGCCTTCTGAGTGTATGAAGGAAAAAACGGCCCATTAGAGATCAAGTCTTTCCCCAGACCTACTCCTGGAACTGCCCTTAGTAAGGTTTCATGGTAATGGTTCAGACCTTTGGTCTGACCTCCCCATAGGAAACAGCAGTATTTGCCCTTGAACACCTTCCCCAATATCCTGGATGGGGATGTGGTGCTGCAGTGGGGAGGAAGGCTGCAAATGAGCTTTGGAGGGAGGACATACAATGGCTGTGAAACTGCCTTCGGTGGATTTACTTCCGCCAGCCAAAAGCTCAGGAAACGAGCTCTTGTCTTTTCAGATCCTGGCAAAGGAAAAATTTCTCCACTTAGAAGATGAACATAAGAATACCGAATTAACATAGAAAAGCCTATTCTCAAACTCTGTATTCTGTAGGAAGGCAGGACACTCTCTCATGCAGCAGATGAGGAGTGAATCTCTAAAGCGAAGGTGGACACTGAGTCCCTGTTTCAAGCTGTGGAACAATGTGGATGCTCCCATGGATGCCAAGAACAAGGCAGTGGAGTGTCAGGCCTTGGACTAGCTACGAATAAACACCAGCTGGAGAGCACCAGAGCCTGTAACAGAGGAAAAGCAATCAGCAGCAAAATGAGAGGCAAGGGGTTAGAAAACAGCAGGAAGCAAAAGGGAAATTAAGAGTCATGGTAGGAGGGGAGAAAAAGAGGATGTACAGCTTTNGCTACAAATAAACACCAGCTGGAGAGCACCAGAGCCTGTAACAGAGGAAAAGCAATCAGCAGCAAAATGAGAGGCAAGGGGTTAGAAAACAGCAGGAAGCAAAAGGGAAATTAAGAGTCATGGTAGGAGGGGAGAAAAAGAGGATGTACAGCTTTTGGAAAAAGGGGGAGGTGAATCAGGGTGTGTTTAAGGAAGTTGTTAAGTTGTGCAGGAGGAAAACTAAAGAGGCAAAAGCTCAGATGGAACTCAACCAAGCTGTTTCTGTCAAGGACAATAAGAAATGTTTCTATAAGAACATCAACAGTAAAAAGAAAGGCTGCATCAACCTTCACTCCATATTGGATGCAGAGGGTAATATAGTAACCAAAGATGAGGAAAAGGCAGAAATACTTAAT
>WEKX01003147.1:125152-243285 GCA_013390025.1 Pitta sordida
AGCTTGAGTCTGTTGTTTTGGGGGTCTTTTGTCCTCTCACTGCACACTTTCAAGAGTGGCTTCATTTTCTCTGCACTGTTCCTTTAGTTTTCTGATGGCTGTAGGTGAATCCTTCTCATCCTTCTCTTGTAGACTGAAAAAAGTAATCTCAGTCTCCCTTTGGGTATCTTTAGTTCAGTCCAAGGAGCTTAGAGGCCTTTCGCTCAGCTTGTTCCAGTTTGTCAATGCACTTTTTGTACTGCTGAGCTCACAGCTGGACACAGTACTCCAGATGTGAACAGTGTCTCATTAGCTAGATGGTTGCTAGTACCACCCAGTGAGCCATAGGGTTTCCTCCCTGTAAGAGCATATAGGACCTCCATGTCCTTCTGTGCAGAGCTGTTTTCTCTCCTGTTGTGCCCCAGCAGTACTGGGGTTATTCCTTCCTCCCCACAAGACTTTGTAATTGTCCTTATTGAACTCCACAAGGTTCCTTTTGGCCCATTTCCCCAGTAGCTGAGGTCCTTCTGTATAGCACCTCTGCCCTCTAGCATATCTGTCACTCCCCACCCTCCAGCTTGTTGCCACTCACAAGTTTGTTGAGGCTGTACTCTGTCTCAACATTAGATCATTAACAAAGATCCATCTTGATCAGTATACTGCAGGTGCAGGAGGACTTGGCTCTTCACTTCTCTGTTTGCCACTGCCTGGAATGCCTTAGTAAAAACCCATGTGGAAAGAAGACAAATCATGGCAGGACTGGAAAATATAAAGAGCTGATCAAGACTGAGACAGTCTACAACAGTCTTTAATCATTTTTGCGTTCAGCCCAGGATTAGCTAATTAATGAGCACTCTGGCAGCACATTTCTTATCGGAAAGAATTACTGTAAATGAAAAAGGGTCAGGGAGTAGTTTAGTCTCTGAGATGCTCCCCACCCTGGTCTGCTCAGAGTGACTTTTGCTTTCCGGCAGCTGCCTGCACACCAAATGCTTTCCCAATAACTGTCAGCATCCTGCCGGCACATCGGCTGGGCGCCAGCTGCTGGGAAGGTGAAGGGGGACATTATTCATCCGGGAGATCAGTAAACCCTGAAGGGAGAAGCAGGCCTCCAAGCAGCTGTTTAGCAGCAGGAACTGAGGTGGAAGTAACTGAGCATGCATACATAGTCACACCCCAATGTGTCTTCTCTTTCGTAGTTCTTGCTCAAAAAAAACGAGGACGGGGAGAGACAGGTGAAGAGAAGGGAGATATTAGCGAAAAACAATGTTAGATCATCCCCCATATGGGAATAATATGTCAGTTTACAAATGTTTACTGGAGGTGTTAAACTGTTTCTTATGTAACTGCATGTAACTGTAGCTTGCCTGGGCCTACCCTGTTAAACACCTCACCCCAGTTTGTTGTCTCTGAAGGGTATTTCAGTGAGGGAAATGGTGATTTGGCATATTGATCAGTTGCCTAAACTGAACTTTCTAAAGCTTACAGGCTGTTACGCACACTTTGCTATTACATTTACAGGTCATCATGCCATAAATACAAAAATTATTGCCCAAATGTTTGTCAGTGTTAAATTCATGGCACATATTGTACTCTACCATGTGGCACTTTCTATGAAACTTGGGAGAACCATGAACTCAACATACTTTTTCATCTGGCTTCTAGAAACCTAAACTCTCCCTATAAGTTTCTGCCAATTTTTTTCCCATCTGCAGCTTCACATAAAATTGCAGAAATTTGATTCAGAAGCAAAAAAACTCTCAAAACAAAATACAACCCAACCAAACAGAGAAAAAATAGAGACATTCTAAAAAAGACCCCAATTACTTCAAGAGTTAAATTAAAAAGGACAGAGATGAGACAGAGCTTGGGTTTCCTCTTTGTCACAAGCTTCCTGAAACATGAGAAGCTGGGAAGTGTCCTACTGCCTACCAATACTTTCTATATCAGTGTCCAGGGACAGTAGCTACTCCCATGACCTTCCTGGATATTCCCCCGATATGCAAAAAAGCACCAATTCTTGGGAGCAAATAGTCCTTGAGAGACAAGAAAACATCCTTCCTCAAGCCATGTGTGATTACTGCGTGAGGAGAAAGCATGGCCTCCGTAGGTTAGAAAACCTACATGTCCCATTCATTGGACCTGGGGGGCAAATGAACCTACAGGGATGGGCAGAGGACAGTGCCCTCATTTGACTGTAAAGGGTCTTGCATCCTGGAGCAGGCAAATCTTTTTTAGCCAGTGTACACATCTCCTGGGGCTCTGCAAGAATGGCAGCCTCTGGGCTGGCCAGTTTCTTCTCCACCTCTCTTGTGCGAAAGGATTTGCTTCCTCATGTGGTGATTGTACTTTAGCTTGCAGTGTAAAAATACGCTTTGGGAAAAAGCAGTTTCAGGGATTTTTGGGACGGTTATTCAACAGGCTTCTGTCCTGTTATCAAGTCACAGATCATCATAGATGTACTGAATCAGCTGGAACCAACAGGAAAATCAGTGTTAACAACAGGAATGAATGGGCTTGTATGGAGGAACTGGAGAATTCACTGACTCCACCACAGCTGCGAGTGACAATGGCATATCACCCGGGGCAAGCAAGGTGTGACACACAGGCCACATTCAGGCAAGGCCAAACTAAACATCACGTCACAGCAGAGATCCTTCCTCACACCAAGACTTTGCTCCCAGCACTCTTTTACCGTTGTTTTTGACACCTCTTTCCGTTTGCCAGGACTATTTCTTCAAGCAGGGTCCTCCTCATTTCAGGTCTTGAGCCTCTCCTGGTCTGTCAGCTGTTGTCCGTAAGGTGGACTTGCAGTGAGCCTCCATACCACAATGTGAGTGGTATGGCCACCACTGTGGTAGGTCCCAAGCAGACACAAAAATGTGCTCTCTCCCTTGGATGATCAACCCCAAAGGCAAAAGAGGCAGCTCTACAGGGAGACAGGAGATGAGAGCAGTCTGGTGCATGATTAATTTATATCCTTAAAAGTCTGAAATGCTCCCAAAGATATTAGTATTCCCCGGGTAAGAAAGCTGTCCAGATTTTTAACAGATCCCTGCCTTATTCCCATATCTACTGGAATTAAAAGCTGAAGGTTTGGAAAGCCTGAAAGTCAAACACAGGACTGCATTTAATCACTAATACAGAACCTGAAATCATAGTTTGAGAGTCTGTATGTTATTGTCAGAAGCATAGACAGCCCAAATTCTCATTTATACTGAGCCACGTTTATAATATCTCGAAAGCATAAATGCACCTCAGAGAGGGTGCAGTGAGAGCACTGCACTGATAGGCCCTTCAGAGAAATGAAGACAAGTGAAAATAAAAATCCCATTCCTTACATCTAATGCCAGTAGAAGTGACATAGATCAAGAGCTTGCTAGGGTAAATTAGACTCCAGATGGTTCACCCTGTCTCTGTGTCTGTCTGTGTGTATGTGCACAGACCTGTGCAAAAGGAAGCTGTACATACACTGGGAAGAGATTGAAGAATCCACTCAAGTGTTTTAAAAGCAGGCATAAGCCCACACTTGTTTCTTCACACTCTGTAGTAGTCCAGCTGCTGCATCTAGAAATTACTCCATTTCTCTGTTGAAATAGTTGCTATATCAAGTTGGTGAGGGATCTTTTTGGATGAATAAGTGCAACGTCTTGCTTCCCACGTTTAACTTTTACTGGGCAAGGTCTGCTGCCAATTTTATCAAAATAAATGCTGGGATAACAAGGACCAACGCGTGGGAGGTTCCCCACCCCACCAGTCCTGGTTGAGCCCAGCCCTGCCCTGGGTGCTGACTTCACCCCCAAAACAGTGTCCTCAGTAAGGGAACGTGTTACAGGACACTGAAATAGGAAAGTGCTTGCTAGACACTGCAGAGGATACTACATGGCCAGCTCTTTGTCTTCTAGCTCTGAAAAAAATGTACTGAATAGGCTGATGGACTTGCATGGCATGGTGGAACTGGCACAGAAAACACATATGCAATTTTTTAGATTTATTAGATGACAGCTTCTGTCTACAGTAGCACATTTTGCTGGTACTATTTCAAGTTTCCCACCCCCACCTACAGATGTGCAGAACTTTATAGCTAAAAAACAGGAGCTGGAGATGCAGAATATTATCGCTGTAAAATTAATTTCTTTGCACCAGGCTTGTTTTAAAAATCAGGCAAGTAAAGTAATGCCTGGTTCAGTTATGCTGTTTGGTAACTTACTTGTAGCTACTTCTTTCTAGATACACAGGCACATGTACATACACATGGAAGTCTGTATACTTCCACTTCCTTGCTCTCTTTAATTGTCAGTAACGTTTCAAAAGTGCCTTTTTAAAAAAATAACTTTCCTGAGGCAAATGGTAAATGTAGGGCTTTAAGGACTGTTTTACTTTCTTATTAGGGGATTTATCTTCCAGGTAAAAGAACCATAGCTGTATTATATTTCACCATATAGAAACATTCTGACTTGTGACCGGATATTTTGCTTAACAATTAACAGACGCCTAATAAGTCATGGAAAAAAGATGTCAGCAGCAGTGGATTGGTGCACATGCATGAGTTGAAAGTGTCCCTCTGTTGTTGGGCACTCTGAAGGATGTCTGTGGCCAAGTAGGACATGTCTACAGGTAGGATGGGGGGACTTGAAGAGTGTGGGAAACAGCTGCACCTATGTGGATGGACTGAGGGACCTCCACACAGCTCAGTAGCTGTATGACCCATAATTCACTTTCTAAAATGAAGAAGAGCTTTAATTTCTCTGCCTTCTAGTGTATTGCTAGGAGTGGCTGTGGATGTTGGTTGGCCTGAACTCTTAAAGTTCCTGAGCTGGCATGACAAGGGCACATCAACACAGGCTGTAAACAAATGTCTGCTACTCATAAGGACTATGGTGTGTAACACACGCCATATAAATGGTGTATCTAAAGTATATATAAATATATATATACCAAATCCACTTCCCATAACACAAATAGGTCTTTACCCATGCAGAGATGCAGAGATGAAACCAAAACCACCTGAGCTAGTGCCATTGGTAAAAACATTCATTTCATATATAAATATCCATGCAAAAATGCTAACTGGGATACCTGCATATTCACTGTGAGCAGAAACATGAACACCATGCCCCAGACACTCTTGTGAAATAAATTTTGTCTTCAGTTTCAGTTTAATAGCCCAAGATCTTTCTGCCAGATGTGTGAATGGCTTTGGGAGGAAAGACATGGGAAGGAAAATGAAGATGTGATCAACCTAGGAAATGGTTCTCGGGAAACCTTCCAGCATCATGACCAAGTGAACACAGGAGTGCATTAGCACGGCACATTGTCTGATGAATGCTTCAGTGGCTGGTTCATGGGACATTATGCTTTTTTTCACTCAGAAGCAGACATTTATGAGACAAGAAAAAGCAAATGTATGTAACAGACACAACTTTAAAAGTGTTTAGCAGAGGCTTGTGAAATTATACTAAAGAATGAGTGGAGAGTTGTAGACATACTAAGAGATGTCAAGACCTGAAAAGGATTGGAGGACCACAGTCATAGCTAATTGACAGTGACAAGTTTTGCTTTGCACTGTTTGGACTGGAAATGATATTTTAAGAAATTAAACTGAGGCCAGCATGCTCAGAATCACTTTTTCAGCTGTTCTAATAATCCCTTTCAAAAACATCACTGCATGCTATATTACGTGTCTCTATCTCTAATTTTGGACTGGCAGCGAAGCAACAAAAGCATAAATTAAATGTGTGAACAGTGTTAAAGTCAAAGATGCTGAACGCATGCAAAAGTGCAAAGGAGTTGTACAAATAGAAGTAAGGTGCCTAGAAAAATTAATTTGATTAGCAACAAGATTTCAATATAAACAAAAAAGCTATTGTATCAAAGATGAAATGTAGTGTTATATCTTGTAATGACAGAAACTCATAAAGAAGAAGGCTTGGGAATATTAGGGTGAAACCCCTCTGCTATGTAACCAGAGGGGGCATCCACACCTTCTCTGAGCAACCTGTTCCAGTGCCTCACCACCCTCACAGTAAAGCATTTCTTCCTAGTATATGGTCTAAATATACCCTTATTCAGTTTGAAACCATCCTCCCTTGTCCTATCACTACATGCCCTTGTCAAAATTCCCTTTCCAACTCTCTCATGGCCCCCTTTAGGTATTTGAAGGTCCTATAAGGTCTCCCTGGAGCCTTCTCATCTCCAGGCTGAACAACTCCAACTCCCAGCCTGTCTTCATAGGCGAGGTGCTTCAGCCCTCTGATCATTACTGTGGCCCTCCTTTAGTCTTATTCTGAAAGGTACATGTCTTTCTTATGTTGGGAACCCCAGAGCCGGATGCAGTACTCCAGATGGGATCTCACCATAGCAGAGTGGAGAGGCAAAAATACCTCCCCATCCTGCTGTCCATGCTGCTTTCCATACAGCCCAGGATATGACTGGCTTTCTGGGCTAAGAGTGCGCATCACTGGCTTATGTCCATCTTCTTGTCAACCAACACCCCCAAGTCCTTCTGCTCTTGATCTGGTCATCCCCCAGCCTGTACTTGTTCTTGGTATTGCCCCAACCTAGATGTAAGACCTTGCCCTGCATCTTGTCTCAAATCTGTTAAAGTCTCCCTGAATGGCATCCTTCTTCCAATGTGCTGACCACACCAAAAACCTTGGCTATTGAAGGGCTTTGTGCCTATTGCAAGGATAGCCCACCAGGATCAGGACCTATGACAGGTAGACTGAAAATTCCAGCCCCTGTTTACAATGAAGATTAGTGGATTCAGAAGGAGACAGAAATCAATGGAAATTAAGATCCATTATCCCTTTACTGGGAATCCTGAGGCTAAAAACAACCTGAAAAGCAGGCATTTGTAATTGCAGAAGGGTCTAGACTGGAAACAATGACTGTATGGTGTAATGAGCCCCTGAGACCCTGATACTAAACTACTGGAGCCAGGCCAGTCTTTCTACTGCTTGCAAGAAACCTTGAAGTCACCAGGACTGTGCTGCCCTGATTCAGACACTGGTCAGACCCTGAGGTCATCCTGTTTGCCCCAGGGCTGATCCAGAAAGTCCAGTTTTCAAGACATACTGGTACTCCTCACCTTACCACCTTGGTGCCATTCCTCATGACCTGCATATCCACCATGCAGCCACCCATGACGTAAGCAGCCAGGTTCAGCTCGGAGAACTCAGCCTGGAGTGGAGTGAAAGGACAAAGTGTTACTCAAGGGTAGCAGAGTTACAAACACACAGACACAGACACAGAATTGTCTTCGTCTGGAATGTGCCTTTCCTTCTTTTTCTATTTTTTTTTTTCCTATGAGGCAACTGGAGATCCAGTTACAGCTGGTTTGCCCTGGAGAGACTGCGGACGTCTTTATGGCTCCCACACTTGGGGTGTAAAAGTACACAGGATTAGGTTTATTGCAGTAATAAGAACTGAAAGAATTAAGAATGAGCAAGCTGAAAAATGCACACAGGAAAGAATAATAATAATAATAAAAAGAGGCAAGGTCATTTGAATTCAAATTCCAAGTTTCCACTTGGAAATATCCATTTAGAATTATGTCTGAGTTGGCTGTCACGCCACTGGCCAACTATTAACCTAATATAGAAGATTTAAACCTTTTAGCTAAATAGCTAAAAAACTTCGTTATGCTGCAGGAAGGTGATAAGCAGAGAACACCACCTGATGTGGTTTACTTATTAAGATTTTAACTATTAAAGGATTAGCAAAGCTGGGTAGGCTATTAACAGTGCTGCTCAATTATTAAAACACTTTATATTTTAAAAGAGGCAGGACTTACAAGGCCAGAAGGGTTGTCAAGGAATATTTCAGCTGTGAGGAGCAAAAGGCACAGGGGTTCACAGGTTATTCCGAGTTGGAAGGGACCCACAAGGACCATCTTATGACTGCAGTGGATGTCATTGAGGGTTAAGACACAGATCAGAGTGACTAGCTGGGTGAGAGGTGTGATAATCCTCCCGCCTGGCCACTGGCTCTGCTGTCCCTCAGACAGGAGTGCCAGCAAGACTCAAAGGTCTCAGGACACTCTCAGTAGGAGGAGAATGGCAAGATTAGCTGATCAGCATTTGTCTTGGTCTACAAATCCTAACTCTGTTCTTTATGAGCAAATGAGTAAACCTTGAATTAGAACATCCCATTACTGTGCCATGCAATTCCCCCCTATCCAGCACAATGCAAATATATCCGTACAGATTAAAAGTCTTATATTAAATTAGTGGCTATGATACAAATATTAGTAAATAGGTTTCATTTTTTGATACAGAAAATTTAGTCTTCTCCCTTTGTTTTGTCCCCTTCCTTTTAAGCCATTTCTTTCAGACTTAGTATGATAAAAACTACGCAGAATTAAAATCATCTTCTAATCTGTAGCCATCTAATACCAAAGAACACAGATGGTGTTGCTAATACTTGTGATTTTATTGAGATACTTGTACTACTTAATGTTCTTCTGCTACTTCTATTATCTGGAACTAAAAGATAGTACCAGGAACAACTTTTATACACAAAAAAGAAAAAAAAAAGAAATGTGTCTTGTCCTCATGAACTCATGGAAAAAACTTGCCAATGGAGAACTAGTGCACCTGTAAAGGCTCAGAGGCCAGATGACAAATGAAAAAATAATTTCCAACTTCGTTTTTTAAAAAATTCACATAATTTTAAAGCAATGACTGTGGACTAGTGACCCGATGATGTAATGAGATTTCATGTCTGTGGCCCTGTGTAGGCTTTTTAAAACAACAGCCTTACATGATCTTACATCACTGTAACTCCCAATTACAATGAAAAGAGGAGGAAAATTCCTGTTGCCAAGAAATAAATTCTACTTCCAACACATACACACAGACGCACTAGGAGGGAGGCATTGGCAAGGATTCAAGTGACTGCTTGAGTTCAACTTATGAGATTGCACTGTGTTGCCTTGGCCAGAGCCATGCTTTCTTGTATCAGATCAGAGGTAACAAAATATATACCTCTAAAAGGCACCTGCATTTTATACATTTATAAAACCTCAGTAAATGTAGGGAGGAAGGAGTCCACCTTGGACAACTTCAGTAAGATCAGATTCTTTGGGTACCATCAGTGACCTTCCCAGTGAGTGAAGGCAAGATTGGTAGCTTACAAGCTCAAGAGGTTCTGTGAACTGAGGAGATGAAAGGATGGTTTTCCTACCCCTCTGCCTTTGCATATCTCAGAGATGTCCCACTCTGAAAGCGGTGTTATTGACCTGGGCCTTCAGCTTCTGTTGCTAAGAAGTGTATCATCTGATATGAACACTACAGCAAGAAAAAGTTTTAGGTCTGTGTTTTCATATTTTGTATGCTTTTCTTCCATAATTTTTTTCCATAGTGGTTTGTAAACAGCTTAACACTTTGCTTTGCTGGGAGTGAAAATAGGCAATATTCTTTTGATGACTGGCACTTGCAATCTAACTAAGTTGGTCTGGCAGGCAGGTCTTGAGGCAGTCAGGACAAACAAAGCTGTGCTTAGACACCTGACATCCAAACAGGCCTGGGAATCCCCTGAGCTGGTTAGTACTTCATGCCAAACTGCCAGGAACAATTTCAGGCTTGCTAATGTCAAGAGCCAGAAGAAAAGAAGAAATCCCCTTTGGCAACCATTGTCCAGGGAACCCTGGCAAGGAGGGAGGAGTGGAGAGAGAGTCTGGGGGACTCAGCTATCTTGCCCCCAAAACATCCAGATCTACAATCAAAGCTGAGGGATTATCCTGCCCTTTTCCTGGCATTTGTTTCTGTTTGTACAGATTAAGTTACGGAGCAGTACTGCTTTTATGTAGCTGCTTTGTCCTATCCAACAGGCTGTTTCTAGCTGGTCTCTTTGGAAGAAGGCTGAAAACTTCAGTCAGCAGAAATTGCTTCCTGTTGATTTTCCAGTGCTCCCTGTATTTTTAACTTTGTGGGTTTTGTAGCCTGATGACTTCCCTTGGCTAGGATTTCAACTCTGAGATCATCTCCAGCCTGAGTTTACCTTGCAGACAAAGAGGTCTTTGAAAGCAGCCCTTGCAGATAGTGACAGGTAACTGTATAAAGAAGGAGAGCCCAACTCCCTGTGGCATTTGGATTAGGAATCATCGAACAGAAGAAGGCATTACATTAGCCTGATGGACTTTTATACTTGCTTCGCAATGGTACCAGTGGCTGCAAAAATATTGAAGGCAAGAGCGAACCACGTGCGACAAATGTGACACAATATGTGTAGAAAAACAATTTAATACAGACTGTGGAAGTAGAAATATTTCATACCTCTGTGAGGCCCAGATTCGAGACGATGGTCACAGTTATTTTGTGGATAGTTCTGCTAAAAATGCCTATTTCAGGTATTCAGATTCAGAAAATGCTCCAGATCATTTGGACTAAACCTTAAGCTACTCTCAGTTTCCATTTGTGTTCTCTAGGTGCTGCAGATTTGAGTTTCTCTTTCTGTTTGCTGATATGATATTAAAACAAAGAAGATTTTGTCATTTTAAATCATGCAATATGTAGTAGAAAGCTATATCTCTTAATGATTCAAGGGAAGCATGTGTTCAAGGTGGATTTTAAGCATTTTTCAAAATATAACAGAAAGTTGTGTTGAAAGAACTTCAAGACATCACATAGTCTGTCTCTTTTTGCTAAGACAGGATCAGCTCTGCCTCTTCCATTGTGGGCAGATACTATACGTAGCCTTCTTCTGTCTTCCACAGATGAGGAATCTCCTCAGGCAATTTGTGCCTCAACAATCATGAAACGTTTTCCAAATACCCAATCTAAATTTCGTCCCTTACTTTCTAGGTCTCCAATTTTTTTTCTGTTACTTCTTCCTTCAGAACCTAAAGATATATTGCTCAAAGACTTGCTCTTCCTTTTTAATTTTTTTTTCCCTAGACCAAACCAACCCCATTCTTGTAAGATTTTCTTGTAGGTGATGTTTTCCAGTGCAGTGATCAGTGCTGTCGATGTTACTGGGATTCTCTCTGACACAGCTTCCTGGAGTTGTAATGGTCTAGACTCACTGTAATCCTTCAGCAGAGACCCGACCACTGTTGAATAAAATGTTGAGTAAGACGTATATTGCATATAATACTGTCAACCATATGTTTGAGTATAGATTTGTCATATGTGCAGCAATGTGACTATTTTAACTCATATTCTGGCTGAGATCTGCTGTAATCCTTGCATTGCTTTGCCTAGGCTACTGACTAGCCTGGTCCATGTCATGGCTTAGGCATTTGGGATGAGGAATTACCACTACGTAATCAAACCGCATACATTCCTTGGTGGACCTCATGTTTTATTTTTTGGTGGATCTTCCAATATGTACAAGGAAAGGAAGACTTTGGCAGACATCAGACTGCAGCACATTTCACTACAACCACTGCAAACATTTCAGGGAAAAGTATGCAATCCCTAAATCCTGCACATGCAGACGTGTGGATGGATAGTATGGATATCAATGGGATGAGTGCTGGGGCTGTGTATGCTTGGTGTTCATATGCATGCAGAATTAGAGATTACACATGCTGATTCCTCACATCTTTCTCTGAGACATTTTCATTTTGGGAGGAACCCTGCTACCCACCTTCCTCCAGTACTGGGATTGCTCTCTGGAAGAAAAGTGTGGAGAGGATCCAGCTGGAATGTGAATGCTGCTGTGTGGCACCAACAGGATCTTCCACAACTACTTTTGACAAGTGCTGAATCTAGGATACAGCTCCTAGGCTACAGACACTGCTGATGCTGAAGGTCTGCATGCCTTCACCTGTGTGAGCATCAGCTCTGATGGTATTCAGAATTGCCTGGAATTTTTGTTTCAGAAGTCTTGTGACTTCTTGAAAATGTGAGAACCATGAAGTCTGTAAACCTTCAAAAGCCAGTGAAGATTAGGAAAGGAAAAAAAAAAAAGAGAAGATACTATTTGTTTAAGACATTGATTATTTTTGAGTCATTCTCTCCAGGTGCCTTTATTCATGGTTTCTGAATGCTTCTATGTGGCGAAGCTATGAGAACTGGTGTTGCTGTTGTTGAACAGCTTGCTGGCATTCAGCTGGAAACTGCGCCCCCAAAATCTAAACATAATGTAATGAATAAAAATTATACAGTTGTTTGACAAGAGGCTAATTTTCCTTTCATCACACACAGACCTATTAGACTCTACCTTTTGAAAAGACCACTTTATGGCACACATGAAAATACCTCTTTAGAGCAGGAAGTACAATGGAGCTGGAATTCATGATTTGTGTTACAATTACCTTCTGTGAGTGCCAAGTACAACTTTTTTCCTGACAATGCTGCCAAAGGAGTCATAATCTATACCACAAGACTTTTCCAAAAGCATGTACATAGGAGTTCACTGAATAATCATTCCCTGAAAATAAGCTAAACAGCGGGAAGAAGTGACTGAGTTGTGCAAAAAGAATGCAGATCAGACGGACAGACAGACTCATCTCGTCACAGCAGGAAGGGGTGGGAAGGAGATGGGCGAACAAACAATATGAATAAAAACATAGATGAACCTTTTGGCCTCATCACTCCTCCACACTTTTCACCCCACTTCACAGTCAATTAGCTAATGCCAGGAAAGATATCTTTGAACATATTAAGATGATTTGGAAATACTTGAAGGAAAGGCACCCTGAAGGTGATGGACTCTCTCAAGAGGTGCTGCTTGTTCTTGGCTGCCAGGTCAGTGCTCCATGCAGTGCACAGGACCACTGGGAAAGTCCATCAGAGCCATGGGGTCTAATGCCTTTTGCTACTGCAGGCACAGTGTCATGAAACCCTTTCTTACACCAGGGTATTTGTTGTGTCTCCATTGGCCTCTGCTGTGGAAGGATAAACAGACTCAACATTTTCAGTCTCTTTTCATAAGCCAGGTCCACACGGACATCCCAGCAGCCCTGCTCTTCACATCTCCTTCTTTGTAGACATCTCTCTCTCCCAGACAGATGTCAAGTGTCCCACTCATCTGGCCCCTACAGTGTCATGATCTGTCCAGTGGGTCCGTGGTTGTCCATGTCTCAGCCCCATCTCTCTTGCCCTCCTCTGTTGTACGGGGTATGCTGGGGATACATGGCCAAGTGGCATCTCCCTGGTTCTTGGGGCATATCTAATGCCCAAGGAGACCCCCACACCAGGTACCTTATGATGTGTATAGGAAACTCCACAAATATAAGAAATCCCTGTGCACACAAGGCTTAGTTTTCTCTGGGACTGCACAGAGAGGGTGGGGAAGGAGGTGCTGAATTATTATCAGTTGCCTCTAGTGAAGGAAAACATTTGTCAGAGCGTAAGACCTATGGCATAATTCCTCCTGTTCCTCAGTATACTGTGATTCTTAATGTCTCCTGTCCTCTGGCCAATGAAGGACTGAGAAGATAAAAGTAAAATTATTTTTGTGATAGATTAAAATAAATGTGGTACAGTCCTGTGGCACTTTAAGATTCTTCTTCAAGTTCAACTTACTCATAGAGCCACTTAATCAAACTTATGCTTTTATGAATTTTTAAAGCATTTGTATTTCTAGAGAAAAGAACTAGAGATGCACACACTGCAGTTCTGAAAGCTATAAATCACAAGGCAAGTAAAAGCAACAGCACAGATCAAAATCTAAGCAGCTTATTTTCAGGATAAAATAGAGCTAGTATTTTTAGATACATCTGTTCCTTAAAGCTTAAGGGTTTACCCACATTGAGTAAAACTTAACCAACAGAGTTCCAATGAGAATAAGTCAAACAGATTTTCACTTTTGGATCAGTGTTTCACTCAGTCTCATCGATGTTACAGAAGGACTTGTAGTGAAAAAATACCCAAATAACAAAAAAAAGGGATCCAAATTCAGGAGAGCACTTGTATTTGCTTCCCACTGTCCCAGCCTTGCACCTCTCTACCTGCAGTTAGCAGGAAAAATTAGTGCCTGAGTTTCACTCAACAGTGGACAATAACAAATCCTTCAGATTCTAAAGTAGGTAATGAATATGGTTTTGGTGTTACATTGAAGATAAGAAGAGAAGAAACTAAAGTGGAAACAAAGTCAGGTTTCATGTTCATTTTAATGAATGACAGGAGAGGGGTGTACCCACCAGTGTCCCCGACAGCTCTTTTTCCTATTCACTGGTAGCAGACGATGCCCACAGCGACTCCTGTTTCTTGCTAGGGGTAATGAATGTGAAGAACAAGGGCCTGAGACTGCTATGGAGGTCATGCAATTAATTTTAGGAAAGATGTTGAAATGCTCAAACACATTCAGAGAAGGGGAACAAGGCTGGTAAGGGGTCTGGAACACAAGCCCTGTGAAGAGCGGATGAGGGAGCTGGGGTTGTTTAGCCTGGAGAAGAGGAGGCTCAGGGGAGACCTTATTGCTTTCTACAACTACCTGAAAGGAGGTTGTAGCCAGGTGGGGGTCCATCTCTTGTCCCAGGGAACCAGTGACAGAACAAGAGGACAAAGTTACAAGCTGTGCCAGGGGAAGTTCAGGCTGGATGTAAAGAAAAACCTCTTCACAGAAAGACGGATTGGCTATTAAAATGGGCTGCCCAGGGAGGCCACCATCCCTGGAGATGTTCAGAAAGAGACTGAATGTGGCACTTAGTGCCATGGTTTAGTGATGAGGTGGTGTTAGGTCAGAGTTTGGACTTGGTGATCACAAAGGTATTTTCCAATCTAGTTAATTCTGTGATTTCTGTGCTAAAGAATCAGATTAACCTTCTCTGAGAGTCCATATTTATTTTCATATGAGCTGAGACAGAAGTTCTTTGAGCAGGCCTTTAATAGTCCCTTGTATTATCCAGTGTCTAATATGAACTCAATTCACCTCTTGTAGAAACTTAGTCTAGTCACCTCTTGTAGAAACTTCACCTCTTGAAACTTCTGTCTGTTTCTCCAGTTCATCTGAAATCAGTCAATACTTTCCCCAGTGTTGGGTGTGGGGGATAGACAGAACGAGCCAGAATGATCACACACATCTTGCATTCCTCAAACGACAGCCAAGGGGGAGAGGCAGCTCGGAGAGCTGGTAGGGGCGTATTATAACCAGATTAGATAACTGACTTCTCCCTGCTGAGAGAGGGAGAGACAGTGCTGCTTTCAGGACTCTTGCTTTACTACAAATAAATGATATCATGACTTTAAAAAAAATATCACCTACTATCCTGCTCTTCTTCTACCAAAAATTGCTGAAATGGCTTGCCAAGAAAGAATTAAATTGTAACAGAGATAGATATGAAGGAGGTGGAGAAAAGTTTAAACCAAATACAGAGCATCCTGGAAGAATGGGAAAAGAATTAGCGCAGTCATAAAAATAGGGTGGTTGCTTTTTCCCAATGTGGTTTTTCTAGAGTATTTAACATTTGGATATTTCCTTTCATTGCTTTCTGCCATTCAAACTTCTTTGTTATTTAGCTTTTCAGATCAAAAGTGGTTTTTCCTTATGAAATATAAAAAACCGAATTCCTAAAGCAAACTGTATTTCTGGCTGAGTCAATAATGTGTGGTTATTTGAAAAAAGATCAAATGGAAAACTGAAAAACTAAATGAACTTACTGAGCAGATCAAATGGTTCAGAAGGTGCCTGAGAGCAAAACCCTGATCTGATGCAGAGTTTATTCAGAACTGAACAGCAAATTTAGGGTTTGTGCACCATGGAACAGTTTGTATGTCTTTCAGGGAGGAATTACAGGAGTGACGACTAGTGAGCTGTGAACTTAAAGAGAAGGGTGTGGACCAGGTTGATATACAACAATTATTTCCTGCTTTTTTTTCTTTTCTTTTTTTGATTTTCTTTTTTTCTTTCTTTTGTTTCCTCCCCATAAGAAAACTGCAGAAGAATATTCATTTTTCAGGCAGAGAGGGTCAGCATTCAGCCTCAGGGGACCTGTTCCCACAACAGTTTAAAGTCTTGGACTGTGCTTGAGGAAGACTTCAGATAATCAGAGTAGGAGGAATGAATGAAAATTAAATATTAAGAAATACTGAGCAAGGATGGATGGGCAAAATCAGAAGAGGACAAAGAGATAGAGTTTGAAGAAAACGGTGCCCCTCTTTTGGCCTCAACCATATGCAGAGGGGCCTAAGGTCAGATTCAAGGGCTGCCCATGACAATGCAGCTTCTGTTTTTCCCTTGACAGATAGTGATCCAGCTGGGAAAAGAGATCATCCCTTCTCCTTTTGAGGTCTGGAGAAGTCAAGAGCAACTCTCTGCCCACTGAGTGGAAGCTGATCTGAAGGGCAGGGAGGGGACAAGGGGAAACAGCCAGGGTCCTTGTTTTCAGGTCCTCAACTGTCGTACCCGCTTTGGGCAAAGCTGCAGTCACTACATAGGGTATTTAATGAAAGCTGCATGGGGCCTGACCTTGGTCCTCACCAGCAGAATCTCGCCAGCCTTATGGTATTTGTTTGGAGGAATTTGTAGCTTCCTCTCGAATATGGACATTCAGCCTATATGTAGGATTTCAAGAGGTAGACCGGAAGTCTCCCTGAGAGAGTCCTCAGGGAAATATGATAAATATAAGCTACCTTGTGATGATGCCAAGGGTGATAACTGGGTTGAACCATCAAGGATTGGGAGTAGACTTCTGTCCTTCTGCACTTACCAACCATTCAAAGGTAGTTCCTTTATAAGGACCTCGTGCAATAATATTTGAGGAGAAGGAAATGTGAGGGGAAAGGTAGAGACAGGAGGTTTAGGAATGAATTAACAGGTCATTTTGAAGAGTACCAGGTCTAGCTTTGAATCTAACCCTGCTTTGAGTGATGGAGAGGGCTGGATCAGAGGCTGGAAGGGCAAATTTAAATATTTCTTTTCATGCTTTTAAGTGAGAAGCATGACTTTTTTATTTTTCCTATTCTCTTTTTGGGTAATTGCTAAGGCAGACAGCAAAATAAAGACTTTGATAAGGATGTGCAAGCAAGAATTATTCTTGCTAATACCACAGGTGTGATATCAATAAAAAGAGGAAAAAAGAAGTGTGTGAAGTATCACCGTTGAAAAAAATGACTTTCTAACTTTTCTGTGCCAGACAGAGTTTGGTCAGAGCATTTATACGCATGTACAGTCTCAGAAAACTGGGCAGGAGCCCCCCCTCAAGAAGAGCTTTATAAAACCAGAAAATATCAGGCAGTTAAAACAAAATTCACCATCTTTCTTTATTCACCCTAGCAGTATCACAGCACTAATAATAAGGGCTGCATGTGAGTCCTCCAGGATCACCACCTTATCTCTACATCTCTCCCTTCATATGCCTGTTTTCAAGTTGGGCACCTACAGCTGATTACTAATAGTAATTTTTACTCTGGCAACAGTATATACTGTGGCATACCAGCTTTGTACATTTTCAGAGACATATATGCAGCTATGAGGTAGTCTTCCAACTGAAGAAATTATAATTCCATCACCAGAACAACAAATGTAATTTTAAGGTGAAATAGAAACTAATTCTGCAAAGGTAAGGAGGATGAAAGGATAGCTCAATAAGATATTTGCATTTAGAGCTTCCACAATTCTATAAAATTGATGTATCTTGAAACTCCTCATTAGTTCCTTCCTTCAAGAGAAGAAATATCCACATATTATCTCTGCTCAGACCTCAGCCCTGTCCACACACACTTAGAGAGAAATTCAGTTGTCACTGACCTGTTCCACTCGAATATCAAATTCTCCATTCACCTTCCTCCCCTGGAAATATTTGGCCCTACAGAAGAAACAAGGGAGACAAACATGGTTATATAAGATTTTCAGATTTCATTACATACATTTTGCTTCTGCATTTCCCTTTCTGCTGATGAATTTCTGACCATGTCAAAGCAAGTTTTTCTAATTCCTATCTTCTTTCAGCTTTCTGTTCTCCAGGACAAACCTGCCAAGCCAGATGAGAACCACATTTGAAAGGTCCTTCAAGCCTTGTTACTTTTTCATTTTATTTTCAAACTGAAAAACAAATGCTCTCATAAACGTTTCCAGAGAACAACTCTGATCAATGATTCCTTGTTATACCTCATTTAATACTTAATCTTTATTCTGTAAAAGGAAAGTAACATATGGCATGGCATCAGAAAGTTCTGCTTGTTGAGCAAGGATCTTTATCCTCACTGTTAAAGTACTGGTGAAGACCATTCTCTTGCCTTCTCGCTAGAGAGCTGCTTTTTAATTGTTTCTTTCTGCTACTGATTTAGAAAAACTGTATCTGTTTTTACAGTGTCACTAATGAAAGACCTCTTCTCCTGAACTGGTAAACTGTGTTTGCTTTGAGGTTCAACACCATTATGAGAAGAATATACACCTTCCACCACCTCTGGTCCTAGCTCCCTATGCTATGCAGACCACAAAGCACTTTCAGAAGCAGCAGTTGCTCATGAGAGGTGAAGGCTGACAGTAGTGTTGGAGAAAAAAACAGGAAAAGGACAGGCATTTTAAGCTTTTTGTATTCATATTTGTGTATAATGCCCCTTATATTGATTAGTCAGTGGGGAAATTGCTAACATAATTTCCCCTGTGAATATCTCTCCCCAATCTTTCTTCTCACCAAGCAAGCTTGACAGAAGAAAATACAAATTTATTTTCTCAGACCTCCACCCCTATAAACTTTGAGAAGGTCATGTAGGGTCCAAAAGGCCTTCTATTTGGAAAGCATTGGAAACAGTTCAGCCCTGCAAGAGCTGTTTCCAGAGGCAAAGTAACTCTGGGTTCTGTTTCCAATTGGCAAAGACATGACAGAATAAAGAAGTAAAGTAAAATGAGGGGAAGCCGGCTTTGCTCCCTATGTAATAGTATTAGCAAAAAGCAAAATAAAACAAACCTTGTATTTTTACTATGTGTCTACTTATCCCAATAAAAAGGAGAGACAGTAGGAAGGCTGAAATATACATTTCTAGCTGAATCCTCCCCTCCCTCAGAAACGTGAAATGTAAATGAAAAGGTTGTCTTATTTTGTCATTCTGGCTCAAAACAAGTAAAAAGTTTTCATTTTAATAGAAAAAGACATAAAAAACTGCCAAATGTTTTCTGCTTTGTTCTAATGAGGATATCTGAAGGCCTCCCCATCCCAGACAGCCCATCCATCAGCATGGTGTTAATAAGACCTCTGCATAGGTGTCAGTGAGGGACAATGTAACAGCCAGATGTGACCAAGACCAAATGACTTGAACAACCCTTGTCCAGTGCAAAAAGCAGAGTTCTGCCCATTTTCCCTCCTTTTTTTGAATTTATGAATATTGCATGAAAAAAAGCAACTCAGCAGACAAGCTAAGACATCATGCCTCTAGCAATAAACAGGAACTCTAAATGCACTTAATAATTCCATTAAATTTCTGGAAGCCTGACTCTAGAGGTTCTGGCAACATTCGTCACTCCTAAACATGGGGATATGGCTGGAACCACTGACTTCTTAAATACTGGAGTAAGATTTAAGAGGGCCCACAGGAACTGGTCTGAAATTTGAGGCACACTATTCACTGGTACAAGTTGGTTTTTATTCCCAGCATGCTCATAATGTATACTCCTTACCCATACTTATGAAACACAATTCCTCCCTCTATGGGCTCTCCTCTTTGCCGACCAGCTGGTTGCAAACTCCTTGGTGCCGCTTTACTTCAGCTTGTAATGAAGTGTGACTAACCACAGTCTTCAGCCCAGTATAGATGGAAGCTTCCACTGCCTGGTCCAGGAAATCAGCCTTCTCTACAATACTAGCTGTGCTCATGGATAGCCACACAGAGGGCACATCCAGTGTTGAGATTCATTGGAATAGAACAGAGCAAGGGTCCTCAAAATAGACACTGTGTGCCCTCTCCATCTTATCCATCTTTCCACACAGGTTGTCTCACCCAGTGTCTGAGATAACTTTCCTTTAACAGCACAATATATCACTTTCTTTTCAAGACACACCCCCAGTAGGCTTAACCTGCTCTGAGTGTCTCTGAAGACTGGAGGTGCTAAGCAATTTACAGCCAAATATTTTGGTCCGCCCACCATTTTGACATAGCCCAGGGTAAGAATAAAACATTTAATGAAACATCTCTGAAATGCATGAAGAGATGTTTTCAATTCACACTTGGGGTTTTGAGGCCCTGGAGAGTATAGGCTATCGTGTTGAAATGAAAAATGCCCTTAGTCTCACCCTGGAGCCCCTGAAATTTTACGCAAGCATCGTTGCTGATGCTGTGGAAGCATTATACATTTCTTGCAAGAGAGAGAATCTGTCTTTTGGTCAGTTTTGCACAATTTATGAAATAGGTTCTGGTCCTTACAGTGGACATGAGGTGGAGGAAAGGAAGACCTCACTGCTGTGGCGGACGATGTGTGAGAAAAATAGATGGAAGTTTCTGGTAGTCTCACAACATTTTGCGTGACAGTCCAAGACATTTGTAAACACTCTGCCCCAAAATCACCTGAACAGGTCTCTTCTAGATCTCTACCTAGGACTGACTGCTGCAGAGCTATCTAGACTGTTTGTAGTGCAGCAGAGGAGTGGTGCCCAGAAGAGTCAAAACCTTTCTGGGGAGCCTCAGAAGTGTCCTGACACACTTTCAGCCAGCTTAGCCAGCTGCTAGTGATGAGAGGAGCAGCTCACTGTCCCAGGAGAGGGGCTGTCTATCACCCCTCAGCTCAGGACATTGGGCAAGGCACTGGCCACACAAATATACCAGCTCTCCTGGGCAGCCTGCAGCACTGACCACCACTTGGCTGTCCACCCCTTTATTTTAAATCATGTCAGATGTTCCGCCTGCCAGAACACAGAGTTATAATTTGGCTAAGCAGGGTGCAGATGGGATGGTGCGGTTGCTGTGATCTCAGTAAATTAGCACGTAAACATGTTTTGACTACGGAAAACTGCAGAGCCATGCTCCAGAGCAGTTCCTGGGTGGGATTTACAGCGCTAGGCAATCCATGTAAATGTGGCCACACTGACTGGAAGGGAGGAGCACCATAACAGCCAAATATCTGACCTGGCTTGCAGGGAGAAAGCCTGCCTTGAGCCCATGTCTTTTTCTGATAAAGAAGTTTCATGCTCTGGAAGATGTATTTTCTGGGTACAAAGGCATCAGACAAACATATCTTTTGCTTTTGCTGTAATTTCTGACATGATCACAGGGACACGAAACCAAATGCCTCTTATGAAGTAAGCTGGAAAAAGCAGAATCTTATTTTCCAGAGATATTTTGCAAACCAGCTCTAGTCTACCTCAATGACCATAGCTGGAGGAAGTACATACACAATCTTCTGTTGGATATGGAGTGTATCCTTAACAGGGAAAAAGAAATGTTCAATTCACCTTCAATTACTCATATAAGGCTATTTCACAGAAAGTCAATGTATAATATTCATACTCTTAGGTATTAGAAAAGCATCTGTTTGAGCAAGGGACACTAGCATGGAACCAAGACTTCAAACACACCCATAAGACACTCAGATTATCCCTCTGACATCAACCAAGAGCTTGTGCAGCACCTATGAGAGAGCAGCTTGAACCTGTGTGCTACCCTGCACCTTTGTACTAATGCCCATAGACTGCAAACACAGGGATTCAGTGCTCATGGGGCACAAAGTACTCTCTCCACACTTTCATGCGTCATCAGGGGCCAGGGAGGTAGGGGTATGGTAACCAGGGTCAGCCTGCACTCCTGTGTTGCTCCCGTGTCACAGGGAAACAGGCACAAGAGAAGCTACTTCCACATTTGGAGCAAGGACTTCCAGGATGGTCAACAAAGGACTCAAACTGACAAGTTACTTCTGTGAGGAGAGCATAGGTCCTCTTGCAATTCCTCTCTGTATGGAGCTGACATATTATAAATACTGCAATGCAAATATTGTAATGCTGGTAGTATGTCTTGGAAACTCAGAAGCCATCCTTCAGATTAACTAATAAGCCTGAGCCCAAACCCCCTGTGATGTGAGTGAACCCAGGCACTTTTTGGAGTATCACAATTTGACAGAGGCCTTGAGCTACAAACTCATGAGCTGGCTTGTACCTTCAACCCCAAAATGGGCTCAATATCACTGACAGCATGCCAAAGAAGGACACCAGGATAATGACAGATTCCTCCAAATCCTCTGACTGAACTTGTGCCTTTGAATCAAGGCACAACAATCAAAGAAAACCAAGCTACACTTTGGATGGAGATCACTTCTTATCAGGAGCAGGAAGAAGCCTTTCCTAGCCTGTGGAGGGGCCAGAGAAAAGCTGGAGAAAGAAAAGTGAGGGACTCCTGGCGGGAGGTGGGCAAGGGACTGGGCATAAGAAAGAAGGAGACAAATGGTGAAGAAGAGATCTGGATAAACAACCCAAAAAGAATCCATGGGTAAATTCTGGAGTTATCTGAATTATTTCCTTCATGTCACATTACACATATTTCTCTCAAGCCCCTTAGGATTATAAGGCATGGAATTTCTTTCTGAATCATCCTGGAAAAGACAAGGCTGAAGCCCCCTGGACTGAGTGTGGGGACAATTCGGGGAGAGTGGGAAGGGGGTTAGCCACTGTACAAAATCCCCATGTCAAAGGGCCTGGGGGCCCAATTGATGCACAAGGCACTCACTGTATGTCTGCATTGTCTCCTTCATAAAAGGGGCTGGGAATGGGAAAAAGGAGACAGTTTCCAGGATACTGGCCAGCAGTTGCTGGAATGCCCTGACCACCCCCAGCCCCTACACACTATAAGGGCAGTGGGGAGGGGAGGGGGGAGGAGAGATGCATTTGTGCCCTTTCTTCTTCAGAGGTGAAAACAAGGAAGTTATTCCTTTTGGGAGCCAGCCCTCAACTCCTTCACTACTTTTTCCCACCTTAGCAATTCTCAGCTGTTTATAGTAGGGAATTTTGAGATGGTCGAGTCCTGACTGCTCAGGGCACAGCGAGGAGAAAAATCACTCTACAAATGCCAAGGTCTCTAAACTACCAGAGGTTTTGTCCACATCTGCCTTGGTCCAGAGACATTTTAGCACTGTTCAGCTGTGGGATGAACTGGTTGGTAGCTAATATTTATTCTTCAATAGTATCTTGGGCCTGGGCTGGAAAGGGATGCTAAAGTTGATGAATAAGTGTGATGGATGTGTGCTTCAACACCTCAGAAATCAAGGTCAGAATTTAAGGTTAAATGTACCAGAAGCAGGTGCAGAAAGAAAATAAAGGTATTCACACTGTGCATACAGACAAGAAGGAACCAAGAGGGAAATTTCAGGTTTGGGTTGCATCAAAAGGTAGCCCAAAAAGTAACACTGATACTTTACCAGGAGCTCCATAAAAGTTTCATCTCCATCCCGCGGGCACATTACTGCTGTGATCAGCTTCTCCCCAGGGCAAGATGACCTTGCTCTTGGTGCTGTCACTGCCTGGCTTGCTGTAGCCACGTGGAGAGCCAGATCTGCAGTGCTGCAGGTATATACTTGGTGTCTGAGGTCAGGCTGTGGGAACAGACTCCTTTTGTTGCCTTCTGGGAAGAATCACAAAACCCAGCCTGCTCTGGTTACCGTAAAACCACCTCAAAGGCATTATTAGTTATGGAATCACATCAAGGGAAGAAACGCCTCTCCCGAAGGGGTTTATATTTGGCTCTGATGGTGGTATGGGTTAAGGTTTTTTTGGATAAAGGAAATCCTCATGGTGAGGTCCTTGATGAAATCTCAGGTCCCACCCTAAAGGGTTGGGAGAATTTTCTTGGCTTGAACGCACACAGAAAGGGAAGCTTTGGGACAGGAAAGGAAAAGGGTTTTTTTTAAATCTTTTGTGAATCTTCTTTTTCTCTCAGGGAACTGAAGGCCTGTTTGCAGGGAGACCTGGGTTGGCATGCCACCAGCACTTTAATGATCACAGACATAACCATTCAGGCCACTCTTTCTATTCAAGGAATTATGGAGTCCCACACAATACTGACCTCCCAGCATCTTCCTGTGCCACCTCCTGCTCGTCAAAAAGGGGTAATCAAAGCCATCCCCCCTCCTTCAAGAGAAGAAGCACTAGTTAGTGCATCACTATTGCTTTTGGACACAGCTTTTTGTGCTTCTCTGAGCTGTCAGAATTGGAAGGACACTTTGCTGTAGGTCTGGTCCCCCACCCAGGCTATACTGTGGTCACATTCCTCCTGGCCACAAACGGGTGGGGGTAGAAGGGTGGGGGTGGGGGGAGGTGGGGTCCTGCTTTAAGTTCAGCAATTTAATGTTGTGTATTATCAAAATAGTGCATTTCTGGAATATTTCCATGTTGTTAAACTTAGATGGTATGGCCTGGAGCTGTTTTCAAGGGGCATCATTTTTGTTGAGGACTTTGCAATAGTTTTTTCCAGTCCACTTCTGTTCTATCTGAGCTTGAGGAGCAGAACTGGGCTAACTTGAATCAACAGCAGGGCAGCATTGCAGACTTTCAGGCAGAGAAAATCTGTCTCACAAACCCTGAGAAATATATCTGAGGGTTAATTTTGTTTTGGGCTTTTTTATATGTTCAGGACTAGGCAGGACATTCTGAGGTTAAATTCTGTGCATTTATAGGAACTCTGGTAAAGTAATTAAGGTCCCAGATTTGACTTGCATTAGCATAGCTATAACCTGGTGGGGAATGTTTTCCATATTCCTTGTGTCTATTTTTGTAATAATACTAATGCTTTACATTTCTGTATCACCTTTCATTTAGGAGTACTAGAGCCCAAGCTGCTTTACATATCCAGGACAAAAATACAGACAACATGATGGTGATGTACTTAAAACAGATTGGAAAGTGATGTGATAAATTCAATTTCTCTAATACTTTTTACCTCTTTGCCTCTTTTTCATCTCTATGCCTGTATGCTAGGGAATACAGAAACTGTTCATGCTTCCAAGTGTGCACATGTGCACGGACACATACAGAATCACAGAACCACAGAATACTATGAGTTGGAAGGGACCCATAAGGATCATCTAGTCCAACTCACCATCTAACTCCTGTACAGAGACCGAACGCACACCCCAGAGTGGTAAACATAAACCTAGTTCCCACACAGGCTAACAGGCCACTCTGAGCCAGAAGGGTCCCACAGGACCATCCAGCCCTACACCCCCCAGCTAGACCATGTCACTAAGCTCCTCATCAAGTCTTCTCTTAAACACCTCCAGGAATGGCGACTCCACCACCTCCCTGGGCAGTCCATTAACACAACCTTGCCTCTCAAGAAGTAGAGTTTGCAAGAATTAGAGGAATAGAAATATTCAGTCCTGGGTAGACATGGCTAAGTCATGAAAATATAAAGGTTTTTAGCCAGATTTGTGAAAAAACATAAATTTCACATCTAGGTTTGTTTCCAAATTATAGCTGCATTGTTGCACAGAACTTGGGAATTTGGAATTCTTATCAGGAAATACAGACAAAACAGAATCACATAATCACAGAATTAGTAAGGTTGGAAAAGACCATAGACATCATCGAGCCCACCCTGTCACTTATCGAGTCCAACCTATCACTTATCACCAGTTACCTAACCTGTTGTCATCCTGCTACCAACACCCATCCTACCAATAACACACTCCTAAACTTCGCAATTGAACCTGCAAATTCTGAATTCAAGCCTGAAGTCCAAAACTTCCCATTATATTTAAGTGAGTTAGGTCCAGAAATATTCCTCTTAATGAGAACCTTAATATACCGTCTTCAACATACTGAAAGTGTGAAATGACTCATTACACTCACTGAATTTTTTTTAAAGAATTTGTTGAAAAAAAATCATGATTTAAGAACTCCTTGTTTTAAAAAATTATTATTAAAGTGTTACTATTTGACCAATCATATTTTAAGGCAAATGACATACTTAAGGCTCACTATTGTCATGTACTATCAGAAGTAAATACATAATAGTTTTATTTTAAAACAAGTTGATGATTTCCTTTTAACTGTATAAAACAACAATCCTGTCAAATCAGTCCATAATTAGACCTGAATTATTGTATATTTGTATAACATTATTCTTATACAAAGAACCATTTGAGATACATAAAAAGGATTCCATTCAGTATTAATAACAGTTTCTCTCTTTCTAAATCTTAAAAATTTTGGAGAAAATATGTTCAGGTAGATTTGGCTGTAAAGTAAATGGGAGAAAAATAATGTCATTTTGTGTCTACTAACATGTCTCTGTGACTTACTTTTTTGTGAAACACGCATATCATAATCCTCTCATGTAGAACTGCTGCACATAGGGCACAGGTATTTTGGGCAAGACTGCACTCTGTAAGCTCTTGAAACAGCTTGAAACATGGACAAAACACACCAATGACTCTGAAAAGCGACATGAGCTATTTCACAAATGTAACCAAGATCTCTAACAAACGCAACAAGAGCAACTTTGTTATGCTGTCTGGTCCAGAAAGCAATGCTTTTAGCATATGTCATTAATAGGAGCCTTAGCTGTTGCTTGATCACTTCCCCTATAAGCTGTTTAAACATGAGGCATTAGTCTAGAAAGCTGAGCACTTTCACAGAGGGTGGGGGTTAACAATTCATAGCACTAAATCCTATTTGATCTCCTGAGAAATTCAATCCAGCAAGAGAATAATTTTAGTTAATAGCATGTTGGGCGAGGAGGTTGCCAATGGTGGGATATTTTCTTCTTAGGTGAGGTCAGGCTGCCGGAGCTGGCCCATATGCCATTACATGGAGTTCTGGTGTCGCCCTTTCTCATGGTCCTGTACTCCCTTTTGCTGTATGTTTAACACATGCACGTGTATTCATGTCTGAGTTCCTTTTTCTCTGGCAGCTGCTGTAGGTGAATTGTGGATGCATTTTTGGAATCTCCCAAGGCACAGATACTCCCAGCCTACAAGAAGGGGCCTCATTCTCCAGGTGGGGACTCCTCAGTTGAGAAATGCACCATTAATGACTGAAGAGAAGCTGAGCATTTCCCTAAGGCGTTGATGCAGATACATTCGCTCCTGTGCATGCCTTTGAGGGCTGCCTGTCTAAGCCAAGAGCACAAAGGAGCTACATAGATAGTATTTTCCTCTTGTGCACGTCCTACATATGGCAATTCGTTGTGTGCTTCCTTGTAATGTGCTAGAGTTGGGTCTTGGAGAAGAATGAAGAACTTGTCAAAATGACGCCACTTTAAGAGAAAGCTGGGTGAGTTCCCTTGCTTTTAATAGAATGTACCTTTCTTTTATGGCTGCTAATGCATAAAGCAGCTGATCATATTCTGTGGGACTCACATTATTTTTATAGTATTCTGTCTTTGGAATAAACCAGAGCATATTGCATGTCAAGGACGGCAAGCATTTTATGGTGGAAGACTGGCCATGGATTACCATGGACGCTCTTTCCTTCCTCCAGGCCTCTGAGAGAAGTTGAGTGCTATAATGTACCATCAGAGACATAGCAGCTCCATGAAAAGAGAAAGTACTGCCAATTGTCACTTCAAAGTGCATTCAACATTCACTTGCCTATTTGCGTTGTTAGAGCATTGCGTCATGCACTTGTGCAACACCTCATCCTAATCCACAACTGAAGCTCTTTACTGTAATACAAACAGTGATGATAAATTAATGTCTGGCTTTGCAATATTGCTACAGTCTCCAGTTCTAGGGACATGTTTTCATTTAGAGAAGAGAAATCAAATGGCAGATTCTAGTGTCTCTCACCCTTCCTGTTTGTGAACAAGCTAGTCCTTGTTGTAAACCCTGTGTAACTTGCTCTGAGGGAGGAGGCACTGTGGAAGCCCCCCACCTGTAAAATAAAGGCAGTGCTTCAGTAGGTATTCTTGGGGAATTTTTCTAGTAAACAATTTCAAAAGGAGAAGGAGAGGGTTTCTTGAAAACCAAATGCAAAATTTTCATAAGTAGTAAGAATCTGAGCAAGCAGAAGTGAAAAGCAATACAAACATGATGCTTCCAAATCCAAAATTCCTACTGCAGAAGTAACAATACATTGTTGTTCACCTTCCAAAGTCTGGGACTGTCTCTGTACATAATGTAGAGAGTACAGTAAAAATCCCTGGATAACCAGCTTTGCCAGCTGTGCTCTCACAAGTCAAACACTCCTTTCTCAGGCTGCCCAGCCTGAACTCATGTAACACCCTGGCTGAGACCAAGAAGATGACTGGCATTGCTCAGAAGTACCTTACCAAAAATAAATGTTCACGTAGTCATGGAGTCACTGCTCTTCAGTGCTGCTCTCAAGGGATTGCTGAGTTTCCAGGAGAAACTCAACTGCCAAGTAGCACTCCTGGCCCACTGGAGTAGTTGTATTGGTACGCTCTCTTAGAAAGGACCATGTGCTGCTGCCCTTAGGCTAGGAAAGTTTCCAGGCATGTATTTCTGTCCATGCTACAAAGAGCCATGGCAGGCAAGTTGGTAATGTTCTTTCCTTATTTTTCATGTCATAAATGTATCAGGATATGGTAATGAATTCATACACTAATTTTGTTCAGTGCCCTCACAGGTTTAGAAGGTATAGGCAGGGAGCCTTTTCAAGCAGTATTTGATACCTTCAAACATGTAGAGAGAGGCAGAGAACTGGGATAAATGAAAGGGGTATTCTATCATGTCTAGAAACTGTTAAGTTATAGTAGAGGGATAACCAAGACAGCAGGATGCGTGGAGTAAGGGGAGGAGCGAAGACAGCATGGATGGCTGTACCTTCTCCTTATACATCCCAGCTGCTGCTCCCTGGGCAAGCTCAGCTCACAGATGACAAAGTCTGCATGGCAGAACAGCAGCTGGGAGATATAAAGGCAGAGATTCAAATACAGTGTGTATTTTAAAACATGAAAATACTGCAGCAGAATCCAAATCCTCTCTGTCCTTTCCCCTGCCCTGACTACCTGCAGCATCATTAATCTCAAAATAAAACTAGATTGGCCTTTGAGCTAGGGTTTTCCTTTCTGATTACAGTGTTTGGACTACAGAGTGCTGGCTAAGCCCCAGATGCTAAAGCTGTGCACCAAAAGTAGTCCTAAACCCAGATGGAAGATGCTATGTTAAGGGACTGCCACCTGGCAACCTCTTCAAGGAACTGCAAAAACATTTCACAGAGACAGACGTTACCAAGCATCAGCCTAGGGGAGGCCTGTGGGTGCACCCAGCAAAGAGAGATCAGAGCAAGTTAAGCAGGACTAGTGCAGCTGACTGAACTGTCTGATATTTAGGGGCTGCTACTGTGGTAAAAGACACTAGGCCAGTGAAACCTCTGATACTAGTGAAACCTTAGCAGAGGCTTTTCCATTCAGTTAAAAAGTTGATCTTCCTTTGAGAAAAATCCCACTGTTTTCCCAACTTGTTATTTCAAGTTGTCTAAAGATCTGGTTGTACTCTGTCATGGTCTCCTTTTAGGTAAGAACTAAGCCTTTGACTTGTAAAGATATACCTAGGGAGACAGGTCTCACTTGTCCCCATTCTTCCAGTTAAGCAGAGAAGACCAAAGGTGCATGGAAGAGTGGCATGAAAATAAAATAAAATAAAATAAAATAAAATAAAATAAAATAAAATAAAATAAAATCTCCCTTGGCCGAGACTTGGTAACCCAACTTTTTTCATTTTGAAGTTTTTAGTATTGCCTCCTTACCTGTGCTACTCATTCCTTTTTTCTGTCATGTGATTAGCTGACAGATGAAACAAGCAAGCAATAAGTAATTTCTCTAACATTTCAGAAGACTTCAGTTTTCCTACCATTTGGAAATTGTATTTTGTTACCCAATAACACAGGAAACAAAAGTCCAAGATTTAGTTTGTAAAGATACCTACATGAACAGGACAAATTTGGGGCTTAGCTCAGCCTGACAGCCTTTTGCCAATAGTTGCTGCTATGCTTAGCAGCTGAAGGGCTCCAGGTAGTAGTTACCTTGCTTATCTTTTAATAATTTATGTAGAACTTTGCACACATAGAAAAGCTCGAGAGATTGAGAGCTGGAGAGACTGAGTCCCTTTCAATGCTTAGAGCCATCACATACAGTGGATTAAGGTCCTGACCAACATCGCTAACATACCCTCAACTGTGACCTCTTAGGACCACTGCTAGATAAAACAGCTTGGCTAATCCTGCTGAGCCAAGAATGTCCTATCTGTGCTTATATATTGAAGCTCTGATGAAGTTACTCAATGAACATTTTTTTCAAGGAAGATATGAAAAAACCCTGCTCTGCCATTTACAAAAGTCATCTGACAGACACCAACCTGGGGCCAGAGATGGCTACGTATCTGTGATTCCCAGATCCCTCTCATCCCCCAAATATTGTGGAACTGATTTCAGTGATTTCAGTGGGGGGACTGTTGATGACTTACCAGTCTGTGTGTGCATCATCAATCACCAGAAGGATCTTGGGTTTCTGGGCCACAAGCGGTGTGGGGCTGGCTGAGTGATCAATCAGTCCTGCAGCTGCTTGTGTGGTTTGTTTCATGGCACTGGAGATGGAGCTGAAGATGCTGGTGCCAGTAGAGGAAGAGTGTGAGGGTTGAGGTGGCTGTGGATGCTTTCTTTCCATAGCAGGAGAAACTGGGGAGCTCATGGAGCTGTCAGGGCGCTGCAGGTCCATCATGTAGCCATTGGGCAAATTTGCCACAAAACTACTGTCTGAGAGGCGCCGCCGAAGGAAATTCATTGTTGCAGCGTTGTGTGGAAACTTTCTTAGCAAGAGTAAGGCTGAACAATGGTGTTGCTAGTCCTGGAGGGTGTCTATGTGGGTACCTCCTTAGAGTCCAAGCAGGCAGGCTTTCCCCCTTGGCTTCTTGCTGGAGAAATGTGCCTTACTTTTTCAGATATATCTTCTTTGTCTCCTGCAGGAAGAGAATCAAAGACATATATGTGAGATACATGCTGTGAGACTGGTCTTTTAAACGGATACCTTTATCAACAAGAGAAGACTACTGGTTTCCTATGCATTATGCTACACTGGTACAGTCAAACAGGTAGGACAAAATATATTTCACAACTCTCATCCCCCAAAATTTTCTGGTCAGTACTGACTAGTTTGCACTTCCTTTGGGACTAATAATTCTATAACTGTTCATTGTGGAGAAATAAAAAAATATTCTGATCATAAATGTTAATTTTACAAAGAGAGACATCTTATTTCTTATCTTTCGTGTATTAAAAGTAATACATGTATGTAATAAGTAACAGAATAACTAGCAAATGATTCAAACAGATCAAGTTATATCATCTTTGGCAGGCTTGTAAGCAATGCTCTGAAGTTAAGGAACAAATGTCCTGAATTCAAATAGCATGTAAACAATAAATAGCAGAAAAATCCCTATACACATTTTGATGAAATTCAATAGCAGCTTCAAAGTACTCATTTCTGCCCCTGCTGCTCTCTGCATTCTGACTCTGAGCCACATGCATGTTGGTTGGTTGCTAGATACTAGCGGGCTACCTGATGTTACAAGTTCACTTGCAGAATTTTTGCAGGTGCTCATATCTAAAAGTTTGGCTGTCTAATCTTCACAAGCTTTCCTCCCCTCCCCCCCGCCCCCAATCTTGTTTTCAGTGGGTTTTTTTTGTTCTATTTTGTGTTAAGAAGAGAGGTCTCTTATTCTGCCTATCTCTTCAAGTGAAAAAAAGAACACAGTGAAATATAAGTACTTTACTCTTCTCCCTTGACCATAGCACGAATAGTAAGTATTTCACCAGTTAAATCATCTCACAGTTTAAAGAATTTTTCTCCTCTAGGTACACCCCAGAAAACAGATTTTCATGGTAATTTCCTAAGAAATTTTAATCTGCTGAGACAGCATTTGAGTCTTGCTTGGTGACATATAGGGGAAAAACAAAAGAAAATTATTGCTGGTAAAACATACATGTTTTTCAAAATACACATATCTGCAGCAACAAAAATGAGGGCTATCCCACTCATTAAGTGAAATATTTGCTATCCCACTTATTAAGTGAAATATTTGCTATTTTGCAAAGACTATAGTCTTTGTAAATAATCTTAGTATCATTGTTTAAATCATGCTCCAACCCCCTTCAAGTCTCTTTGAATGACTCCCTACAAACACTTGACTTCACCTGGTTTGGTCTCCCTTACTGTTCATGCTCTTGTCCAAGTTCTGATTGCCTTCTGATGGCAGAAAACTTTACCCAGCTGGTTCAAAAGAGCTCAGCATCAATAAATCTCCCTCCAGGACCTGTGGGTGAAGTTCATGGAGCAACCAAACAGCTTTCTTAGAATAAGCTCTCATTTATTTTCAAGTTTAGGGATTTACAAAGCTTTACAGACAAAGGATTAAGACCTGCTCATGCCCACAATTCTCACAGCCCCCAAACCCTTAGGGAAGCTCAGATGAGCCTAGATGCAAGTAAGCAAGCTACAAAGAGCCCCTTGGCACGTCCCCCAGATCTCATTATCCATCACCACCCCGACCCCATGGACATAGGATCCATCTGCAGCAGAGGGCTCTCAGCTGAAGCTGCCAACATTAGCTTATCAGAGTAATTTTTCTTTTGATTTCTCAGACCTGGCAATGCAAGTCCTCTGACTTTGCTGGAGCCTGGAGGTAGTCTTTTCCCAGGGAATAGCTCAGGAAATCTTTAATGACTTCCTGCCACATTTATAGTTGATAACATATCTCAAGGCATTGTGCTGACTTCCCGCCTGGTCCTGGCACGCCCTGTGACTGCACAACATCAGCAAACATACCCACCAGTGAGCACTGACAGTTTTTGCTACAGTTGTTCCAAAAAGCAGGTAACAGTATTCATGAACTATGAGCTACCTGCTCACCTCATATATACACCACTCAACCCACTCCCATCCTACCACTGTGGGTGCCTGCACAGAGCATTCGCTGTTTGTTGTCCAGAACGACGTGAGTAGCAGAGCCTATAAAGGCTTTGGGCGATTTGGTGGATATTACAGGCTGGATAAAAATGTGCTGCACTCTCCTCTGCTCAGGAGCCTGTGCTTTCTACCTTGCATAACACAAATAAGAAAAAACCCCCTCACATGAATGGCAGTTCACTTAAGAGTAGGTTCAGTCCTGGTTAAGAGGAGCATCCCAGAGATCTGTCTACTGTCAAATGGGGCGAAGGGGTCCAAATGAGTATCCTGTTACTGTCTGCAGCAATTAGGTATGTTCTCTTTTACGACCTTGGTGTTAAATGGCAAGGCACGGGACATAAGTTTTATACTGGTCTTGGGAGAAGCATCTTTAGCACAAGGTGCTTTCATGCTTTGCACTACTACATCTGAGTAGAGCACTACTACATCACAGAGCTGCTGGTTCCTGCTGTGGCAGCTCTCAGCCACGGGAGGGAACCTAGTCCCAGCTGTATGGGCTGGACCAGGCTCTTTTCACAGGCCAGTTTCTTTAGGACAAGGTCCATCAGGACTTGCATGATCAAGAAGGTGCTTCTTCTACACTGCCAGGTGCCTGCATAGCTGCTTCCTCCTTTGCACTCTCTAAATGAACATGGGTGTCTTTCAAAGCATCAGCCAGTAAAGCAATGGCCAAATGTTTCTGCTCTGCTTCTGCATTGAGGTAAGAAGGCCATGGAAGCCAATGGCATAGGGTACTCCAAGGCTGGGTAGGGTCAGAGTACTCCCTGATGTGCCTGGAAGGCACACAGGTTTCCTCTGCAACCAGGCTTCCCAAACTGTGTAAACAATTTATCATGCTTATTTCAAGTCCGTGATCACTCTCCTCCTGGACTCTTTCAAACAGTAATATTTACAGTGACCCATCATTTTTTTCCACCAAGGGCTAAATAGTGGAAGATATTGCCCAAGAGACACTGGGATCTGACAAAATTTTCTTGTTTAGAGAATTTGGGACACTGCACGTAGCCTGGCCCTTTTCTCGTGCTGTCTGGCAGTGCCTTCACTAGCTGCTAAGACTGGGTTGCATGCTGTTGGCTTGAGAAGGAAGGAGAGAAAACCTAAGCAACTGATGTCTTGGGGAAATCTCCTTCTGGCAAAATATGTGGAGGCTAAATTCAAACAGGATGACTGCTGCAGCAGAGAGTAATGCCTGGCTCCACGATCTTCAACTTTGGGTATTTCAGTGTGATGGTATACACTGTCCTCCACTCATTACATACATTTTTCTAATGATCTGAGTAACACAATTAAATTTTTTTTAATGAAATTATTGGTGGCTTCACTATACCGGTTTGTCAATTGCTAGTAGTGCTGCCACAGAGGAGATCTTTGAAATGGGAGCAGTACAAACTGCCAGCAGTTTACACTGCTTTGATAACTGGAAAAACCTCATGAGCTGCTTCTGCATCATGCACACTTGCTGTTATTTAATTTTCAGCATTTTTGTACAGGCACAGGCTGAGTGGGTTAGGACCTCATTTTTCTACTGCTTAAAATTCCCCATGGACTTCCTGATGGTTCAGCACATCAGGCCAAACCTGGGTCTGTGCAGCTCTCATGTAGCACAGCATCCACTGGGTGCACGTACAGATCCTACCCTAGCAAGTGAGCAGGGCTGTAACTTCAACAAAGCCAGGAACCTACACGTCCATCAGAAGCAAGAGAGATCTACTGTGCGGTATTTTATCATTCCCGAGCCACAGCTAGGACAGCTGCTGCCTGTATAACATCAAGTTGTACCTCGCCTGTGTACACCAGGGACTTCTTATGGATCACATGGAGACACATCACCTATGTAATGCTCTGCCAGGCACAAGCTTGCCCGCAGGAAGGTAGCCTTCTGCACAGCTGTAATACAGCAATACAGACCATGGGCTTCTTCCAGGCAAGGCAACAGTTCCTGTGGAGTTCCTCAAGTTTCAGTACAAGCAGCTGCTTCTCACCATGCAGGAGTAATCTGCTGCTGTGTGAACCAGCTGCTCCTGAAAGCTAGCTGGGAAAACAGGGCCTCTGGGCTGTGGAGCTGCAGGTTGGGGATCTGGAGTATACTTCAGGAAGGGGAAATAAGAAACAAGTCATAAAAGAATGAGTGAGTCCTGCAGAAAGCGGGAGCGCAGAGAAGCACCAATAATGTGAGCCCCCTCAGGAAATCAAAAAGAAACAATGTGAGCAACGAAAAGTAGAAAGAGGAAGGTCAATTAGACCTGACCTTGAACACAACCCTAAAGAGGCTGGCACCACCAGCCACTTACTAACACGCAGTTAAACTTCCTGGCTGATATTTTTGGAAGAACAAGGGAGGACATGCCATCTACTCACGCAGCACATTGACAGCAGCCAGACACCTACCTGCCTTCTCTCAGGGAAATAGTCCATGGAGATGCAAGTTATCTCAGAAAACCTGTTGACATGTGTTAGAAACAAGAACAAAATGTTCACTTAAGGCTCTTGTTGTATTACTTTCTGATGTGTTGCAGTATTCAGAGCTAACTCAACTGGCTGATAACTGTTAACCATGCCTAGATTTCCCCTGAGCTTATTATTTTATGCTGTCAGGTAATGAATTGACACGACCATGCCAGCCTGCTTCTGATTACTGCTCTTGACAGCCTCAGTGGAGCAATGCTGAGGGTGGCAACACAGAAAACCAATGTGGAAAGATAATCCTCCAACTTCACCATAAGGGACTGCACACTTACTTCTGCCCCGTGCTGGATGGAAAGGTGAGCAGATGTTCCTCACCTGGCAGCAACCATTGGCTGATACCCCTCACATCCATTTTGTGGATAGCCTTCAGGAGAAATTAAAATTTCAAAACATTCCCTAGGGTCCCTTTTTGCCTTCAGACATATTGACACAATGTGGGAGTCATCTTCTGTGGAGGGACAGCTGTGTTAGGGAGCCCAAATCCACAGGATCCACTGGACCCATTGGATGGCTTTCCACATACAGGATAATCTTTAAAAGTAGATTTCTAGCATATTTTGAAAAAGAGGACAGCAAGAGATTATTTATTATTGTCAAGCTTTCAGTGTTTCACCCTGAAGAGCCTCAGCAGTCCCAAGCTTGACATAGCTTGGCATTTCTTGTGAAAAACTGAAAGCAGAATACAACAACTAGTTCTGAAATTAATTAATTTTTTTAAATCCAGATTTTTTACCCCATTTGCCACAGTTCTGGACTTATGGTGCCCCCATGTTTAAACATTTCTTGGTATTTTTCAGCATCAGCTGAAATTCCATAAATCAGGAAATTATAACAACATGCACTAGAAAAAGAAAAGGATACCCAAGCAAATACTCCATGTTTTTTCACACATACATTAAGCATAAGAGTTGGAAAGACTGTCTGCCATCAAAAAGAACAGAGGAAATCAAAGTTTCCATGCTGGCATTCAGTGCGCAGAGTGCTTTCCCAAGCACTAGTAACACAATACAGCTCTGATGTAGACACTGGTTTAAATTCTCCAGAGCACGTAAAACTACAGTGAAAACTTGTCCTGGTTTAGGTTTTTTGCTGCTCTGGCAGCTCTTGTCTGGGCTTCAGTTGCTGCCATGGCATTCAAGGTTATAGAGATGTCGCTGTGAATAAACTTATTTGGGAGAGAAGAAAAAAAACTTAGTAGTAAGATGTAGGGTGCCAGTTCAGAACCTGCATGGAAAAGTTGAAAGCCCGAAGGCCCCCAGGCCCACAAGAGAAGAGGTAGGAATGTTCTTCCAGGCATCCTGCTGCTGTTCATGGAATGACTAAGGTGTAAGCCTGTGGAATGGAGAGAGAGAAACAGTGATGCAGAATCCATCTAAGCCACGACTGAAGATGGAGAACTATGCGGAAAAAAAAGGCTGCGGATGTTTTTTGGAGCCCAGAAACACAAGCTTGGAGCTGAAAGCTCAGCAGAGATCCTTTGGACAGACGTTTTGTGCATTGTGGTAGGATCTGAACTATGTACTTTGGGATGGGCTCATTATGACGCAGTAAAAAAAGCCAGTACTTAAAAGCTGCATCCTGGCTGTGGCTCTCGGACAACAGAGAATTTCGGGAGAAGTGTCGTCCCCGGGTCGAGATCTCACATGGGAANCCATCCTTGTTGCCCTAATGATGCTTCCTTCACAGTTCTGATCTTGTTAGTTAGTAAACAAATCCTTTATATTCTTATTCTTTACTTGTAGTTTGCCTTGCTTTTTTGCCTGTGACCAGTTTTATTTTCCAGTTTTATTTTCCAGTTTTTCTCCTCCAGGAGAGGTTGTGGTGAATCTCTGGCATCCAGCCAGGGTCAAACCATGACAAAACTCCATGTAAAATCAGAGGGGTTTGTGCATCCCAGTGCCAGACACACTTCTGGAAGCTGTGTATCTTCTGTGACTGACACCAGCAACCTCTCTTTTGAGGTGGCTGCAAGACATCAGGACCCTGCAGTTGGAAGGGGTGCAAAGGCAGGGGAGAAGAAACAGCATGCCCTCAAGGCTACCCAGAGCCCAAACCTCCTGTTAGGTGTTAGACAGTTGTTCTCCGGAATCACAGAATGGCCTGGGTTGGAGGGGGCCTTAAAGATCATTTAGTTCCAATCACCCTGATGCATACAGGGACACCTTTCATTACATTGGGTTGCTCAAAGCCCCATCCAACCTGGCCTTGAACACTTAAAAATTTGAGATATCTATAGCTTCTCTGGGCAACATGTTCCAGTGCCTCATTACTCTCACAGTAAGGATATTTTCCTAATATTTAATCTAAACCTACTCTCTTTCAATTTTTGTAAACATATTCTCTTTCAAAATTCCCCTTGCTTCCTGAATTCTCTATTACTCTTCACAGCAGCCATGATTTCCTTTAGAAATGCGTTCTTTAAGGATTTTCAAAAAAAGTCAGTCTCTTGTAAATTCAGTTTCTCTGTTTGGAGAGATCGTCAGAGATAGCAAGATGTCTCTTTGTCAGAAGCAAGTCACTTCACAATGTTCAACATGCTTCATTAAGCCACTGACACATATAGAGGTGCAACGATTTCGTTGTCTTATTGGTGCATTCCTGTAGACCTTAAAATAATCCTCTCTACTTGCTTCGGTGCTTATTTAACTGGAAGTCTAGGCTTCCCAAATCTTTATTTGCATTTGCAGTTTGCAAAGCTGTTAGTGCCTTCCATATAGCAGTTTCATGATAGGAGGTTTGCCTTATCTCCTGAGATAATGGGTGTACCGCATTGAGTGCAAATGGAACCATTTCCCAAGAGCTACACCCTGCACTGAAAATGAATTAGTTGGTTTCCTCTGTTGCATATTATTTCATAACGGCAAGTAAGAAAAAGAAGGGGAAAAAAATTAAAATGACAAAATGTCACTTTAAGATGATCAGACTTTCAAGTGGATTGCAAAGGACAATGACTAAAGCCAAGGATAATAGTGAAATGTTTTTCACTTTAAAATAGTCCTGAATATTATGATGATAGTCTCTGGCTTTAATACACCCCAGAACAAACTAAGATGTGCTACTTTTTGGAAACAATATATTATTTCCTCGTTTTATCCTGGATTTGGAAATCTTGTTGATACCTAATGGCTGTGGTGTTGTCTCAGTGGCAATATCCCCTTGTCAATGAGCTTATGGAGGCCTGTCTCTGTTCAGCATAAATACTTCCTTATCAGCAAAGCCAGACCTAGCACAACTGGAGGAGGCAGTGTGGGAAAAAAAATTCCATGCTAATCCTTAAATAATATAGGGACATCTCCATCTGAAAGTCACTTGAGTTGGCATACTGTTTCCATTTCTTATTTCCCAAGAGTATTGTGGTCATTCCCATCCCAAGCAACAGTGACACTAATGCTTCCATTAAGGCTAATACACACATGCCAAAGTAGCTCCTCACCACTATAGTAAAGAAAAGCAGGAGAAAGCAGAATGTGTAGAGATAAACACTTTGCATATTAAGGGGATGAAGTTGTAAGAGGGGAGGAAGCAGGGATCTAAAGACTCCCTCTCTTTCCTTCCCAATCTTGGATGTGATGCAGCTCATGTTGTGTGTTCTGAGACATGCTCTAAGTTTCCTTCAGCAACCGCACAAGTCCTGATTTCATGGTGATAAGAATGAAAGTGGCACCAGATGTGCCATTAATAGAGCAGGGATTTCCTTCAGCTGAGGGATGCACTGCTTTGAAGAGTGCTGATCTGAATAAAATCAAGAAGCTGAGTGTATTTAATATGTAGGGCCTGCCAATATGCATTAGGACTCTTCCAGATAAGAGATGCCTAAGGGACTGATAACTCACAGGGTCTCAGAGGAAACTGTAGCAACTTGCCCAGTGCTAATAGGGCTTCTGTCTTGATTGTGATCACACACTTTTCTTCGCTGCTATGCCATTGTGTTTCTACTCTATTTCAGTTCTGTCACAATAAACTGGGTATTCAAAATGCAGTTAAACAAAATATTTCATTACTACAGACTGAACTAGACGTGGGAAAAAAAGTGCTATGGGCTGTGAAATGGAAGAAACAATTCACTAAAAGATTATCATATACATCAAATAGATAATTATCAATTAACTGATGACTATAAGGATTTTCTTTTTGGAGCACAAAATGGATTACTTCTGATATGTTTATAAGACAAAAATAGATTGCATATTTTCAAATAACAAATCTTCAAACACAACTTCATAATCTCTTCATCAATGCTTCTAATTCATATTAAGATGCCAGGAAAATTAACTTTCCAAAATGTTTTGTGCTTCTGGAGGCCAAAGAGTTTTCCTTCAAACATCTGAAGTCCTCTAAACCATCTGTAGTGCTACCATATCCCATGTGAGTTTTGCTGCCATTTTCGTCTACCTCTTTTCTCCCCTTTGCATTATTCCAGGCACCACCATATTCCACTTTCCCAGATTTTCCCCATATGGCAAGGAACATACACTTGAGATTTACTTAATATGATGGTGTGAAGAGCAGATACCTGGAGAAGTAAAACCTGTAATTTGCCTTTGTGGGGCTCATTTGCTTTCTAACCATATGTGCCCATCTAACGTAGCAGCACAAAGGGAAGAATAAGCCAAGAATCTGAGCAAACTTACTGATTTATTTTGATGCTGGAAGAGAAAGACAATGTTCTACTGCACTCTGGGCAAGGTTTCTGACACAACTGTAAGATAGCTTGATGTCAAATTCTTTCATGCAATGTAGAAGTGATGGAAGATTGACTGGCGTGGTTAAACTATTCCTACCAAAGAGACAGCGAAAATGAAGATTGGTAGACTTTCATCTGGAACACTGTAGAAGTTCCGCTGGCTATGTGTCTCAAGCTCTGTAATGGTCAACTCAAACAGTGCTGAGCATTTGTAGATGTTTTCCTTAATTTTTTTTTGCATCTTTACTATTGATTGCATGGTAACACATGAAAAGCTGTATGGCTTTGTGGAATATACACTGTTTGCTTGCACCATGTGCCCACACACTTCTCACTCCAGCAAGGCTGAGAATCCCCTATCCCAGAGGTGATCTGAGCACCCCAGTCTTTGTATCATTGCCAGTGCTTGCTTCCCTGCTGTAACCTCATAAATGTCCATAAGATCCTGCTGTAACATGGTGGCAGGTTGGAACTGCAACCCAAATATATTTGTCATGCCAGCAGGAGCCTCTGCCGGAGAGGCTAGGTGTTTACCTTCCTTATAATACAGCATCTGGCCAGGTTTTGAATGTAATTTAAGAATTTATATTGTCTCTGCAGGGATGCTGTGTTGACAAAGAGTTGCATTACCTGAGGTGCACTGCTAAAATTAGAAAGTAGCTTTAAAAAACCTAATGATAAATTATATCACTACCGTATTTCACTAACTGTCCTTTATCTAGTCTTCTCTCTCACTTCCTGGCTGATTGCCTATCCAGCCTTTGTACTCAAGATGGATGGTGTAGGAGCCCTCCATAATTGGCTCCAGACACCAGAAATTATGTTTAGGCAAAAAGCATCAGGAAATATGTTACACGAGTGTGGGAATCAGATTAGATTCTGGTCCTAGACAAAGTCCTGAGAGATCAGGCTAGTGGGCTGGGACCAGAGGTGGAAATAAAGCACAATATGATTTTGAGAGAGTCTTTTGCCATTAGTTTGGGGAAAAGTCATTCAATGTCAGTGGCTTGGTTTCCTCATCTAAGAAAGCAAGCTTTACTTTGCGGAGTGCAGAGATATTGCAAGACTCAGCTCGCATCTCTCAGTGTTGCACCGCTGACCCAAGCATGAACAGCTTCTAGAGCTCTGGTTCCCTTGCTGATCAACAGCAGAGTTTCAAAGCTTTTAAAGGTTACAGAATTGGTCAGCCTTATTTAAGAATCCAACTACCAAACTTTTCAAGGCCTGGTGAATATGTAGCCACCACGATAAGAGGGAAAATTGTGGCACTTAGAACCATTATTTAACAGGGAACATAAAGAATGAATCTGCACAGCTATTTTAGGTTCTCAATATCCTATGCTTTCAGAAGTTTTTTAATAAGGAAAGGAGAGAAGTGAGGGGAAGAGAAGAAGGGAGAGCGCATAGCAGCTCTGCAGCTGGACAGAACCAAGTAGGATGGTGTGGGAGGAACTCATGCCATGTGCATTGTCCTGAGCTCTTGCTGGGAACACACACAAATATGGTGTGACTAGCTGGTTACAGAGAGCATGAGCATTGCAGCAGGTAGAACAGAAATAGGGACCTCCTACAGACCTCACACTGAAGTTATCTGAGAGCAACACTTGAGCCTCCCTTTCTACTTCTGTCCTGACTAGCAAGACAGGTAGGTAGTAGCTATTTATACACAATTATCAGTGATACAGCTATTAATAGAAGCAGCATTGCAAAGTATTCCTATTCCTCTCTGTGGCAATTTGCATTTCTCAGAGCTAAGTGGTGCTGTCCCACGTGACTGAAACTTACTGTCAAAGGTCAATTTGACTATGGACATGTATTCACAGAAAAAAAAAAAAGAATAGTCTGCAAGATCAGCTGAAGAATCAAAAATAAACTCCACAGAGCTCTGAGTAACAGCTATAGAGCTGCCTTGCTTTGCTAGCTTTATTTTCAGCTTTTGCCCAGACTGAGTTCCTATACCCTCAGGATCATAAAGGCTGAAAGGTTTAAAACTTTCTGCCCACCTGATAACAACTGCGTCACTTTGACATCACTATGCAGGCACAGAACAGGTTAAAAAAACAAATCAAACGAAAAACCAAACCCCAGAGCACAACTTCTTAGCTTCAAGATTTCAGAAACTGGCATGGATGGCAAGGTGTTAACTACAGCAGGCTGAGGAAGTGTGTTTATTCCCTGCAGCTTTGCAGAGCGCTATGCAGTCTGCCTGGCCTCCTCCTGTTAAGGCCATGAACCAGATTCTGCCTGTGCTTACACTTGCATATCCAGAGCTCATGTTTCTGCATGTTGCAGTACAGCAGTCAGTTCAATAAAACACACAAAATATTATTCTCTATTTCAAGATTGTACAACAAAGAAAACTAATCTTATTGGTTTTGTAGATAGAAAGAGTAGTTCCTTTCCCTATGTTTATTATGTACTTTGAATAACTACATAAATAAAGCATGGAAAGGCTAGATGGAGCCAAGTTTGAGAGAGACTGAAATGCACAGTGATATAAATTCAGATTGCAGAGGTTCAATAATATACAAAGCAAATACAGCAACCATTTAAATCTACCTGAACATCATGTTACTTTTTAACATGGAAGAATATACAGAGTTCTCAGCTCAAAGAAGTACTGTTAACATCACTTGAATCCAGTTTCAGAGCTGATCACTGTATAAACCAGAAGATGCTAATTGTATAAGAAAGTAGTGTATGAGTTATCTTTTATAAATAAGCCAAGTTAGATACAAGGACCTCTGTCCTCTTTCCTATCTACTTCCATGCAAAAACAGTAACCCCACATGATCCAGTGATGGGGTTATGAAAATCTGGTATCATCACTGAACGTCAGCAGTATGTTGAATCGCCTGCACATATTGATGATAGGCTCTGCACATCCAAATGCATTTTCCTAAGAGTTTCAGAAACAGCCTTGGTTCAATCACTTCATAGGGGAATCCAAATGTAAGACCAGGGCAAGAGAGGACCATATTGTGAGCATGAATGATGTAGACTGCATGATAACAAATATATAGAAGTCCTTTACTATTATCAGTTTAATCATTTGCTCTTGTCTTGCTTCAGCCCTCTATCATTAGTATCTCATTTTTGAAAGATGATAATTGCTTTGGATCACTTCAATTACTACTAAAGCACTGCAGAGCACTTATAAAAAATCAAATGCATTTGAAGACTAGGATCACTGAGCTTGTGCTCCCGCTAGTGCAACTTGTGTAGTTTCTCCCAGCTCCTCCTGTCATGAGTTTATAATTTCTGACTGAAAAAACAACTCCAAGGCTAGTTTGTAAATACTCATCAGCTGGTCCAAACCAGTTCTGTACCTAAGCTATAGCCACTGCAGCAAGAGCAAAGCAGCAGCTCCCTGAAAGCCTGAGTGAAGAAAACAGTGATTTCTCCTGACTTCATCAAGGACTGCATGACCATATGATATCCCAATGCAAAGACACTTGCTTAAGCATCCCAGGAGAGCTCAGATGTTCATCTGTAAAACAGAAACTCTCTCCTGGGTAGCTAGATCTTGAGCAGCAGCTGATGACAGTGCAGCATCTGCAGGGCTAGTCAGTGCCTGGCAGCAGTCCCTACCTGAGCTGATTTTTCGGTTCATGCTGCCCTGAAAACTGAACAGGAAACGTTGTTAAATGATGCAGGAGATGGCATCCGGCTTGTCAGCCTTGGCCCTGCCCTCTCTCTGCCTGTTTATCACTGACCCTCATGGCAGAGCCCATCCCCTGGAGTTGCTGCCAGCCTTGCCCCACTGAGATTTCTTTGCTAGCAAGCAGCAGCAAGGTTTCAGACTTTAATTGATACGTGGTGGACCTGGAAGTGTAGTTTCTTCCAAACAGAAGCACCAGGATCTTTTCAGCCATAGCTGTACAGGAGGAATGGGAGGAATTACAGTGAAGGAAGACATAGGGTGCTGAGGTGAGCATATTTATATCTAAAAGAGTAGATTGAAGGCCAGAGCACCCATTTCAAAGAAATCTGGCCATTTCAGAGTTTTTCTCTCCAAAACAGCACAATAAGTATTCCAAAATTCTTGTAACACATAAATTTTGTCTCAAATATCCCATTCATTCATAGGCTTTCTTTTCCAAACACATTTTCAAAGATGGCATTTCCAGAGCCTGTCACACCTGCTGAGCTGTAGTCTTTCAGCGGAGAGATGCTGCACTGGCTGACTGCTTCTAGCACTGGACTTGAAGGATCATTATGAGGTTTGGATATCACAAGTTAACAACATGTTCCTGCTATTATTTATTCCAGTCAACCAAAGATGTCCGCAGAACTTTACTGCCCAGAAGATGAAAAGCCTCAGCAAGACAGAACTCATGTCTTATGTCCTCCTCTGATGATTGCATTACTTTTAATGGAACATTTACCAAAATCTAATTTTGCTTGCAAATTAGCAGAACAGAGAAAAAAACTTGTAATGCTACTTATTTAACCGGCAACTGTATCAGACAGCAGGGAGCCAATTCGTTCACTTCTAGCTCAAGCAAAATTCTCATCAACTTCAAAGGGATTCTCACTGAAATAAAAATCATTTGGGGGTTAGTTGTGATCCCTCTCTCTTGCTGATGGCATTAGAAGGCAGATGATCTTGCACAGCTGGCATGACTTTTGCAGGCGATGTCAGCTAGTGTCTTCACAAAGTCTGTGTCTGCCCTGGCTGACCAAAGGTACTGTCCTGCTCTTTCTGTTGGTCACACCTGAGGAGGAGACAGTCTGACCCTGGTGCTCAATGAAAGAGGCAACGCTTTCCTTCAAAACAGACACATGACGTGTAGAGCCAGAGGACTGTGAACTGCGACCAAGAGTCAGAGACATCAAAGAATCTTCCTGGGAAAAGCCTCCCTGCACATTAATAGGAATTGACAGCTCTAGCTCTTGACAGGCACCATCCTCTCCTATGCCTTGCCTTTCTTAGGAGCTGGTGCTTTGAATGGCCTCAAGAAACTCTCATACGCTAAACTGCCCCTGTGGGGAACAGCGTGGGAAGCCCTGACTGAAAGGCTCTGCTGAATTATTAAGGTCACCCAGGGTAAACCAAGGTAACCTTCATGTGAATTCCTGTCAATCTCTTTCAGTTTTATTATAAAGCAGCACACCCCCTACCTCACCTATTCCTTTCTCCTGTTAAAAGAAACTTTACAAGGCTGCTGGAGTAAGAAAGCCTGGCTAAAAGATTAACTAAACACACACAAGCCTATTTTAGATAGAATCATCACGCTGAATACAGCAGCTTGAACTGCTGGACAGGGTGCAGTGTTTCATCTAGCCCAAGTCACCAAAGCTCAAATCAATGCTTTAGCAACCAGAAAGAAAAATGCAGGCACTGAGTCTTATTTTCAGGCAGCAAAACAAAAAACTTTGGAGCTAAAAAAAGAATAAATGCTCCCTAACTTTTCACGTTATTTGGTTTTGTCAAGCCCACATAAGGAACACCCAGGTACCAAGGGTGTTTTCCCATGCTGTGTCCACAGCTCTTGGTAGCTGTCTGTGACAGGCACAGTGCATCAGAGGTGTGTGCAGTGATTCAGGGACAAAAACATGGTTCCGTCACCTCTGGAACCATGTGATCATTCTTTATGTCAAATTTCCATTTTATTCTTCCTTGCTTTACAGCAGTGGCTATACGCAACAGTGATGTTCTGGTTAAGTTGAATGAGAAAATTCCTGACTTTTCCTGACTTCTTTCTCTGAAAAGGATCTCTATTTTCTAGCATCTTCCAAATTTATCAGCTTGTTCTGCACAATCAAGAAAAAGTGTTTTCGCAGCCAAGAAGGTCTTTGACATGTTCCTGGGCTGCAATGTACTACATGGCTGTTCAGCCTTACTCTAAACTCAACAAAGAACAGATAAAGTGGGGGAGAAAGATGACAGCATAACAGATATGTTCATTGTGTTCTACAAAAGAAGACAACCATGCAGAGCCAAGATACCCTATATTAAAAATAATACATTTTACCTAAAAATGGAGTGTTACTATATTTTAAACAACAGATTTCAAAGGTCTGAATCATCTTAGATCTGAATGTTCTGCTGCTGTGGATTCTGCCTTTCTAATATGGAGCTCTATGTTAATACGCTTTTGTTTGTTTACCAACTTAATTGTGAGCTGGTGGAAGCCTACCAGTCTTTCTAGACTTAAAATATTTTGTATTACCTACATAAGAGATATAACCTAAGCATTTGTGGCCAGATTTTTCCACCAAGCTTGGAAGTCCCAAGTTGCAGAGGAGCGGGACTTTCTCCATTTAGTTGGATGGCAATCACTTAACTACTTATTTGACTCCAAATAATGTGAATGGCTTTTGCTATCACTTTTACCAAAAAGTGGCTTATCAGTGTCCTTTCTTAAAAGGCTTTGTGGTTTTAAAGGGCTAAAACCAGCTAGTTTAAAAATTATTTACTTCTGAGTTTTTGCCATTGGCAACTAAATGTAAAATTAAATTCTAAATTAAAATGTAGGGCTTGAGGTAGCGGAGTCATATACTTCAAGGACCTCAACACATAGCCATTTTAAACCATGAAGACCTGGCTGAAGACACTGGTTGCTCTCTTGTAGAAGGAATTGGGATGTGTATGTTTGGTCCTTTCTATAAGATGAAATAAAGAAGCCAATGCTTTTCCATGGTTTTCAGTTTAAGTATACAGGGAAGAAGTGCTGGCTCTGGTGCATACTGAGAGCAGGAAATAAACTGACCTAACCCCCAAAAGTTTGGCAAACCCCAAATTTCCTTCTTCAAAAAATAGGCACATCCCTCTCTCTTAGTTTGTAGAGCTCTTCATTTTGTACCATCCTATCATTTTCCTCCCTGATGTCTTTTTCTGATGCATAGGAAAATAATGTTGCTGGTGTTCTCCGATCCTACCGTTTTCCTCCCTTTAACATGGACTCTGATGTCTTTTCCCAATACATAGGAAAATAATATTGTTGTTGTTCTTCAGGCTGGAACACAGTACAACACAGCAGTTGTCTTTGTCATGTCCCAGTCTGATAGTTTACAGCAAAATTTAATGTGTCTTCAATTACTACAGCAGTTATCCTCTCAGAAGTGACTTGAAAGAAATACTTCCAATTTCAGGAAGCCTAGAAAAGGAGTCTTTCCTGTCACATCAAATCCACATTGTTCCTCCAAACCCAGCCATGCCAGCCCACCACACACTATTCTGGGAAGGAGACACTGTTTTCCTCCCTTTCATGTCACACTGATGGCACTGCAGAATTCAGCCCATTGCAGTAGAGGGCTGCCACCAGGACAGAAGAGCAGTTCCACCTGAAGGCTACATCACAGACTCTTCCTCCTGCTTTTCCAAAGCCATCTTATTATTTTTTTCCCCTTCATGAGCAGGATCTAAATTACAAGCACATGCCCTAGGTGACCATTTCCTTGGCCAGCGTAATCTGTTAAGGGCAGCAAAATCATACTGTACCCTTGCTTCAGCGTTTGATGTGACCAGACACAGTAGTATTATTCCTCATTAAACAGACAATAGATGAGTGTCTGGAACCTGATAGCCATTAATACAGACATCATTAGTTCTGCATAATAATTTAATTTTCCTTGATAACCATATTATAAATATATATGAGTCTACAGTTCTGGACTGGTAAATGATCTGCTACAATTGCTAATCAAATCTCTGCTATTTGTCAGCATTCAAAAAGCTCCTTGACATTTTCAAATCTCTAGATGAGGTAGGAAAAGACCACAACAAATCTCAAAGGATGGGAGGAAGTGAAAAAATTATCCCGAATGGAGACAGGGCATGGCTTCCCTGCTGCTTGAACTGGAAGGAAAACATTTTATCCCATAAATAAAAGGCATATTGAGAAATTAGAAGGTTTCCAATTGGTCTTACCAGGTCTGTTTGAAAACTTACAGTCCAGGGCTTTGTACACCTCTGGGGACACAAGCCAGTCAAAAGCACAGAGGCCTGAGGGGAGAAGAATAACCCTGGAGTGAGTGAGGGGGGGAATACACGAGGCAGAGAAGTGACGTTGGTTGAAAGTAAAAGCTTTTAAAACAGATCTGAAAATGCCCTGAGCAGTTTGTTTGACATTTCGAGCTAGCAGTTCCCCCTACCAATATATTATCAGATCACGTTGCTGCAACTTTATCAGCTATTAATTGCATCTGGGCCAGGGAAGCTTTTTGTTATGCCCATATGGGAATTTCAGGCTTATTTGCTTAGCTATTGAAGAGGTAGGAATGAATCTTTTAGTCTAAAAAAGTAAAAAATTAATGAAATATCCTAGAGTGTTTACTGCAAAAGCTGTCACTCTGGAGAATTTCCAGGTTGACTGAGAAGTGATCCTACGCTCCTATAGACAGGACAGCATCCTTTGAGGGGAGAACACCACAATGCAACACACCAACCATCATGCAATAACGAAGTTCTGTTCTTTTTGTTTGTTTGTTTTGGTTTTGTTTTAAGAAGGATAATATGTAACATTTTTTATTGCTGGAAAGTACATAATGACCTAAACAATTATAGCAAAAATTCTTATTACAGAGTGGTTATGGAAGTTATGGGCACTCAAATCCCATAAAAAAAAGCACTTGCTCACACGTGACATGTCACCACCACCCTCTCAGCCTCCCCCCTTTCCCCCTAAAAAAAAAAGAAGAAAAGATACCATTCCTGGGTGATGGAGGGTGACACAGAGGATGCAGTGGCTAGTTTGTTGCTTATTGTAATTAGCATTAACATCAATGAGGAGCACAAGTTTTGCATCCCATCACGCCTCTCATTACTAGAGTACATAACCTCCTAACCTCCACCCAAGAAAATGATATCATTGCATGAATTAATCATCTGGGCAATTAACAGCAGAAAGGGACGTCAGGTTTCCAGCACAGTGTCTGGCACCAGTGAATTGGCAATGACGTAACCTTCCCTGGGAATACGCTGGCGTTTTGCCTGTTCCTGAGCCTCACTGTTGACTCCGAGGGCAGAAGCAAACAATGTAGCCACCCAACCGGCAATAACCACTGCAAGCGAATACCAGGCTACTGCAGCTCAGAGGATGTTTCTCCTGCCAAACCCTTGTGTGCATCTCCCAAGGAAGATGCACACCTCAAAACCAGCAAATGCCAATGACTTCCTCTGATGTGCAGAGATGGACTCTCCAGGTGTGCTGAGTATTTTGCTCACTTTTTAGTAGGGAGAACCTCCTGCTCTGCCACCTGGGAGCTGTGCAGCCTTTTGGAGTGTGTGAATAAACAAGTTATTTAACTATTCCTCTGTTTCTGGGGTGGAGGGAAAGACATTTATTGTACTGGGGAGTTTATTTTCAGACAACCAGGTGTGCTTTGCTTCATTTCTTAGCTTAGCTCTGATGCTGGGAGTGCTTTGAAAGTTGGAGTCAACTCAGCCATGAGCATGTTTTTTCTGACTTGAAGGATGAGAAAGACATGAGAAATCTATTTTTAGTCAGCTATTCCAGGTGGGATGAAGAGCGCCTGCATCTCTCCGACAGGAATCTGCAGCATGTTCTCTCTTTTTTATCACTAAATACAAATATCCTCTATCAGGTGGAGCCTTTTTGTACCTGTACTGGCATCAGTCAGTCTCACTTGGGGTGTATGCACAAGCTGTGAGACAGAGGGGTCAGACTCAGCCTGCCACCTGCATCAGCAAATGTGAGAGACTTGAGGAGATTTCATGGGCAGAGTGCAGACATGAGCATGGAGGTGCTCTTTGATGGGAATATCAGTCATTCTTCCCCATCTTCAGGCCATGTAAGAAAACCACAGAAAGTGAAGAAGTTTGGGGAGAGAGAAGGTGACCCCTTAAGTAAAACATTTGGTGCCAGGGAGGGAGGAGAACTTATTTTGGCAAAGAGGTTTGGTTAACCCAAGATAAGCCATTTTGTTGCTTCTCTCTGTGCAGCTTTCTGTCTTACTGCTCTTTTTGGAGGGAGCCTCTGACTATTGCTTTCTGAGCAAGCAGAAAAAGCGTATCTCCCGTAACACTCATTGTAAGAATTAGTTTCCAACAGAGGTGAGATATCTACAGGTGAGTAATATCTTTGTCTCAACAACACTTACCTCTAGATCCTGGCTTGAAAAAAATGAGGTGGTAAAAACATATGAAACCCAGCTCTAAACTGGTTAATGCCTTATGGTGAGCTGTGGTCCCTGCTCCACTTAGTGACTGGACTAAGATTATCCACTTCAGGACAGCCCTGTCTTAAAGGCTTGCAAAAAACGTTAAGCTGAAGAAGTGCGATTCCAACAACATCACTGCAAACAACATTCAATGTCTACCTGGATTAATGACACTTGCCACATTTGTAATCTACCTTCTCCCACCTTCTCTGTCTGTTCAGCAGCCACTTGTTATCAGAACAAAGGCAGTGAACCAAAAGGAAGGGCAGAGGCTAATTTGCTTGATGTGGTTCTGTTCTTTCAGATAACATTAATTTGCGGGCTCTAACCTGGTCCTTGGAGATGCTTATCTTTTCTTTGCATCATCAAATAGGAAATAGCAAGTCTATGAAAACACCTACCACTTTAGCTGCAGACACACAGGACAGTTTCAGCATCAATTTCTCTGACCAGTCAGACAACCTGTCCCGATTCCCCCACACTCACTCACCCTTGCTTTCCAGGTGTAGCTGGCTCAGCAGATAGGATTAATCCACTTTCATACTCACTTGCACTCTCCATGTTAGAGAATGTGATTACACAGATTGCTTGCAATTTATCTCCACCTGCAATGACTAATGCTCTGGTCTGACCTCCTCTTTCCCATTTTAACATCTCACTGCAGATCCTATACATACACAGACAGATGCAGACACACTTGCTCTGTTTTGTTGGCAAACAGCTTACTAAGAACCTCAGCATATTCAATCAAACCAGAAAGCACTACTGTTTTCCCCCACTCTATCCCTGTGGTAATTTCTCCCCTTTGACTCCTCGTGTTACATTTATACTGCACAGGTTTCATATGTTGCTGCTGGATCCACATAAACCACAGGCATCTCTGTACAGACATACAGAGTGAACATGTAATGTTATAAACCCCTGCAGCACATACAAAGACAAAGGCACATGCTGCATGCACTAAGCAAATGCCACCACATGCATTCTGTTCCCTCCAAACCCTGCAGGAAAACACTGCCTGCAGAGTGCTTTCCTATAAACAAAAATAGCCTTACCTTTCCTTCTTCTGCTAATCCTGGCGCCCTGGACCGTTTCGCTTTCCCTCCTGCACACAAACTGTCAGTCCTTCCTGCTTCACATTCACAGCACACCAGCAGGATTCACCGTCATCCCATTCTGCTGTATCTTTATCGCCTATTGGCCAAAGCCAGGCAGTAAATTCAATTAGGCTCCTCCTTATAACTATATTATCACAGAAGCAGGAATGAATAATTTAGTTAAACAACAAGGATGTGCAGGCTCCAGTGTCACAGACTTCACCCCCACTGTCAGGCTTTTATCAAAGAGAGGCGGGTAAAGAAACCAGAATCTGCCTGTCACTCCTGAAAAGGAAACCTTAGATTACCCACTTGTATTTCGCATTCCATCCCTCTTGTCCTCCTCCCTCTAAGCCATGGCATTCCCTTTATATTATTGTATACAACACAGTATTTCCCTGGTGAATGGTCATTACAATCTCAGTGGATGCAGAGACTTCTGTCCAGGCAAAGTGATACAGCAGCACATCACACACTTCTCCTGTTCCCTGGATGCAATGTAGGAGAAAAGAATGAAACAGTTCTGCAGAAGGGAGTGACAAGACAAGCAGATCATAAGGAAAAGGGAGACTGCCTTGTATCTCTCTGTATCTTCTGTTCAGCAACTGTGCTGTCATCCTATCAGCTCAGACACCTACAGGATGCAAGCACATGGTTCCTGAAAGAGAAAGGTTCATAGATGCACTGCCCAGGAACTGTGATTTCACATGCTTGTTGTGGGAGTTTGAATCCCCACATCAAAAAATACACCAAAATGTCAGTTTTCCCCAGACCAAATGACTAAACTGTTCTGTTGGGATTTTTTTGGTGGGGGGTTTTTTAGGTTTTTGTTGATTTTTTTTCTGACCAGAAACCTGTAGTGAAAGCTATCTACATCTATTTCCAAAGAAGCAGTTTTCCCAAAATGAACTCTGCTCTTTTTGCTCAGGTGATGCCTTATTTGAAGAATTACATTGCAGATCCCCTTAAGGTCACCATTAGCTAAGGCAAGCCTACCCTTGTGTCAATTAAGACAGAGTATGAATTGAATTTAGAGATACCTGAATATTAGAGAAATAAGAACTTTACTGGGAGAAAGGAAAAAAAATGAAATATAACAAATATATATATATATATTTGAACAACAAGAATAACAATGAGGGGGAAAAATTATCACTGAAGATAGCTGGGAAAACAAATAAACCCAAAAGGGCCAAGTTTGAGGGAGACCAGGGTACCCCTGGGGTTCCAGGGGCAGGGGAATAGAGTTCAAGGTAGGCAAATTGGTGCAGTAACAGCCAGCGATCCTTTCCTGAAATGTCCAAGGGGCTGCAGGGAGATCCAGCAGTTGGCAGGGGGAAGGCTGTACTGAGATGAAGAGTCAAGGTCCACATGGTCTTGGGCAAAATGGTGGCAGAGATCAGAGAAGAAAATGATGCCTCCTCAGTCCAGAAGATCCACAAACCGCCTCTGTGAGGCCCGGCAGCTGCAGTTATAGGGCCTTGGGCCCCTCCCATGTCACATGCCTTGTGGGCATGTCTTCATATGCCATTGGCTGTCACTCAGCCTGCCCCAGCCCCCAGGCCCCTCCCCTAGTCACATGCCTTGACGGGAAGGAAAGATAAGAAAAAAAATCCTTCATTGTTTGTCAGGTAAAAAGGAGAAAGCCCCTGCCCTGGCCACATGCCTTGCAAGGGAGGGAAGGGGAGATAAGAAAAGAACCCTATTGTCCGTTCCAGTAAAAAGGAGAAAAGTTTTACAATAGAATAAAAAGGCTTTCCCCATGACAAAGCCCCAGGCCACCTCATTTCCCTGAAAAGTTTTATTGTTATGGTACCAATACTGGAAGTGGGAGAGCTCAGTGGGACAACCCTTCCCAACCTCAGGACAGACCAAGCAGCCAACAGGGCTTTTTAATGACCAGTCACAGCAATACTGAAAGTTATTGCTAATACAAGTTTGGGCACACAGTATAGATAAACAGCTGTACCACTCCACCATAACTGAAAATAAATAGGCAAGAAGATGCTGCCATTCTTCTTCCCTCATAGGAACCTGTGCCCCTTAGAGTCCAAGAACACCCTTTGTGTTATTCTTCTACTGTGCTAAAATTTATTCAGTAGAGTCATAGTGTCTATATATCTACTATCATAATGATGAGAGGTTCAAATTTGCAATACAACCAAACTTCTTCATACAACTCCTACACCAGCTCTCAGTTTGGCTCATTTCCCAGGCCTGGTGGACTGGGTAGCCTCAGTCTGCCTTTAGAGGCAGTAGGGGCACCAGGTTGAAGTCAAGACCAAGTACACCAGCAAAGCTACAAAGGCAGAGCGCTGGTGACAGACCAGAAGTTTTCTGAGAGGCAGAGTTTTCGTTAGGCACTGCCTTCACACTGAAAGACTGGTGGGAGGCTGAGATAATGCATGGGGATTGACTGCAATCTTCTAAACTGCTGGACTGTCTACTTCAATCTCTGCCCCAATGTAGGATGGAGCCATGCTGACTTCCCTGGGAGAATAAGGCATGAGAAGAGTGGATACTTTTGCCTTTCCCACTAAATTCAAGGTGATCTAAGGGAAGAAAGTAAGAGTCTCAACCAAATATTTGTGTTTGTCTGTTACAGGTTTCTTTGCCACTAAAAAGGGACCAAAATTGCCCTTTTACTCCTGAAGATACTTTACTTTTGAAGAATGGCAGCTGCTCTTTTCCTCCTCCTCTTTCCCTTGCTACCATCCAAACTTTCACAGAATCACACATAGAATCACAGAATATTCCAAGTTGGACGGGACTTCCAAGAGCTTTTGTGTTAAACGAAACCCTGAATTGTGCACTTGGTGATAGCTTCAGAGCAATTAAATTAAGCCATGTGGCAAGTTGCCCAATGTTACTACCAAAGCTCAGGATGTTTTCGCATCATTTATTTAGGAGCTTTTACATGGTGCTTACTTGAACCACAAATAGAGAGCAAATTAGGCTGTTGCCATGACAACTAGAGAATCTGCTCAAAATTCAGGAGATGCTGGGGAGGCGGGAGAGTTCTTCAGTGGAGATCTTCATATCATGAATATGGCCCTTGGTTATCAAATTCCTTTCAAGTTAATTCTTAGCATCAAAGCCTCCCTGACAAAGGCTTTAATAATCAGGAGCCAAGCTTGACTAATGAGAGCACAAACCAGTTCTCACAGCCTAATTTCATACTGGTGAGAGGTACTCTCAGCTGAAAGGTCCACAAAGCAGTCACAGAGGTGGCAGCACTAGTACACCAACACATATGAGGCAGGGTCTTCACTTCTCTATTCAGTAATAGATAGGCAGAATGACATCTTCCACAGAGTAGAGGGAGAGAAGGAAGCAGGGTCCTAGCCACTGCTAATGGAAACCCTCCGGAATTTGGAAGAAGCTGAGCAGTCTTCTGCCAACACCTAGAAAATAATTAAATTATTAAATAAAATAAGAAAATGGCAACACAAAAGCTAGGATCAATAATGTCAGAAGAAGCTGACAAACAGATGGAAGAGGCTGCTACAGTTCTTTTGCAGAAATTAAATCCTTGGTAGGATTGTTGAATAATTTTCATCTGAGCTGGTTCTTCATATAATTTTTTTTTCTTTTAGCTGAACATTTTTTCTGTTGCAAACCTTCTAAGAAAATCACTATTTTAATAGAAAATTTTCAGTGAAGTCTTTTGATTCTCAATTGTAATAGATGAGATATTTTTGGCTGAAATCCAAGAATGTCTTTTTGGAAAAATTCCAGAAAGCTTTGTAGTTTTCATGGAAGACCTCTCCTTCCTCATAATTATTTTTGACTAGACAATTTATTGCCAGTGGAAGCTATGGTGTTCTCCCTTGAAATGATGCTTCACTGGGCATAAGCCCCGTAAGCATATCCAAAATTAGGGAAAATTAAGCACACAGGCAAATGGAGGGAACTGTGAAAGTTTCTTCCCCTCCCTCTTCAACCCCCAGATGACAGGAACTGTGTTTAGCAATGAAAACAACAAGCAATAGAGAAATTTTAGGACAGATAAATTACTGTGTTGTTATGAGTGCTATACTCCAAGTAGGGTACTTGCCAAGAAAAAGACACACAGCTATAGGGGTCCAGAAGTTCAAGAGATGATGAAAAAACCTGCTAATAAAAACTATGCATTTTAAAGATATAAGTACTTTCATTTTTGGTGCCCTGTTCGTCTTTTGGGTCCTGAGATTTATTGCCAGCCTGCCTTACTTGATATGTTGAGGACCCTGGGCCCCTTCCGGCTCGGAGTGGCCTGCTAGACTGTGAGGGATCTAGGTTGGTGTTGTGCTCTGGGATGTACTCTCGGTCTCTGTACGGGTGTTAGGTGGTGAGTTGGACTAGATGATCCTTGTGGGTCCCTTCCAACTCTTAATATTCTGTGATTCTGTGATTCTGTAATATTTCAACACCTTGATTTGGAAGTGTTGATCTTTTGATAGAGTCTTCTTTCTTGCCCCTGGGTATCACATTTATAGGTTGCTAATAATGTCTAAAATGAGATTAATTGGAATTGAACATAAAACAAGTCTTTAATTTGTTACCTACTTGCAAATGAGACTGGCTATTTCTTTTCATGTCCCCTTCCTGCTCTTTTGCCAGAGCCTTTTGTTGCCATAGAAGGTAAGGTAAGTAATGGAATGCCTTAGCTGAACGGCACCATGGTGTTTGATGAAGGAAGTGGAACTGGAAAACCCACTTAGGGACAGTAGAGCTTCCTACAAGGATGGAGGACCTTCACTAAGGAACAAGGAAGTGGAACACCTTATTTGGGCCGTGCGTATAAACACCACATGATCAGCAAGTCTCAGATGATTAGTTAAGGATTTGACCCTTTACAACCTACGGTAATAATGCTAGCTGTTGGGCAGGAGCAAGCAAAGTAATAAACAAACTATTTAGAAAGTATAAAAATAATGCTTTAACACAACAAAATGATTCTCCATCATCATCAAGAGACTCCGTTTTGTCCGCGCCACAAATGGCACCAAAACAGGGATTGCGATGCAGAGCAGAAAAGAATTGCTGGACCTGGTGGCACAGACCTTGACTGAAGAGTATTCTGAACTTTGTAAAAGAGGAAGAAACCTTGGAGCACGTGCACCAGAACCCTGGTCAAAAAAAGGGGGCCTCAGTCAAGAACAACCATGGGAGGAAAATTCCCTCAGGACCAGAAAAAAAGATTTGGAAAAATTACAAAGGCTAGTGAAACAATGAAAAAAATGACAAAAACCATTTTGTAGCTAATCACATTGTAGCAGGAGGAGTTCATTGGGCTGCACACAAGCCATGTAGGCTTGTTTTGGACCCACAATGCATTGCAGAGATGAGAGGTTTAAATGAGCTTTTTTTTCATGTTGCAACATCCTCTTTAACAGCTGTCAGTTTGGCAAATGTGCTCCTGGGATGGCATAACAGCAGAAGAGGCCTTCAAGGGGCAGGTTCCACAGAAATTAATCTGAGAAGTCTTTGAGGAATAGAGGATAGGGTAATAGACAGAAAAATTCACAGCAGAACTGGAATGGGCTCCTTAGAAGTGTCTGGGAGGGTATTTTCTGAAGTGGGATGCCTTTGGGGCAAGTTACACTTTACCTAGTCAGATTGAGGCATTATCCTGCAGCCTCAATGTTTCTGCATATGTGTGTGACAGTCTCTATGAAAAGCATATAACCATCCCACTGAAAATGTTTTAGTGTCCCAAGTGTTGCTAATCAAAATAATTTTTCATTCTCCAGCAATAGTGACTTATTAAAACAAACTTTTCAAGAACTTCTAAGTATCACATCTTAATCTAGGGAAGGAACACCATTTTTTTCTACTGGCATTCTTTACTTATTTCAGTAAGTAAAGGTGAGGAGCTGCTGAGGTTGTTTAGACTGGAGAGAAGGCAGCTCAGGGGAGATTTTACAGTTCTCTACAACTGTACCTAAAAGGAGGTTAAAAAAAAGAAAAAAAATCCACTTACCATAGTGGTAAGTGTCCCCTCCTCTCATGCGGGAGACTGGGAGTTTGATTCCTGCCACGGAGGCAGAGGTGCTGTTTAAGAGCTGGACTCGATGATCCTTGTGGGTGCCTTCCAGCTCAGAATATTCTGTGATTCTGAGGTAGTAATAAGGCGGTGGATGGTCTCCTCTCACAAGTAAAGAGTTATAGGACAAAAGGAAATGCGCTAGGGGAGGTTTAGATTAGATACTAGGAAAAAAACCTTCTTCATTAAAAAGAGTGTCATGCATTGGAACAGGCTGCTCAAGAACTGATTGAGTCACCATCCCCAGAGGTACTTAAAAGACATACATATATGGTGCTTAGGGATATGTTCTAGTGGTGGAACTGGCAGTGTTAGGTTAATGATTGCAACAGATCTTAGAGGTCTTTTTCAACCCAAATGATTCTATGATTCAGGAGCATTTTTCTGTAATTAGTTTGTTCATTGCAGTGACTTCTAGCTATCTCAAACACAATAGCAATATGAGGCCTTAAAAAGCCTTGTTTTACACCACTATGTCATTCTAACAGAAGAAAACACAAATATCAATTTTTCTTATGAGGCTCTTCGAGAGAGAATCTATTTAATAGCAATAAACCTTAAAAATACAAGTACATTACTTTTTTCGCCAGATTCCGTGCCGTATTTTGCACAACTCTGTTTCAAAGCTCGGGAAGCTTCCAAGGCAAAAATAAGGCTCTTGTTTACTGATAGGGCAGTTTTCCACTCCCAGCAGTTTTCCACTCCCAAGTGCTGGAAAAGAGAGAGCCCTGCCCTAATTCCATACATGCATAGGCAATATCCCAGAGGTTATGGCACTCATTTAGGAAACAGGTAATAGAGGGCCCACACCTGAACAAAGCAAAGAGAAGACATCTCTGAGTCCTGCCCAGGGCAAAAAGTAACTGCACCAAAATTTTATCAGCTGTTCAGAAGAGAGACTGTTGTTATACCTCCTGTGGAAGTTATTCTGTTGTACAGAGATTCCTGCAACCTTGGGCCAAAAACTGAAAGGATGGTCAATGGCCAAGATGCTCATAAGAAGGAGATTAATTTCAGTGGTTTGTAACTCAAAGAGCACAGCTTTGACTTCTTTCTGTCACACTCCTGTTGTCACTGTTATTTTCATCCAACAAATTCTACACTGGGGATAGTTAATTGGAGATGGAAACATCTACTTTTTTGTTTATTTGCTTCCTTGAATTAGGAAAACCTACTTCAGCTTCCAGAGTTTCTCACCCTTTTGACAATCAGAGAAAACACTGTGTACAAAATCTAAGGCTAAACATCATGTTCAGAAGGGACAGTTGAGCTGAACTTTTCTTTGGCTTCCTTTAAGTCAAGGAGCATTGGTCAGTCACACCATGTAGCTAAAGCAACACAGGTAAGCTCACTGCACTGATAAAATCTCTTCTCTTGACTTACTCCCACTGGAGAAGAACAGTTCTGGCACTGTCAAAGGATTCATATTAGAATGAAACTCATGCAAAATTAAAGCAGAATCATGATCCTCACCTTTGGCAGACAATCATCTAAAAAAGGCCAGTGCAGATGATCTATTGCAATGGAGTAACTCAAGAGAACCAAGAGCTGATTTGGTCAATCAGTTTGCTACAGATAATCTGCTTCTTCAGATGTCGCCATGCTCTCCCAATTCTTCTCCTCCTTGCCCTCCTCCTCTCTTCCTTGGTTGCCAGGCAACTACAAAAAGGACCAGAGAGTGTGCTGGAGGAAACTACCTTATAGGACACTGCATGGCTTTGTTGGTTATTTTCCTAGGAAATGCTCAAGAGCAAATTGATCTTATCTTTGAAGGCAACATCTGGCTGTGAAACACTGCTTTGTATGAACACGGTAGTGAGGCAAGTGATGTACACTGTATATCCATGATAACAAAAATAAATGCCTTCAAAGATTTCAAGCTCACTTCTGAGCTTTTTCTGTGGCTTAGCTGCTCTCCATCAGTTCCTCAGATCAATAGTTTAGGGAGCTCAAGCAGAGAAGTCATCAGCCTGTACAGCAGGAGATTTCCCAATAGCAGATGCCCCATATGGCTGTTGCACTGTCTCTGAGGATCACTGCTGTAGCTGACCATAACTATGCGTTTACAGCACAAACTTAGCAGGGTGTCCCATGGGATTAATGCAAGAGAAACATTATACTTTTGACCAGAAATGAGCTTGCTTATAAAAGCTCAGGGACTTTTGGATGAGAAGTGAGATTAGTCACTAGAAAGTGAAATGGAAAGCCCTCTACTGGATTCTACTGAGTTCCTTGGTGTGGGAGAGGCTGTCTCATTCTCCCAGGTCTATACAGCTGCCTTCTCACAGGATTTATAATTGAGGGATAATCCTCAAGTATAAGAATAAACTCCCCCTAGGATTTGATGGTTTGAGGTCCAAAACAGAATACCTACACCCTGAAATTATATAATTAGTATTTCAAAATACAGTTTAATTTACAAATGGTTAAACACAGGTATAAAGTCAGGTAAAAAATACATCTGGCAGATTAGACACAAGTATGACTTTACTTTCAAAACAAGCTTAATTTGCAAAGACTTCCTGACTAGGACTAACAAGAAAGAGAAGAAAAGAAACTATTTCATCAACTTTACTATATTACTTCTAGTTTTCTGTGATCACACTGAATTCTCAATTCTTTTCAGTTTTTCAGGCATATTTTTGAGACCTATTATGACACACCAAAATCTAGTTTATCCCCCGCCTCTATATATCATGCCAGAAAAGCCATCTTTTCTAAGCAAAGTTTTCCATTTCTAATATATAGTGTTCTGCCTAAAATAATAAAGGCTGTACCCTGAGGGTATTCAACTTAACAGAGTTCATTACAGACTCTGAAGTCATAATTTAGGACCGTATCTTCTTAACCACATATTCTAAATATGTAGGGAATTTTCACAGTTTGCCTAAGAATTATCCTTCCCTCTCTGACCTTCTGAGTAGCCACTTGCTACTTCTGTATAGCCCACAGACAATTTATTACTACTGATCTAAGTGACCTGGTCATAACCAGACCCACATATGGCTCTCAGTGGAAAGAAGAGCTATTTTTTCTCCCCCCCCCATACACATCAACCAATGTTGAGTTTTATTAGCAATGAAATAATTTCACAACTGCAAAGCTCCTACTCTGGGTCCTGGTGTGTTTTTGAGTCTTTACATAAACAAATGTATCCAGCCTTCAAGTTTACCCTTTACATCAGCCATAAGAAGGAGGTTTCTCCTTTAGTTCTCTAGCAGTGCAATACAAGTAGTTATTTTTTTCCCCTGATCTTCTGAGTATTTTCCCTGGCACATCACATTTTGGCTTGCTGTCTTTTTTGCTGAGGTTGGAAGTCCAACGCAGTAGTGTATTACAAGATCTCAATAACTCTTTTGCAGCTTTTGGAGTAGAAAATTGAAGTTACAGTGATTAAAAAAAGGAAACTAAGATTTAGGAATATTTTTTTAAATTGTCCATTTACTCCTTTTAAAAACTTCTTAAAATTAGTAGAAAACTCCCCAGATGTTCTGATTAAGTGTTCATTTTAACTTCTTAACATCAAGGGGTCTTGCTGTTATTATGGGAAGTGTATGGATGGGATTATGAATAATGGCAACGAAACCTTGCTGTTCTTTAAAATGGCCTACCCCTTTCCTGGCTGTAGAGAGAAAGGTCTGAGAATAAGGAAATATGGTATGAAAGGATTTTCTTGAAAGAAATGGATAGGCAGGATGGATGGACACATTTTTCTGAACGATGCAAAGACCTCAGCTACATACTCATGCAGCAGCATCAGCCATGGCAGCCCAGCTAGGCTCTGGACAGAGGCGTATTTAACATTATCACAACCACCAGAGCTTTGCAATGGACAGGCTGAGGCAAGAGGAATGAGGAAGGGGGTATACAAGGGGATAGGGGAGGGAAATTGCTAGGGGAGGGGTGCTGTGAACTAGGAGAGTGGCAGGCAGGTGATGTAGAAGGAATCTGGTGTAGACATGCAGGTTCCTCTTGTCTGAAGTGGCTGAAGCCTTGTTCCGTGTGGAAGAAAAGTGAGGGAAAAATTTCATGAGTGCAGACATCCTAGGGGAGTATTTCAAACAGAAGTCTGCAGTGGGCAAGAAACAACTATACTTAAATGCAGCTCACTTAGTAGGGGTATGGGAATCAAATACCCTGAAGGCTGTAAAATTAAACCACATAAAACGTTAACAGAAAAGTCATGTTTTAATTTAGAATTACTCACTGTCTGATAAAGAGAGCAAAAATAAAAACACTTTCCTTAACACTGGTGGCTAAATGCCTTTCTCTAACCATGCTAAAGGAGTAGGAGACAGCACTAGCAGGCTGAAATTAATTTGAAAGAAAGTTGGGTGTATGCTACAGTACCAGACAGAATTGCTAGGACCAAATGACATAGAAAAACAGTGCAGGTATTGACCATTATTCCCACTCAGTACTTTTGGTATCTCATCTAGGGTGTTATAAAAAAGTGTGCCCACAGTAATTTTGGAACTAGCCTGTTCTTCTTTGAGGATAATTTTCCTGGGATTGAATAAATCAGAGTCATCCCTAACATTTCTTAGGCTATGTCTTTGAAGCACCCAGCTCCATGTGAGAGTGCCTTCAGGTCTGTATCTACTATGAGCCCCTCTCTATTTCTTAATTGTTTCTGCTTCTGCTGCTACCTCCCTAAATGACCTCCTGCCGAAATGACACAATGACAAAATGATGGATGCCTTTTCATTTTCATGAGTTTTAAATTTATAGCTTAGGGATATTTCACTCTCCAGTTCCTTATGTATTTGGATTGTGCCTATCTGGACAGATTCAAGATTTCTCTTCTTTCCAGACTTGGGGCTCTTTCTTATACCTCCTTAGACATCTCAGTTAAATGCTATTTTCCACATAAGCTTCTCTTTTCCAGTCAGTAGGTTCTAAGAGACCCCATAGAGAAGGAAGGACAACAAGCAAATGTTGTAACTATAGTACTTGCCCTTTCTTTGTGTACATTCCTCAGCAATCACTGCCCATTCAGTTATTCCAGATAGGACTTGGAGCAGAAGTTCAAAACCACCTTGCAATATACTCCCAGTGCAACTACACATGGAGCACTACCAGTAAAACCCTCTAAGAGGCTTACATTTTCAGAAAAGAGCTGCAACAATTTATTTGTGTTGGGAATTCTTCTCCATACATATTTATAGGGTCTGTTTACTCAAATAAAGCAATGTGTGAAATTCAACAGACACAGAACCTCAGAGAAGTCTTCTGTCTGCTCTAATTAAAGCAAGAAGGAAAGCAACCAAGGATTCTTTACTGCAGCAAAAGTTAAAAGGATCAACAGGGATCACTGCCGGTGGATGAAGCATCTACATTTTAATGACTTCTGACATGTCGTTAAGTCCTCCAGGCTTTCAAACCATTACAACACAAGGAAGTTCATTGTGGTCACTAAACAGATAGACACTGTCCTAGATTATGTACTGCCAGTTGTCATGAAGGAGAAAACCAAAACAAAACACCGTCTTCCTCAAGAAAGGAGAGAGCGAATAAAATATTTTTAAAAATTTCATTTATAAGAGTGAGGGCAGAGCAATCCTTACCCTGAATGAAAGTTCTGTGGTTCTAATATGTAAATCACAAGTAAGAAACAAAGAGAAAGTCAAGTCTCAGGATTGTCATCTAGGAAAAAAATTTAAGCTTACCTGTGCAAAAGCAAAAGGGAGAGATTCATATCCACGTAGAACCACCATGCTTTCCCATATTCCCTACCATGTTGTTTAAGTTGAGGATGAATTTTTTTTCAGTATTTAAAGGTCCTTTTAAATGAATTGTGTGAAATCTGGCAGACACATAACCTCTTTGAACTACAAAGCATATCCTGCATCAATGTAGGAAGAAAGCAAGCCAAGGCATTAATTTATTACAACATATTAATTACTGCATGAAAAAAAAGTTGAAATAATCAGCAGAAACCACAAGGGTGAGGTAAAGGTGAGAGAAGATAAAATACGCACATTCTGCTTTTTTGCTACCAAACAAAAATACATACAATAAATGCAGATGGAGTTTGTTATTGCAGAAAAATGAATTATATTGAGAGAACTAATAGAAGTCTTTCCTTTTGATAAAAAACCTGTTCCAACCTTACACAAAGGGAGCAAAATAAAAATAAAGATGAATTAACCCTGGCTAACAAGAGTGGATGGATAGGTGTACAGAGATAGGTGCATTACACATTAAGAAGGCAGACGGAGACTTGGAAAAAAATTTTGCCACAACGTAGGGGGGTAAGTGGGGCGGCGAATCAAAAATTACACCAAAAAACTGATGAAACTTTTCCCCCTGAAACAAGGCTTTCAAATGTATGTTGCACAAATGTCTGTGCATGCATGGGCAGGAGGTGTGTGTGTTCAAATACAGAAGGTACACAGCTGAAGGAAGTGGTGAAAGTGTCATTACTGCAGGGTGAAAAGCGAATACAAGTATTTCTATGCCAGTGTATGCACAAGTGGAGTTGAGTTCTTGCAGTGCATATTGGAAAACCTCCTAGAGGCAAAGCAGGGAACTGCATCCTGCCCATCCAAGGATCCCAATTGCTATTATCTCCAAACAAATCAAAAGTTTCCACTTAAACAAAGGATAACAACAACCTTACACAAAGCCCAACATTTTCAGTCTTGCATTCACTGCCTGTTGCCACAGGTCCGAAACCAGAAAGGAGTATTGCATGGTAGGCACTTTGCGTATGATGTACTACGTACAATGGCACTGACAAGTCTTAGTAGCTGTACGGGTACCCTGTCCTGGCTGACAACCTGGAGGAAGAAACTTAGTGCTACCTTTCACATTTCATTTAAAGGTTTACTGGGAAAATGCTGCAATCTTGAGTATGGGGTATGGAATAAATGACTATGTATTTGTGGGATTAGCTAGCTTGAAGAATTTTCAAAATCCAGTATTGGGATAGCAATTGCCTTCTTTAGTCACCTTCTCACTGGATGCACAAGATGAACATTTGTGTTCTTACTTGTATTTCTCTAGTTCTACCTTTCCTCAAAAGAACCATGCCTTCACATTAAGAAATGTGTGAGAAAAAAGATTCTTCATTTAGATGTGAACCCACAGAACATAAACCAGAGCTACAGGTGGAAGCTCAGATATCCTGCAATGCTATTAATATTGCCCTCGTTGTAAAGAGTCAACATTAGGTAGTCATGTTGTGGAGATTGTCTTTGGTACTTGTTTCTGGATGTCCCACAGGACACATGGAGAACAAATCTCTTGCTCTTAGAAATAAAGAATGACATGAGACTGTTAACTACAAAAGGAATTGTATCAATCGACACAAAACTGAGATACTCAGAAGTTACAAACGGGGCGCTTTGAGAGAAGGTTTGCTCTCAGTCCTTCATTTTCAGTCCTGCTGCTTGGCCGATGCAGAACATCTCCAAGACCACATACACACACAAATCACGAGCAGCACTGACAGCCCTAAGAACTGCAGCATCCTCGGCAGCCCTCACCCAAGCGTGTGTGTGTGTGAGGACAGCGTTTCCTGCAACTGGAATTCTGCTCCCTTCCCTCGCAGCTCCCCCACTCCAAGCGCTGCAGGTTGTTTTGTGAACAGCTTCATCCACTGCAGGCTGCACTCGCCCAAGGCTGGAAATCCATCCCCCCTCCCCTCCTCCCAGCCTGGCGCTAGTTTTGATGGGATATTTTTCTCCCCACAGTAGCCTACTCTCGGCTTTGCTCTCTACCCAAGCTGGGCCTGTTTCTGTCTCCTAATTATTCACGCAGAAGAGCAGATGGCAGGGGGAGTGGATCTCTCACTCGCTGGGAGCGTGCTAGCTCATACGGACACGAGTTTTGTCACACAAAGGAGGAATAACGCCAACTACAGAAGAAAGCAAGATATTCCAGAGCCTGGTTTCTAGCGTCCCTACTCTTTGTTCTTCGTTCAAGCATGATATATTTTGGGAAACACCACAGTGTGCATTTATGTCAGTTACATCACATCATGCTTTTTCCTTCTTGCTTTAAAATTTTAATCAAGCTGAGGAAACAATTCACTGGATATTTCTCCAAATGAATACAGATTTTTCATCTCAATAAATAGCTGCAGTTCAATGGAGCCATAAACATTTGGGAGCACCATTTTCAAGTGTGCAGTGGAAACACTGGTAGCCCTCTACAAATACATAATCAGACTGTACAGGTCAGTTGTGATGAGGTAAATGGGACATGGGCAGGATCTGTCCAACCTGAGAGGAGGACATTTGTATGCACACCTTGCTTGCAAACTGCACTAGGATACTCAGCAACCATCCCTATGCCTAGTTCAGTGATGAAGGCATTGCTGGGGTGAAGGCATTGTTCCCAAGAGGCAGACTGCAAAAAACATTCTGTTTTGTAGTCCAGTGATACTTACTTTCATAGAATTAGGCCACTTCATGCCAGTTGGCCTCAGTACTCAAGGAAACTCCTGCCACTGGAATGCAGCTGCAACTACTGTTGATAAAATTTCTGTTGCAGTTACTATCATGACCAAAATAAAATGCAGATAAGAATATTCTTATACTTACCCAGCTCTTGTAGTCTGACCAGCTCAAGCTGACAAAACCACAAGTAGAGACTTCCCAGCAAAACTACAGTTCTAAGCATGAATAAAAAACAGCAGTGCTTTACATGAAGGCTTTCAATCAAATTTTTGCCTGGTAGGTTCTGGAGTAGTAACAAAGTGCAGTCACCTTTTGATTTATAATGACATTCCATGGGTACCCCAAGAATAGGACAGAGAAGTCATTGGTAAAGACCACTGGGATCTGTGCTTTTTTAATTTAATCAACAATGCTGTCTTTGACTGCTACACAAGTACTGCCAGACTTTGAGATTTTTTGCTGTTTTTCAGAAAGCCTGAACTGAAATGACCTTGTAGAAAACTACATGAGACTGAAAACAGCTATTCAGAACGAATGGATAAGTCAACCAAGTCCAGATTTTAATCTATCGTTTCAAAAGCTCCTCTCGTGTTCTAAATTAAGGTAACTACAGAATTGTAAGTCAATGGAGCTGCACTGGGGGAAAGCTGGTGAGAGACCTGCTTGATGTTTATCACACTAAAGCAAAAGCTCTATTTCAATACTCTATCAGGAGAATGAGCAGCAGGAAACAATGGGCTTCCAGGCAGCAAATGTACCAGTTTATCAAAGCATGTCTTGTAGGAAAAAAAGCAAAACAAAACAAAACAACAAAGAGGAATGAGTGGAAAAAATCCTCACATGACAAAGTAATTAAGTAATTTAAGGTATTGTCTTCAGACGTCACAAACAATTTAAACAATTAAATCTCTTACTAATGCAAATGCCATTTTGCTTCCATTTGTCATCAGTGATGCTAGTCTTTCTAGGTAACACAGACAAAGGAAACTTACAAAGTGTGTTTTCATTACACATCTGATAGACACAAGTAGTTTGGCAGTTGGAGTAGTAATAGGAAGAACTAGAATATTCTCTGTTTTCGTCATTTGTAATATGCAGGGCATGTACCTTGCTTTTAGGATGGTTTCTTCATTATTACAAAACTTAGAATATTATAGCGATAATTGTAGCATATTTCAAGTTGGGACTCATAAATGCACCTACTAATCAACTTCTCTGTAATTGGGTCCCTGCCATCTATAATTGAGATGTGGTTTTTGCCATGAAGCCAATCCATAAATCTTCTTTTCACACTAGAGCAGATGAAGTGCATTCAAAGAAGGTAACTGCAAGAAAGCCGAGTTCATAGAATCAAAGAATTGACTGTGAATTGAATAGTCCTTCACGATTCAACAGGGAAGCAGCTCAGCTATGTTTTTGGTCTATCAGTTATGCAATGGTCAATCAATCAATCAATCAATGAGTTCAATCCCATGAGCACAAAGTTTCATGATGGATTTTTTAACTGCTGTGGACTCATGCCCTTCCAGCCATTTAAGTTGAGACTTGGCAAACACTTCAGAGTGTAACTGTTTTGCTGAATTGGGAATTTAGCCATGGGATTGTGAAAAGAAGTTGTTTGTGAAGTACTATTGCAAACATGAAACCTGGCCTCATGTAAGGCTATTTACTTCAATAAAAACATGGAAGATGATTAACAGCTTTCAGAGTCAACCAGGAGGCTCCTCAGAGCAGTCTTAAGTTATGTTTAGAGAGCAGGATCTTGGGAAACCATTCTGTGACACTTGCTGTAGGGTTATTCCAAGCATTCAAGCCCAGTCACATTAATACCTAAAAGAAAGCTTTCCTGCCCTATCAGCATTTGCTACTTATCATACCAGCAGGCAACCCCATGCCACCCCCTTCCTCTACTATTATAACTTAGATTTCCTCCTCACCCACACCCAACTGTTCTTGAGTCACTGTCAGGGCTTTTCTTCCAATTTGCTGTAATTGCTTTATGCTGAGGTTCTATTGATCTGTCAAGAATCTGTGAGTGGGAGAACTTCTTGTCAACTCTGAGGCCCCCGGTCTCTCTCTGCTGTCAAGCAGGCATAGGGAATTCCGATGGACAGAGGTGCTGGGCCAAATCAGATTCCTTTTGACTGAACACCATCTCTCCTGTGACAGCATCGTCACTGGCCACACTTTGCATAGCTTGTCTGAAGCATTTTAAATGGCTACATGAAACTGTAGTTCTTGCCTCTCTCAGGCTCTAAGAGAGACAGAAAAACAAACAAAAAAAAAAGCAGCAGACTTTTAACAGAAGAAAGGGCAGGCTGAACATGTTATCCACAGTGACACAGATGTTTGATCCTGTGAATGACAGCCCAAGCTACTGTTAGTTTTCTTTTCCAAGCAGTTTTTAAGTACTGTAGCTATCTTCCCTCAGGAACTGCGCTGCTCTCCCACCCATCTCTTACAATGAATGGAGCATTTTCTGTTCCTTAGGTGTTGTGTATGCTCTCTTCGGGCAGCACAGCCCTGAGCACAGCCACATCAGCTCTCATCCACTGTGTCCTCAAGTACTGATAGCCTGAAGCTTACCAAATGTTTATCCTGACTCATGGCAATAACCAGGGATCTTTAGAAGTCTAATTACTGGCTACTGAAACAGGTGTTCTGTTTGTCATATATCAATTCACATCATTCATCCAACCAGCCTCCTGCCTGATGTCAAATGCTGAGGTTTCCCTAGCCAACCTTCCAGGCATGAAGCTGACAGCACTTCAAACCTCGAATTTTTGGATTGGCTTTGTTGTGTGGATGCAGTCAAATCTGGGCCCAACAGAACACACCAAGTATTCACCTCTCTTTGTATTGCACAGATCTCTTTCATAACAGTTCCTGCCATGACATGTCATTTTGCAATTCAGTGTAAGAACTGTCTGTGAAAATGGATTGGGCCTTTGATTTGCAGTGCTCCCAGCACACAAGAAGAGAGATTTAATAAAATTTAGAGTCCATGGTGGTTCAGAAAGCAATTTTGATGTACACTTAAGCTTTTGCAAGACATAATATAAAAGAAACACGAAGTCTGTTTGACTAGGGTACAGAGATGGTCCTGTTGGAGACCAATGTTGATGCTGAGCAGGATACTTATATCACATGGGATTCCCTTCACCCCCATCACACTAAGATTTGTTGTAACACCCAACGAATTTGATTTTTCTTATTGTGACTTAGGGGCTGGAGACTTCTATTGATCTGACAGCACAGGATCTCAGGAGTTGTCTGGACTCGTCCCCGTGAGAGTTTATCAAAGGATGTTTTTGGTATTTCAAGAACAACAACTGTTGTTTAACTTTGTTTTGTTCTCACTTTAGTTTAGAAAGTTAACAAATAGTTTTTTCTGTGTGGAAATAGAGTTATGTTGTTCGCCCCTTTCCCCCTCTGTGCTATCATTAATCTGCTTTCCTAATCCTGCACAGGGCTTGTCACACAGGTAAGAGGCACTGCATTATATTGCTTACCACACTGTCCTCCAGCATGCAAAATAATAGGAAGCAGGGAATGTTGGTATATAGACAGACATTCTCAGCAGATGACTACAGAGCCCCTAAGGTTCCATCTTTGCTTCAAATAGGAGTGTAGCTCTGCTCCCTTTGCTGCTCCTGCCAGCAAGAATTGCAGTTGCACTTTGCTGCCAGTAACACACAATACTCAGTAGTTTTATTACTGCCAACCTATTGGGTGAGCAGCTCAGTTCCTCTGACTGCCTAATTCACCTCCTTTAATCCAAATATTTCAACATTTGGGCTATTTATTTCAGGCCCCTCTAATTGGATGCAAGCCATTTTCAGTTAGCAACACAATTGGAATACAGTGCTGGAAGAACTTGGGCTGTCATCTTGCTTTGATTTCAAAAGTCTTCCAACTTGAATCCAATTGTTTTGGCATCAAGACTACAAGATAAGACATATTACTCTACTTGAACAAGCAAGAGCAAGCCAAATAACAGTGCACAGTGGCACATGGCTGTCTGTGACCAACAATCTCTGGGATTCTGCTAAATCCAGGACATAGTTCCCAGTGAACCACTGGGTTTTCTCAGCTTTTCCTGCATCCAGTCCTCAGAGAACGCCAGCTTAGTCTGCCAGAGTGCATGAAAGCCTCAAGGCCCTCATCCTTGAGAAAGTGTCTGTCTCTAGAAGAAACAGGACTACTGCTGTCCAAAGGTTCACAGTTTACAGGTTATTCTGAGTTGGAAGGGACCCACAGGATCATCTAGTCCAACTCCCAAGTGAACGCCCACCCAGGGATCAGGCCCACAAGCATGGAATCATGGGCAACATGCTCCATCCATCCAAACCTCCCACCATCTAGACCACGTCGCTGAGCTCCTCATCCAGTCTTTTCTTAAATACCTCCAGGGATGATGACTCCACCACGTCCCTGGGCAGACCATTCCAATGAGAGATCACTCTCTCTGTGAAAAAACTCTTCCTAACATCCAGCCTAAACCTCCCCTGGCGTAGTTTAAGGCTATGTCCTCTTGTTCTGGTGTTGTCAGCCTGAGAGAAGAGATTCACACCCACCTGGCTGCAACCTCCCTTCAAGTAGCTGTAAACAGCAATGAGGTCACCTCTGAGCCTCCTCTCCTCTGGGCTGAACAACCCCAGTTCCTGCAGTCGCTCCCCATAGGGCTTGTTCTCCAGTCCCTTCACCATCCTTGTCACCCNCCATGCTCTAAGAGTTTCTCCTTAAGCTTATCATGGGAAACTGTGTCAAAGGCTTTGCTAAGATCCAAGTACACAACATCCACGGCCTTTTTTTCATCAACCAGGCGAGTCACCAGATCATAAAAGGAGATCAGGTTGGTCAGGCAAGACTTACCTCTCCTAAACTCGTGCTGACCAGGTCTAATGTCATGGTAATTTTGCAGGGGCTGTGTAATAGCACACAGGGTTATCTATTTCATCTCTTTGCCCAGGACTGAGGTGAGGCTGACAGGTCTGTAATTACTTGGATCATCTTTCCTGCCCTTCTTATGGATGGGTGTCACATTAGCCAATTTCCAAGGGAAAGGAATAACTTGTTGTAAAGGTCTCCGGGCTGCCTGTGTCCCTGTAGTCAATAACCTGGGTAGCCTACATACAGGGCAAAGCCAACAACCTGGGAAGGAGACACAGGATGTAGCTGTTTCTGCAACAGCTCTACTTTCCAGTCTAGCTAAGACATGGAAGAAGGGGGCTCACTGGGTCCCTTGAGAGGTAGGATTGCTTAGATTGTGCCATGGCTGTTTCACTCCATCTCTGGAAGAGTTAATTTCCAGAGGCTGGGGGACAGGCATAGCATGAAAGCTAACCCCTGGAATTATCTATCAACTTTTTGTGATCCTATATTATTAGCCATAGTAAATGAGCGGCAATTCTGGAGTAATTAAGTTAGAAATGATATTGTGAAAAGACACAGTTAACCCAGAATTTAATGCACAGTGAATCTCTAGTTGTCGTTCTATAATCATCAGTAGAGCACATACCAAAAAATATTCCTCTTTTTCCCCCAATCCACTTCACAGAGCATAAAACAAAAAACCCCATATGTAATAGAAAAATCATAGAGTAATTCGGGTTGTAAGGGACCTTTAAAGGCTTTCTACTTCTTCCTGGCAACAGTCTTAATTTTGATCCTAAATGGTTCCTGAATTTTCACATGCAGTATGTCAAAACATTAGGAACTTGAGGATTTTTAAGAACCGAAATTTAGGTTGAAGCGTGGATAGAAACAACAGACTTGCACTAAAACTACAGCAAATTCTCAGAAGAGTTTGAAAGTACAATTTTTCAATCTTGTATTTGTGAAGATTTGAAGTGTCAACCCTTTCATTTGCCTTTGTCAGAATGAAAGATGTAATTTCTGATCAAAAGTGTTCAGCAGCTGTAATTTGAAGACTTTCAGAAAGTATTTTCTCTCAGTACATTTCTGCGTCTGTGGACCAAAGGAGAAGCTAATTTTTAAATGTTTAAGCTTTCCAGGGATGAAAGCTATTTCTGGACCAGGTCTACTGAATACTTGATCTTTGTGCCAGGAAAGAGCTTTGAAAACAGTTTTCAGATATACAGAAAAACATCAGCCTAATTCTGCTCTTTGGTCTTGGAGTTTAGCTTCACACAGGGCTAGCACCAAACTGAGAGTGTTTGCATCAGAAATGACAGATGGCAAGATGGTTGCCACCACTATCAATTGTGTCCTGTCACCAGCTCTTGAGTCTGAACCTGCCTAAGACCAGGACAGCCCCAGTTTATAGCTGTTAAAGCTGAAGGGATGTATTTTGCATGTCAAGAGTGGAACAGTTGGTAATTTTTCCAGAGGAAAAGAAAGAGATTATAGCAGGTTGCCAGGCACTCATTGATTCTGACATGCTATTAGGAGAGTCCTTTTTACTGTGTACCAATGTCTAATTCACAGCTCAGGAAAGAACTGGAAGGTGGACGAGCACCTGATATGCATATAACAAACTGGTGCTTTTGCAGCATGGTGATTTTTTAAACACTCCTTTGAAGATGATAAAATATGTCTAGCCATTAGCTGAAAATGCTGAGATTCTGCCAAGATTTAGTCTCACATATACACTGATAGGAGAGTATATGTGTATATTCATGTGCTCATTCAAGTATCTACATTTAACAAGTGCTTTGTATACTTCAGTTAGTCTAAAACATTTAACACATTTAGGTTTGGACACTGAAAAGCAATGTTGTAAAAAGGAGTAAAGAAATGTTTTACTCTTTTTCCTCTTTGCAGGTGAGGAAACAGTGAAAAAGGTTTCTCATTAAAGGCAAAACTAGGCAGATTGACTGTCCTTGCAGAAGTCTATAGGTTTTGGTAGGGCCTACTAAGTGTTAAATTGAAGGCACGTTATCATGCCTGAAGTGAAGGCTTATTTCAGCCTTGTCAGTGAAGTGTTTTGGTGTGCTCCAACACTTGGACAGCAGGTTGCAACTAAAAGAGAATGCATCCTGCCTAAACAGCAATCATCCCTTCCTAGACCATCCTGCTACCTCACAAAGGCATTGCCCTTAGTAGGTCAATTCCTCCCCTATGGAGAAAAAACATCCCTCAGGAAGCAATGTCTTGGCTGTTGGTTGTTTGGGCATGTGTACAGATAACTCTTCTGCTCCTACCCTCAGAAAGTCTCCACGAGACTGATCCCTACTGTTCTGAGCCATCTGGATACATCAGTTCTAAAGTACTGCCACAGAAAACCAGTCCATAAGGTACTAGAAGAAAACATGCAGTGTTAGCTGGGCACCAGAGAGGAGGTAGATTAAGCATTCCTCAACAGTTGTTGTGTGCCATTCGTGCTGTGAATGTGGGATGTGTGGGTAGTTAACAGACACTGCTCTCACTTGAAACAAGACCCCATTGATGAGACTATTTTACAGTTGATAAAGAAAATAAATCTATGTAAGTGCATGATTACATAGTAGTTCCCTACTGTGAGAAAAGTATTAGGTTGTATTAGGTTGAATAGGTCACTTGCTACACGTTAAAGGTCTTCTGGCAAAACTAGACTACAGGGTTCCCATTGTCTTCGTTCAAGCCCTACCACTGACGAACCAATCTTTGCAACACTAGGAAGGATAAAATTGCAGCAGCTATTACTTTTCATTCTTTACTTAAGAAAATGACACACTACCTAGAACTAGTATAAGATGGCTCACCTTGAAGTATAGTGTATTAAATAAACTATGTAAATTACATGCCTGTCTTTGAGGTATGCAGATCTCATAACCAAGTAAGAAGGGCTGTGCCCTTTCTGGAGGAAGTTAGCTCTTACTCTGTTATGTGTCTGAGGCAATTCCCCGCCTCTCTTGCTGAGAGAAGCAGTGAACATACCCCAGGCCAACACTCTGTGTGATATAATTCCAGCCAACAATTGAGAATTATGAGATTACTCTAATGCAAATGCATCAGTAGGAAAAAAAGTGTCATCTGCTGACTCCTCTACCATTTTCTTCACAGCATTCCTGTCACCCTGATTTGGTGCTCTTCTGTCTACAGAAGCAAAGGGTAATCCTGTTGTGCAATTACCCTCTTCTCCGATAATTAATTTGTTGGTTGAAGCAACAAAATTAAATGATTTTTAGTTTTATTTAGGAATAAACTGTTCTTTGTAGCTTCTTTTGCAGAAACTAGGATGAGCTGATTTTCTTCTGGATTGTATTGTTCTTTCTTAGCATTGTGTGCTTGGTAAATTATATTAGCACAGCATGAAGCTGGCACAAGATACGTGATGCAGTTTCAACTGTAAAATCAAAACAGTTTGGCTAGAAGAATAAAGGATATTGCCTCCACCCTCTCTGTCCGCATTATTCAGGGAAGAGGAAAAGCATTGCCTGGCTACATTTCCTAATTCGTCATTAAAATATATACATATATTCTACAGTAAATTTCTTTTAACTGATGTTAAATACCTGACTAATTCTGTAGACTGAGATCAGAAGTGATAAATCTACAGAATTTGCATTAAGTCAGTTTTAATATGACATATATTGTGCCTTCTTCCTCTGAATCAGAGTCATCTCACAGACATTACTTTAAAGAGTTTTGCTCAACCGTTGCAAAGAGTTCTGCCAACTAGATAGACTGAATAGCAAATAAAGAAATCCCAGATCATTGATTCAGAATCTACCCCAGTATATTTCCTGTCAAAGGGAACAACTTCAACACTTTCTCAGAGCAGGACTTCTTTAGTGTGCCTCACTGGATAAATTTGGCCAAGACTCTCAATCCACTGGAGAGTTATGTTGTCATAAAACACTTCTTTTGCTGCTCCCATAAGGGATCTCTGGATTTTAGATAAATTCAGAAGCCCTGAAGAAAAAGATTTCCATTAAAATAGCCAAAATTTTCCTTTGGATCAATTTGATGTTGAATAAGCATTTTTCCTGTTCAAGTTTTCAATGGACAAGAGGGTTGGATATGATGAATTGTCAGGGAAAAAGCATTAAAGGAGCTTTTTATCATTTTTATTGAAGTTGTCTCTGAAATATTCTACTCCATTTTTAAATTCAGCTTTGAAACTTACATTCTGATTATTTCACATAGCAGGGCCCTGTCCATGTTGAAGATCATAAAAATGTAGTTATCTTAAAGGGACCCTCCACTTATCTTACTCACCCTAATGAGCAAGATAATGAGCAAGAAATGAACAAGCTCTTCTGAAATAAGTTTAGAAAACCACTAGCTGAAGTTGCCCATAGCACTGAACCTCAAATACAGCTGTTTTAGCCCTGAGAGGAGCTCATGCTACAGAAAAGTACAATTTGATTGGGACCTTTGATACCCTTCTTTCAATGTCTTAAACACCCACGGATAATGTTAAGATGGGGTAGGGCAGAGGACTCCCAAATTCAAGGCAAACAAAGTGAGGATGTGGCTTCATTTCAGGTGACAACCCATAAAGCAGATTCCTGACTTTGGACAGGGGAACAAAGGTGAGTCAATCAATGGCCCAGAGCAAGCAGCTGCCTTCCCACATACAAACACACACATGAAATGAGTGGGGCTTCTTCCCAAAAAAGAGTAACCTGTGAGGGTTTTTTGGTCAGGAAGACACCAAGAAGTCCTTGTCAAACTCCCCAAGAGTTTTGACACTAGCAATGAGGATATTAGGAATAAGTATGGAGAGGAATAGTGGATTAAATATGGACACATATTTAAGAAAGACAGTGCAGTAGTGGGAAAGTACAGGCAGTAAGATAAAGAATACTTAACCACCACAGCTGTAAACTGTTGCTAACATTTTAAGTCCACTCAAGGATAAGAAATATGATAAAAAAAACCAACCTGAAAAAAAGAACAAAAGAAAATTAAGACACGTAATTATAGAATTACTACTTCTGCAGCATGATAGCACACGGTGATAATGTGAGCTTTAAAAAAAAAACTAAAAAGGAAAGCAATTAATATTATAAACTCAGTGGATGGGAGATACATAAGTCATATAAGGTCTTCAGACTCAATGAATTCTCAGGAGACCAGTTAAAGAGTACACTGAAACGCTCTAGAATTTCCTAGATCACTCCTAGATGTTCCTTTTTTTGATAGCATGCTTCAAGAAAATCAAAGCTCCAGTTGTTTTGACAGTCTGGCCCTTAATTTTAAACCTCAGCTTATTCATTAGAGAGGGCAATTAACCTTCCAGCACAAGTACCAATTCATATAGTACTTAAGAAATTGCATTGAATGAGTGATGAAATTAGACCACACAGAGGTTTTAAGCTCTTGTACAGAATAATGAAGATAATTATTAGGATAGAAAGACATTCACTGAGGAGGCCTGCTGAACTGATTGTACCAGTCTAGCCACAAGAATAGCCTCTTCATTATGTATTGTAACACAGCACAGGAAGCTGCCATTTGCTGAAGTAGAGAACTTCAGCCCAAAATACTTCTAAAAGAGATAACTTTTCTGAAGAACTGCTTTCGGACTACATACCTTCGCATTAACCTGTAGAACAATGTGGTCAGTTACAGTTTACTGTAACTTACTTGGCAAGAAATGCAGAGAGGTTAGTTAATATCTAGAGTCCAGGTTTGCATTTCATCAGCACAGCTACTCAGGGCATTTCCAAAAGGACTTCAACATACTTGACAAGGGCTGTATGTACTGCAGGGACCACCATCAGTGAAGGCATTTTTGTTGTTCAGGAAAAAACAGGAAATCACTTCATGTTGCTGATGTGCATGTCTTTAAGAAGGCTCAGACTGCATTTTCTTTTTGTCTTAGAGCAGCACTTGCCAGTATAGTCATGTTGCAGTCAGGGGGAGTTTGAAAAAAAATTTCCATACCTATTTACTTTCAAGACTTTTTCAGAAGATTAGCAAGAGCTGCATACAAAACCCTAAGGAATTTTGTGTCAGAAGGAGATCTAATAAAATACATACTGAATTTTGAATTCAGGCAAATGCATTTTTTATCCTTCCTAAGAGGAGAAATAAAGCTGCTATCGCAGCAGAATGTATTCCATACATAGAGATGGATATATGTAGCTATACGTAGAGAGACTAAGGTTATCTTTGTGGAAGTTTCAATATTAAGCTGCCCAGAAGACAGAAAAATAGGGCTTATGTGGGGCTGTACACACATGCATACAGTCGGCCCTCTTGCACTTCGTGCCCCCCATATTGTGGCTTCACATCTTAGCGGCGTGATTTTTAACAAAGAAGGAGGCCCATTTTTGCAACTGCACATGTGTGACCTGGCACGTATGAATATTCAATTAGGCAACATGAATATGCAAACCAACCTGCACAGCCACCGTTGCGGCTCCGCCACTTCCTCCCAGCCCTGGAACACAGTGGCAACCGCCGCTTGCCCTGGTCCTGGTGCGGCGGTGGCCACGGTGGGGCCGCTCCCCAAGAGCTGCCGCCGTGCAGTTATGAAAGATTTACACGCTCTCAGGTGTCCGAGACTTTCTTGAGTGACTCTTCAGGAGATACTCGTCTACCCCAAGTATGGAAAGACCAGATCTACCTACCCCGAGAGACACCGGGACAGCGGCATGGGCAGCTCCCTGTACTCGTGCCCCTGGCTGAGCTGCAGAGGGTTTTTTCCCAGTGTGGGGTGGCTGCAGGTGCCAGGAAGGGCCAACACGAACACTAATAGACAGCAACACAGTGCCAAAACAGTGTCAGGGGACTGCGTGAGTGTGCAGGGCAAATTTGCATATTAATGAGCTGCCATTCTACGCAGAAGTAGGGCTTCGCAGCACCCGGTTAAGACCGTGGGTCCGCGATATCTGAGACCCGACTGTATATAAATTTAAATTGAAGGGAGCCTGAAGAAAATTGGCTACATTCCAATTTTAAGTAGAAAAACCAATTCCACAGACTAGACAATTATTCCCAGAAGGTGGAGTCTGGAATATTTTCTGTATTTTCATGCAATATTTTCTAAACTTCTGTTATAGTTCTGAAAGATGACAGAGGACAAAAATGCTTCAGCATACATCTCATATTGTTATTAATGAAGAAGAAACTGAAGAAAATACTACATTAATGTATTCTGATGGACTCTGTGGGCATGAGTAGGGTACCAGCTTGATTAAAAGACTGAATTCTGGCCAAATTGATTTACTATGAAGAATTTAGTTACTCTTTCTTGTTAAGAGGATATGTAAAATCATTCGACAGACTGAGATCTCCATACTAAATCCCAGTACCTAGGTAAGAAAACATTACCTAGAGCATGCTCTCTCTGAAACCATATATTAACCAAAACTTAAAAATCTAGAGCAAGGACTAAAAAGTATTGAATCAAAGTTATCTTCAAACAAGTTGCTCTAGATTTGTACCTTCAAGTAGATAATCCAAATCAGTTTAACTTGATTTAAGATACATCTAGGTGTGAGTTATATCCAGACTATTTAATATGAGTGCAAAATTTGCAGGAATAAAATTAAACAAGAAGTTTCCGAGGGCAGTAGAAGGTTTTGAGACCATGCTTAACTTTTATCTCCACTGCTGTTTTTACAAATCAAAATAATATGCTGTACCTTTTCCTTAAATTGTAGTTCTCCCATAATACGTCATTTAGAAACTTCCCTTTCAGAGGAAGCTACAGAGCATATCAATGCCAGGTTCCTCCTCTGTTCTAAGCTTTAAATACTTATTATAAAGCTTCAGATCAAGTTCTTGAAAAAAGATGTGAAATTCATATAAAGAGAACAGGTAAAACAAGAAAATTTAATTCTCATATTTTCAGAAGTTGCTTAAAAACCTCACTCTTCAAGTGTCAGACACTAAGGCACATTTGCATGGATGTCAAATAAATTAGACATAGAAACTGAAGTGGTGAACCTCATCTTTAGTTAGACTCATTTTCTACTGATGTTAGTAAGTCACTTGTATGCTTATGAGAATCTGACTTCTCATTTGCAGGGCACAATATCCTCTCTTTTCCCACTTCATCAGTTCCCACACTAAATTCCTGGAGGGGAAAACAAACACCAGCAGGCTCACCTGAAGTACATATACATCTTCAGGCAGTGACAACCCCACTCAGCACAGTAAGACAGCAGGACACATGTCTGCGTGCCTGAAGGGTGACTTTTAGTTTGCCACAGCACTTCCCAGAGTAACAGACTCTGGGATACCACTTTGGCTTTGGGCAGTTTGTATCTGTAGCCACCTAAGTTTCACCTCTGGAGGCCAGAAATGCATCCTCCTCCCAGCTTGAGCTGCCCTATCACATTGACTGTGTGGTTACCATTCTGGGTTGTAATTTAGTACTATAGCAATACCTATATAAACTATCGATGACGTCACACAATACCAAATTTTCAGATGCTATTTGCAGTTTGAATGCATTCTGCTGATCACTGCTGGGTCAACCCAGGATGGGAGAGCCCAGCAAACATGCCAGCATAGAAGAATAGATAGAGCCGCAGCCAACCCTATGTGTGTCAGAGTCAAGCTAGCCAGGGAAGAGCAGGGTGTGTGGAGGACTAGGACTTGCTGGGAAGGGGAAGAAAAGAGCATGCCAACACCCAGGGATGTTACTAGACCGGAGAGACTGGAAGAGATTATTGTTCTACAGATGAACTCAGACAGAGCAGCTAAAAATGGACAAACTACATACTTCAACCAAATCAACTGTCGAAGTATCACTATCTAGGTCTAACTGTACGTGACTTTTTGAAAGAATGACAAGAAAGAAATTGATAACTCCTCTTTCTCACCACCTTGGACAAGATACTTTGGCACCACTGACAGGAAAAGGACAGGAGGGTGGAAAATGGATTCTATTTTTTCTCTCATTGGATTTGCAATGGAAATTACAACTATTGATAAATGCTTTGCCAAACAGCTAATATCTATTTACTCTTTTTGATTCATTTTTCTCCATGGAACCCATCAGAGAAAATTAATCTCACAGCTGGAAGTAAGTCGTTGTCACAGCCAAACTCCTCCAGCTTGCCTGCAGGGAATTCCTTGCCTTTCCCGGTGATTGAAGGCCTGTACCACATTACTGAGCTGCACCTCATTAAATTAGCACTGAGCTGACTTACAGAGCTGCTTCCTTTCTAACACCATAGTTGGAGCTTGCTGCTGCCATGAGGAATGAACTGCTGAATGTCATGAAAACACAGACATCTTCTGCAGCTAGAGGTAGCTGTAATTAGAAGACACACAATCAGGTAAATAATTTCAGTACCAAATTTCTCTGCCTCCATTCCCATATGAATAAAAAAGAGGTAATGTTCTAATTTTAGTTTGAGCAGCCTGGCTTGCTTCTGCTGGTCCTAGATGACTTTCATCTATTTTGAGAAAAATTTGGCACATGGAAACTCTTTAAATCAGACTTGGGGCAGCGTGAAAGTCTTAATTAGCAAAGTCTGCTTCCTGGCAGAGTGCTCATGCATGTTGCATTAAGGCACCTATTCAATTCTGAAGATTTTATTCCATGAATTTTGTATAGTCCTTAAAAAGATGCTCCAACCTTCCTAAACAAAAGGAAAACAATCCCATGAACAGTTACTGAGAGCAACGATAAGGCAAAGCATTTCCCTGGTAATCCTGTTATTGAATCCAAGAGTAAAATCTGTTGTTTATGAGGCTGAGAAGCTCAAAGTAGCAGATAAAAACTGTTTTCACTAGTTGCCTTTCAATGGGTAGTCTGAGTTTAGAGTGGTGAAACTGGACAGCCTGTAAGGAAGAGGATTTCAGACTATGTAATTCAAGGACTATTGCAACCTGCAACTACAGTGAACCCCCTGTTACTTGCGGGCTGTTGGGTCTAGTCCGCCTCCTGTGAGTGGTGAAATCCGCAAAGATAGTAAACCCACTACGTAGTTGAGTACACCAAGCCCGTAGCCACACCCCCTCCCCATATAAGGTTTGGAGGACGGTCCTGAGAGCGGGGCTTGTCTCAGATATCTGGCTGTGCTCCGCCGGGGCAGGGGCCAAGCGGCAGAGCCCCGTGCCGTGCTGTGTTGCTGCAGTGCGGCTTGTCCCCATGGTGCGGCTTGTCCCCATGAGCGGCGAGACCGGCGGCCAATCAGACTGAGGTTGCGGTATGTTCTGTGCACACGCTGAGGTTGCACAGCTCGCAGAAAAATCACACGCAAATACTGAAGCTCGCAAATAGCGGACCGTGAATACGTGGGGGCTCGCTGTATATTGCAACTATTCCAACCTGCAGCAACAGCAATGCCTTCAGGTGGCTTCGCCCCAGCCAAACAGGATTGAATCTGTTCAACAAAAATGAAATATGAAGAGTAGAAACAGACATGATATATCAAAAAAGCATAACTTCATCTTAAAGAGAAAGCAAAGAAACATCCATGGGAAGAACTTTACTAATATCCTGCCTTGTGGCAATTACTGCATCTCTAGTGCTTTGGGAGCCCATCTTTCTATATTATGTGTTACTTCTGCTGTTTCATTCACATTCCACCAGTTTGCTGACTAGAAAGTGACTACTTGAGGACTTCAGGAAGGCCAAGAAAAGCACATTTTTGTATTGCTTACGACTGCTTGAAAAAGAATAAGCAAAGAAAATAAATAAAAATAAATAAGACAGACCTTTCAGTAAGAGCTGGGGAGAGAGCTCAGCCTGTGTGGGCTGTAAATAACTTTTGGACATGCAACATGCCTGGCTGAATTACATTTATCTCTCTGCCTCTACTGGTACAGTATTGAAAGGGCAAATTGGACTGGTCCCTTTGGGACTTTTGCTATTCAGAAGTTAGAACCAAAGTGCTCATATTTAAGTTTTATTTTTCTTACTAAATTCCTAAGTGCCTTTGCTCAGAAAGTTTACTGGTTTCAGTAAAGAGGCTACTTGAAAAGAGCTGAAATTTCTAAGTCAGGATAATGCTAAAGCACTAGCACAGGGAGGCTTTGGGCAGATATCTATTTTAAAAAAGCTTGAAACCAGTATGTTGAATTTGTGGTTCAATTAGATTTCAAGGGTTTTGTGATGCTTCCTCACTGCAGGAAAAGAGAAGAAAAGTCTTTATGCAGGAAATTGAGCCTTTTCAAGATTCCTCTCAAAAATATTCCTGTAGGAGCCACAGTCCTTTGGAGCCTCCTGAGAAGGAAGCGGTGAGCTTGGCTCTCCTCACCAGAGGCCTGTTCAGCGTAAAGGAACGTAAGATGCAGGGTCTTTCCTTCATGGTTGTAGGCAGCCTCAGTATCTCAGGGTAAGTCTGCAGTACCCCTGCATCATGGCCAGGCCACCAGCTAGGCACAGATCAAATGCAGAAAGTTGAATCCCCAGCTATTTTGGTGCAGTAACAGTGATTGGGTCGCAGATCGTCCCCAGCCCCCTGCCTCTGCCTCCTAGTTCTTATTCTGAAGCATATTTTTTCAGCAAGTCAGATTTTTTTATAAGTAGAAATCTCATGCTGTATTTACAATTTCACAGGGTCAAAACCATGACACTACTAAAACACATCCAATCTGGAAGTTGGAAGGTGAGAGCCAAGTTCACAGCTGCAGGGAAGGGAAATGTTGCCAAAAGACTCTGCAATTGTGAACAGTACCATAAGACACAAGGAACAAGCAGGTTGTGAGTCATTACAGCTTTCCTCCAACAACCACCATAGAGCCAGTCGCATAGAACTCTCTGCTTCCAGTAACACCACAAAACAGTCTGCCTCCTGCCATGATATAAGCCAACAGTTCCACAGAATTCATACAACCTATGGTACCTAAAATAAAAAGCATTTTATTTCTAGAAATGTATTTCTGTAAGGATAAAAACCCTACCACACTCCACTTCTCTTGCTCCCTTCAAGAAAACTATTTTAAGAGACTACTTAAGCATCTGTAATTACTACCTGCTTATCAAATTCCATTGCTTTAAATATGTGAAAAGCAGGGTATAATTTAGTCAGCACATATAATGTGCAGAGCAGTTCTTACATTAACACTAGGTAAAACTTTTATTATGCAAATTGTATTTGTTTAATGAATTTACTTACCCACTCATAGTGTAGTGCATTTCTTGCTGGACAAAACCTCGACAATGGAGAGATGTACTTTGGAAGTAGAAAAAAAAATCCATGCTGGCTTTTTAAAAAAATAAAGAGGAAATTTGCACTCCCATGCTGCAGAAACAGCATATAAAGAGGGATTTACTAACAGGAATGAAAATGATTTCTGAGGAAAAATTAAGAAATATGAACATGTCTTAATAAATGCAGTGGCGGCAGCGGCACAGCCGGCGGCGACGGTGTGGCCACCCATGCTGATCCGCTGGCTGCGGCGGTTCCATCATGCCACCTCCCTCCCAGGCTCCGCCACTTCCCCACTGCCCCGGGCACAGCCAGGGCTCTGCCGCTTCACCCCCGCCGGCAACTGATACACAGCAACACGGTGCTGAAAAAGCACCAGGGATCGTCTGAGGGTGCGGAGCAAATTCACATATTAATGAGCTGCCATTCAACGCAGAAGTAGGGCTTCGCAGAGCCCGATTAAGACCACGGGTCCACGATATAGGAGACTCGACTGTATATCAAAAGGAATTTAAGTGGGAAATTATGAGTAACTGCATTTTGAAGGAGTGAAGTTTTATGACACAGTTATTTTGAAAGCCCTTGCACTGTTCTTAGAATGAACATTTTACAGGTACTTTTTATGACTTCCTGATGCTCCCATAGTAGGCTTTAAAAGGAAAATCTCTCCTCGCGCCAGGTTTCCCTACCATGGACCTCACATCTGATTAGAATATTGTGCTCTCCCTGCATAAAAAATTTTGTTTAAGAATAGATAATTACGTACAAACAGTAATGAACAGAGAAGTTCAGTTTGACAGACCAGCTCCCATGATTTCTAAAAGGACATGTTTCATTCAAAAAAATACACAAGAAAGAGGTGTTAGATGATTCCTTCCTTCCGCTAATCAGACCATGGTGCCCAAGCTCCAGAATGAAGTCCATTATAGCTTTGAAGGCTTAACTGACAGGCAATTAATGCCATACTTTCCACATTAGCTGCTTAAATATTTAATCTCTTGACACTTAATGATACTCCTCCCTGATGCAGGTTTAGCTTTCTGAAGGCACTTACTGTCTGCTCAGCTCCCTGCTGTTCAAGTCCAAGTAGAGTCCTGTGGGAAGCCAGCAACCAAAGAGTTAAAGCTGCAAACAAGTGGTGTACACACACAGGAATTGTAGCTAGCTCTCATTTAGGCCTGCTTAACGAGCATAGCAGATTATTTGTGACACAACCTCAAGCAAGTGAAAAATCCCAAATGAATTTGATGCATTCCTATAGGGAATGGCTAAGCACAGGGGCTTTAGCAGGTTTAAGGAGAAATGTGAGAAGGCAAATGGGGTTAAACAGCTTAGATGGCAGCTGTTCTGGTCCCTGAAAAGAAAATGTGTTCAATTATTCATGTACAGCTTAAACTGACAATGAAGCCAGCTTCAACAGTGCAATTCTTCTGCATTATTCATACTATGGAGAGAGCAGAGCCTCTGCAATGAGGTGTTTCTGCAGACTGGTAAAGCTTACAAATTTTTCAGAAGCTAGGCTTGTTCACAAACTCAGTTGAGACTCTATGTGAGATTTAAAGAAAAAAAAATCCATTGAGTGCTTGTGAGCAAATAGATAGAGCTTAGATAATCAGAAAGATATAGAGGTTTAGAAACATTACTGAGGCAAGTTTTCAACGCTCAGAGAATCATACAATGGTTTGGATTGGAAGGCACCTTAAAGATCATCTAGTTCCAAGTCCCCTGCCAAGGGCAGGGACACTTTCCAATAGACCAGGTTGCTCAAAGTCCCACCCAAACTGTTCTTGAACACATCCAGGGATAAGGCATCCACAACCTCTCTGAGCAATCCATTCCTATGCCTCACCACAGTAAAGACTTTCTCCCTCATATCTAATCTAAACTTACTCTTTTTCGGTTCAAAAGCATTCTCTCTTCTCCTATCACTACATGCCCTTGTAAAAAGTTCCTCTTCAGCTCTCTTGTAGCTCTGTTTAGGTATTGGAAGGTGCTATAGGGTCACCCTGGAGCCTTTTCTTCTCTATGCAGAATAACCCCAGTTCTCAGCGTTTTCTTCTAGGAGAGGTGATCCAGTGACATGCGGAAAAAAGACCTCATAGCTCATAAGAGTTATGAGACAGGTATGTTCATCAGCAGTGCTGTGAAGCAAGGGAATAAATCCTTACCAAACTTGCTTACCTACTGCTGTTTTGGCAGTGCCTTAAATGCTACAGTTATACATATTCAACGGGTGAGTTACATATGCATCCTAGTCCCTGCCTGGGGGTCTTTTGCTGAAGTGCATGGTGGACCATTACTTTTGGTGGTTGAGGTGATTATATCATCCCATTTCCACCACCCTGCTGGCAGTCTTTGGTTTATGGGCACAGATTCTTTGCTAATTGGTATAATAGTCAACCGCAACCCCATTGTTCAATCAAATCCTTTTGTTTACAACTCACCAGACCTCTAATCATCTTCATGGCCCTTCTCTGAACTTGAATGACCAGGTTCATGCCCTTAAGTTGGTATCCCAGAGCTACATGCATCACTCCAGTTGGGGTCTCCCCAGAGCAAAGCGGAGGGACAGATTCTTCTCCCTTGACCAGCTAATACTTCTTTTACAGGTTCACAGGTTATTCTGAGTTAGAAGAGACCCACAAGGATCATCTAGTCCAAATCCCAAGCAAACACCCACCCAGGGATCAGGCCCATAAGTGTGAAACCATGGGCACCACGCTCCATCCATCCGAGCCTCCCATCATGTAAGCCATGTCACTGAGCTCCTCATCCAGTCTTTTCTTAAATACCTCCAGGGATGGTGACTCCACCACCTCCCTGGGCAGACCATTCCAATGAGAGATCACTCTCTCAGTGAAAAAACTCTTCCTAACATCCAGCCTAAACCTCCCCTGGCGTAGTTTAAGGCTATGTCCTCTTGTTCTGGTGTTGTCAGACTGAGGAAAGAGATTCACACTCATCTGACTGCAACCTCCCTTCAGGTAGTTGTAAACAGCAATGAGGTCACCTCTGAGCCTCCNTGGGACTCCACTAGTGACTGGCTGCCAGCTGGATGTGGCACCATTCACCAACACTCTCTGAGCTCATCCATCCAACCAATTCCTAATCAAACACAGAATGCTTCTATCCAGTCCACACTCTTAGCGTTTCTCCTGAAGTTTACTATGGGAAACCATGTCAAAGGCTTTGCTAAGATCCAAGTATACAACATCCACAGCCTTTTTTTCATCAACCAGGTGAGTCACCAGATCATAAAAAGAGATCAGGTTGGTCAGGCAAGACCTACCTCTCCTAAATCTGTGCTGACCAGGTCTAATGTCATGGTAATTTTGCAGGTGCTGTGTAATAGCACACAGGGTTATCTGTTCCATCTCACGTTACTACTGGCAAGTATCAGCAGGAGGAAGTAGTGGAGTTTACATCTCAGGTCTCCGGTCATTGTATCCATTATTCTGTGGGACACGGCAGAGAAAAATATATTTAATGAGAAAATCCATTTAATGTAGTGGTTATTGGATCACAACAGGCCTTTTTTTCTCACTTACATTTATCTGAGGGGCCAGGAAATCTGTTTCTCTGAGGACTCCAGCTAATCTTCAGACCAGCTTCAGCACACAGCTGCATATCTTTGCTATGTCTCTCAGGGAACTCTAACAGCTGAGCTCCTCCAGCCATCAACAGATGTACACCTCCAAATGGTGTACATCTAAGTTAGACTTAATGATCTTCGAGGTCTTTTCCAACCTTATCAACACTGTGATACTGTGAAATGAAATATTTCAGATCTATTTTGCAGGTATGAATTTTAAAGATATCTGAAAGTATGCTTTGGCATTGTGTTGCTTGCTTATGACCACAGAGCAAGGCTCTCCTACAGTAATTACAGGGTTCTCTTGGATGGAAGCACCATGCAATCAGAAGTTCACTGAAAGTAAGACCTGCACCTATCAAAGTCATACCTTCCCTTCTTCTCTAAACCTGGTGTTCTTCAGAGTGACTTCCCACCTCAGCTTCATCTGTGTCACATAACAGTCATTTGTTCCTACTAAGTGGTCTACATAGCCGTACTTCTTACCAACTCGGACGTTCTTCTAGAATAGTTTTATTTCAGAGGCTGAAGTTCGCCCTCTGCAGAGCAGACCTAAAACTTCAGTGGAAATTTCTCCACACAGTCCAAACCCTATCTTTGGGATGCAAAGCATTTTAGGAATGAGAGCCAGGTTTTTAATCCAGATTTAAGTCACAGACCTCCTGCCCTCCCTACCATTAGCCGCCCCATTAACCAATTATCCTCACTGTTGGGAGCTGGAATTTGATTTTTAGCCAGTCGTTGTCTCACTTCATGTGCCAACCACTGTGCATTGCAATTTTCTCTTGTGTTAGAAGGCCATCTAGCAGTGGACACATTCGATTGTAAACTCCAGTAGGACATTAATCTTTTTTTCATATAAGCAAACTAAGCGTGGATTTTGCTACATACACTTCCCTGAGTTAACCTCAAACATTTCCCAAACCTTTCCAGACCACCACCAATTACCCTTTTTGAAATGTAGGCACCACAAAATGATGAAGTAAAAACATTCAGGGACTTAGAAAGAGGTGACACTATCACTGTTTTACAGGTTATCATTTTACAGACTTGGTAATATGTAGCAGGGTTGCCTCTCACTACCCAAACCAAGTGAAATTCAGAGCTTTATGTATTTTCATATCATACATTCCAAATATGCTACACAGTAGCTTGATTTTTCACTCTGCTTTTTATTGGAATCAAAGTATCCTGGATAGATTTTCAAAGTTCCACCTGAAGTTTAATGGAAGATATTTTATGGAAGGTATTTTATTGCCAAGAGGAACCCAAGCTAAACATAGTAACATCCTGTCTTTACTTGCATAGCACAGGAAAGTGCACACCCTTCCCTCGAGAGGTTCTAGACCTGGCTTCTCCTCCCCACTAGCCTTGGTTAAACCACAGCACTGACACATGGTGGCAGAGCATGACATCTCTTGGAACCGAGGCTTTCATCCCTTGGCATGAAAGTACACTCTTTAGCAGCAAGATTACAATAGCAGAAGGATAAGCACTGGGGAAAGAGGAAAAGGAGGAGGAAAATTTAAGTCAAGCTCAGGAACAGAACTGAACCCTGGTGCAGTGAGAACATGGCCAAATACGTATCTGTTTTGGAGACGTCCTTGTCATTCAGACAGGTGACAGGCACCAGTCTGGCTTTATTCATAGTCTTTGAATATCCTCATTGATGTAGGTAGCACTACACTTACACAAGCCAGAATCCTTGAGCATTTGAGAGGAACGCATTTCTGACAACACGCCAGTCCTCAGGCAGATATAGATCTGATGGGAACATCAAAGCAGAGGGCAATGCAGCTCTTCCCCTCCTGTGCCCTCATCCACTCCCTGGTTCCTCCATAAGCAAAGACAATATGAGCTGGCAATGCTGCCACAGAGGACCAGAGAACAGGGACAGTAGAAAAGTAAACTCATTATAACCACATAGCAAGAAGCTCAAACTTGCAATAGGTGTCCAAGCCACAAGTCTGGGCTACTCTGACCTCAATTTTATTATTTCTTTTGACAAAGAAAGATTCTAGACCTTAAATTTTTTAAGAACAAAACTGACACTATGACAGAAGCTAATAGATGAAGGAAAAAAAATTTTTTTTTTAATTTAAAAAAATATGTATGATGATGTCTAAGATACTGATAAGTATTTTTTTCCCTGATGGAGGGGATGCTCCTTGCTTTGTTTTAGCTAATATTGCTACTACAGACCTATCTGAACCCCAGCTCCTTTGGATACGCTTTCCCCTACACTTGGCTTATTAATGGAGTCATGTGAGTCCTTTACTAAAAGGCCACAGGATCCAGGGATCACTTCTGTGCCTGTGATTCACATAATTGCACAGATTCCTTGCAAATATAAGCTACTGAATTTCCTTCTATACTGAAAGGAAAGAAATGACACTTTACACAGAATCAAAAGTTCTTCTCTGTAAAGCATCTTTTGCTGTTGGGGGGAGCTCACATAACAGAGGTTATTGTTTCCATAACTGAGTGTCTTTTAAAGAAGAAAACAAAACAATTTCCACTGGGATTTCTGAAGCACAGCCTGTGCAACCTAGGCCGGGGGTAGGCAGGGGCTGTGCAATCCCCACTCACTTTCATAGAATCATAGAATGGTTTGGATTGCAAAGGAACTTTAAAAGTAATCTAGTTCAACTCTCCCCTGCAATGAACAGGGAAAATTTCAACTAGATCAGGTTGCTCAGAGCCCCATCCAACCCGGCCTTGAATGTTTCCAGGGATGAGGCATCCATCCACCTCTCTGAGCAACTTGTTCCAGTGTTTTAGCACCTTCATTGTAAAAAAAATATTTCTTATATCTTGTAGAGTTTTAAATATTTTAATTTAAAATTATTGTCCCTTGTCCTATTGCAACAGGCTCTCATAAAAAGTTTGTCCCCAACTTTTTTACAAGTCCCCCGCGAGTACTGGAAGGCGCCTGTAAGATCTCTGCAGATCCTCCTCCAGTCTGAGCAATCCCAGCTCTCAGCCTTTCCTCACAGAATAGTTCACAGAATCACAGACTATTCTGAGTTGGAAGGGACCCACAAGGATCATTGAGTCCAGCTCCTAAACGGCACCGCAGGCCGGAATCGAACCCCCGGTCTCCCGCATGAGTTCCAGCCCTCTGATTATCTTCATCAATCTCCTCTGAACCCGCTCCAACAGGACTACATCCTTCCTGTGTTGGTTACCCCAGAGCTGGATGCAGAGCTCCAGATGGGATCTCACGAGAGCGGACTGGAGGAGCAGAATCCCCTTTCTCGACCTGCTGGCCACGAAGCTGTTTGTTTTCCTAGATTAGCATCACTGTTTTCCCAGCAATAGCGATCCGGAGGCACCATCTAGTGGTGCCTAGAAAACCTAGTTTTTCATTTAGTTACAGGTTCCGGGACCTACAGAAACAGTTTGTGTAGTATGCCAAGTGTACACCCTCCACCTCCTTTCAGACAAGAAAGGGAACCAAACACAGGGTAGACAGGACAGACCTGCAGAAAGAGGCATGCAATTGCTCACGAGAGTCATGGACAGGCTCTAGACTAAACTAAACTGCACAAAAAGCTGCATAAAAAGATTGAACTAGGAGTTCAGTTGGGGAAGCACAGCAACAGGGGTGTTACTCCTGCACCCCACCCTGGTTTCCAGAGCCACAAAAGGTGCACCCAGACCTTAGATCTCCCTTGTCAAGACATGGGCTTGCAAAAAACCGGGATACTCATACAAAATACTAACACTAAAAAAACAAGTAGCTTCGCCAAAAGGAGCAATGCTACTTAGATAATGTGGCCATTTAATGCAGTACTCAGTATGAGGACAATACGAGTCCTATACTTTAAAACCTCAGCTTTCCCCTTTGACTTGTATTCCTCATTGTATCCCTCTTCAGGAGAGCCAGAAAAGCACTCAAACAAGTTACCAGGAGGTAAGTATGCTGTGAAGTTAATGATTGTCAGTTATTCTGTGACAACTTACAAAGGTTCTTTTCCCACAGTAAATATAGGAATTTTTTATGATCAGGAAAAGAGCAATGAGCTACCTTCAGGAGCTTTTGGCTACCAGTCCATTGACAGCATTTGTTATACATAGTTATATGGCACAGTGTAAGTTTTCAACTTTTCTTACCTCTAGAAGCACATTATGATGCCTATCCTTTGTGTTCACTTCCTTTCTCCCATCTCCAAGAGGACACCCAACAAGGCAGCTTCCCTGGAAACTTGTTGTAGGTCAAAGTCCTTCGGTAGGCATTTGCTGAGTTTTTGACATACTTTTCAAAGCACCAAGCCAGCTCTTCCCCAAGAACCTCATAAATCCTCACTCTGTATGCTCCTTCAACACTTTTGCTACACCAACACAACCTCTAACCAAACAGGGGCAGAGACATCTACCATACCCACTAGTGCGAATCAGCTGATGGACTGCTCAGGTGATACAACACAGGCAAGGCTGGGCTCAATCAGTGGTCTATCAGTGATGCTGGGCAGCAACTGGCTTTTAAGGTGGGGAAAATGTCTTTGTGGGACAACACTGAGCTTTGGTTCTCCCAAGGCACATTTAAAAGCAAAAGGATCGGTACCCCAGAGTTTGGACATTGATTAATGGAGGTTAATTCATTTGTCACAGGCCTGAATCACACACCTTTCTGCATAAAAATTACTGCAGGTCCCCAAAAGTTTTATATCCTACAAGCACTTTGCAGTCCAAATTACTTCTCACTCAGCTTAAGGAAGATGACTAACCAATTGACAATCTGCGGCACAGGATGAAGCACTTTCCCAAGGACTCACTGGGCTTCTTAAAGAAGTAGAAACCCTCAACTTTTAGAAATTAAATATTTCAAAGATGCATTACCAAACTCTGAAAACAAATCTGCTGCTGGACTGCAGCTGGCAACACATCAGCGAAGGAGATCATGAAGCTGTGAGTAGTCTCCAAAGTAGGAATGGCTGTTTAACTTCACTATTGTTTCTCATGTATTTGTACGGACTTTCTATCCAATCATCCTAATAACTATACATAAAAAAGACTGTGAAAGATTTGTAATACTAGTAGTGGTAACATTATTAACTGGTCCTTTGTCTGTGGTCTGGTAATGACATAGATGGAATATCTCCTAGAATTCATAAAAGGCAAACAACAAAAATGACCTCAGTGCAAAGGGAGAGAATTAGGGTTCATCTACTATTTTTCTTGTATTTCACTTCTGTGGGTTTTTCTTGGAAGAAAGCTCAGAGGTCAAGCAGGACTATGCATTGAAATAAAATGTTTAGATGGACATAGCTCTTTATATTCCCAAGCAATAACCTGTTCCTCAGATGATGAAACCTCTTTGTTGTTTCCAGCTACCTTTCATGTACCAAAGCTTGTTTTATTGTACAATGGTTGCTGGCAGGGAAATTAAAGAAAAGGAAAAGATGCATCCTTAGCACAACTCCATTAATTTCAATACAAGTTTGCTAGGGCTGCATTTGGCCTGGTACCTACATACAGTAATTACAGGGGGCATTTTGTTGTAACCATTTTCAGATAAACCATATTTTTATCCTTAAGGGGCAGGGCAATCAATGCAGAGAAACAATGGTATTTTGGGAGAATCTGTTTGGACATAATGAGGGAGCTGGCAAACTAGCTTTTGACTATGGAAAGATGGTGGTACAGGGAAAGGCAGGATTGTAGTAGTCAGCTTGGTAAGAAGCACTGATTAGAAAAGGACACTCATCCTCCTCAGTGCCTGTAGGGGTCCTGAGGTCTGCCAGGGAGTGGGGAGCAGCCACAGCATCTACAGAGGTGTTATTGGATGGACTTGTTCCTGTCCCCTAGGGCAGCAGGAGAAGACCAGAAAACTGAACCATGTCATACCACTTTTAGTTGGTTTGGGACTTTTGGACCTCATGCTGGAAATCCAAAGCAAAATTCTGTTGTCATTAGAATCTTATTGCTGTAAAACTAGTCAGAAAGGCATATTGGCCCTTAAAATAAGTGGTACACCAGGCTTAACTCTGGGTACCCCTAGATGAAACCATGACACATAGAAGGGTCTCTCTGTGCCCAATACTGGAGGATGAGTAATCCAGAATTCCTTTGAATTCATATACAGTAATCCCTTGCTGTTTCACAGTTCACCATTCGCTGCTTCAGTACATCATGTTTTNATTAAAGGGATTACTGTATTATGATAAATCAACTCCTGCTAGAAAAAAATCATCCCTCAAAGGTGAGGACAGATTGTTAAATCTTATTTAAATTAAATTAAATGTTGAAAAGAAAGTCCAAGTAAAAATTTATTCTGTTAGAAGTCTACATTTGTTGTGATATTGGGCAAAAAAAAAGGCCTTTTTTTCCTACATGTGCCAGGTAGTGATACGTGTCTGTCTTTTGAACCTCTTCCATGAAGCCTTAAGCTCCCCATTCAGAAAAAACCCACTCCAAAACAAACTGAAACCCAAACACTGCATTCTTACTGATGAAATTGATGAAAATGCAACATCCAGAGAAACAGATTTTTTTGAGCAAAATTTGCCTGTGCCTCAGTTCCTCATGAATGAACCAGGATGATGCTACCTTTTCACCTTGGAGGACTTGGCAGTGCTGGCTAAAGTCTCTGGTCCTATGATCAGAAGATATCCATTTCCACGTCTCACAGGCAATTTTGCATGAGTAAAACACTGGCAACAGGTTTCAAGGACTCAAGAGCCACTCATGAGTGATCTGTTTGTGCTCAGTCACATAAAGATCATGGGCAAAGCAACTCTTGGCATCTCCTCCAGTCATTTTCAAAGGGTAAGCTGATCCAGACACTAGGGGATACTGAGAGATGCCTGTTGATGTGTTTTTTCAAATGTCTTTTGACAGGACATTTTCCATCCAAGGTAAAGGAGACCTTATCCTAAATTTTACTAGGAAAAAATTATTTTAAAATTAAAGTTATTCCCTGTATTTCTTCATTAACTTCTTTTTCTGCCATCCAAAGCACTCCGATGGTTTTTCAGTCAACATCACATTTGTCTTTTACTGCTGTGAGTATTCTACATGTAAGCCTTCTTGAACAGAAGAAAACATACTGCTGATTAATTATGTGACCCTGCACAATACTAGAAACAAAGTTTTCATGCTTGTTTACTTCTGATGTTCTCATATAATCCAGGAACAACAATGCCCAGCTTCTTTCAGCAATGCTTGAGCCGAGAAATAGTTAAGATTTGTCCTGTAGCCATTTGCCTCACTCTGTTTCTTAGTGCAGGGCTTAGCTGGTTTTACATGTCTCTGAGTGTTGTGTCACTTTTATCAGTGGTTTACCCTTTTCTGACAGTGACGTTTTGTATAGCTAGCTACTAGCACAACTACTCTGGCCCTTACCCTACATATAAAGAAGACAGCAGCTCCTTCACTGTTCATACCGTCTCTCCAAAGACAGCATTCATCCTGTAGACCCATTTTTTAAGGAATATAAGGTTGTCATTACCTCACCTGTAACTATGAATAGTATCTCTTTCTTTTGAGTAACCCCTATACTAGGGACTGTAAGGAGCCCTCAGTGCCAGCCATTGTGGTCAGCAAGTGCAGGATCACAGCACAGTCAGAGCTGCAGGAGCATGGAGATACTGAGTGGTGCCAGTGGGAGAGCTGAGCCCAGTGGCTAGGTCCAAACTCAACACATGAGGAAGACGGATGGAATGGGAGCTTACAGCTCCATCCTTGGCTTCCTGACAGGCATTAATATATCTTTAACATTAACAGGGATCATGTGTCTGGACCATAGTTATGTTGGGAGCCCCCTTTTAGTATTAGACTGTGGTCAAGAGCAGGATGGTTTCAGTAACTGTGGGTGTCAAAAATAATAAAGAGCTTTACAGGGCTGTATATTTAGATTCAGATTGCCGGGGCCAGGGAGGGGAGAATGCTACAAATATTTCTTTAGGATGGCTAAAGTAAAGGTCCAGGATTACCTGCCCTGTTCTTTCCTGCAAGAGTTGAAATAGTTAGGCTGATTCTGTCTGGAGTATTCTGTCTGGAGTATATTCAGCGAGAGACACCTATCCACCATGGAAAAGAGCAGCTTAAACAATCTATTGACATTGAAAGCAACAGAAGACATGCAGATAAGAATGTCAAGAAACCTTAACTATAGTTGTTACTTCCTGCACAGGCTATAATTAGATACCAAGGTAGTACTGAAGACACAAACCAATTTTTCCATCTCTGCATTCCCATCTGTGCTCTTTGTGTTGTCTCTTGCCAGCACCCTGACAAAGCAATATATCTGTGGCTGATGGTTGATAGGAACCATTGTGAAAAATGTTTGCTTCAAAAACAAAAAGCTATTAATTTTTTTCTCCAAATAAACACTGAGAACAGTAAGGTTTAATTTCCTGTCTCCCCACTTTGCTGACTTCTCTTGTTAACCTCAATTTATTTTTTCACCTCAGCCTATAAGAGAGCTTTACAAATCATTTTTTCACAGAGAGAGTAATTGCATATTGGAATGGGCTGCCCAGGGAGGGGGTGGAGTCGCCATCCCTGGAGGTGTTTAAGAGAAGACTGGACGAGGAGCTTAGTGACATGGTCTAGCTGGGGGGTGTAGGGCTGGATGATTCTGGGCCCCTTCCAGCTCGGAGTGGCCTGCTAGACTAGACTGTGAGGGAAATAGGTTTGTGTTACGCTCTGGGATGTGCTCTCGGTCTCTGCACGGGTGTTAGATGGTGAGTTGGACTAGATGATCCTTGTGGGTCCCTTCCAACTCATAATATTCTGTGATTCTGTGTGATTGTGTCATTTCAACACTTATTTTTCATTCTGGTGCCTGGCTTGGAAAAACATCAAGTTGAGTATTCCACATTTTTTTTAAAAGTCTCTTTTGGATGCCTAAGCATCCTTGGAGAAGCTTGACTTTAGGCATCCAGTAACCTGGCCCTAGCAAAGTGGTCCACAGACTTACATCTGAGTGCTAACCATGGCCTTTTTTGGATGTCAAGAAACACAGTCACTGCTTCAGGACACACTTTCAGTCCTGCTTTAAAAATTCTCAGTAGGAAAGACCCTAGGATTTGTCTGGGTTGGCAAAGGCAGTTTCAGAATGAAAGAGTGCGAAAGGCCTGAAACACTGGTCTGGTACTTCCAGCTCATTCTAATGAGCTTTCTGTACATATTAATTAAAGTTTCCTGTTCTCCTCACATGAAATCCTCGAAATTATGCTTTATTTAGTCATTTGTTTGTAATATTGGTTTCTCTTTTCCAGGATTAGTTTGGGTGAAGGATGTGAAATCCACTTCACGCCTCCCGCATAGCGGCTTCACCTCTATGCAGCGGGATTTTTCAGCGATTAAGGAGGCCTGTTTTGTGACTGCGCCTGCACGAACTGACAGTCATGAATATTCAAATTAGACAGTCATTAATATTCAAATCAACCCACACGCTGTGCCACATGGACCATGGGTCCACTGCTCTGCCCTTGCCGTGCCCGCCCCACTTTGCTCAGAGCAAGGTGACCACTGCAGGCCCACTCGAGTGGCGCCTGTCCCTCTCTGCTTTGTTCCACTCAGAGGGAGGCACCTGCAGCAGTTCCACCAGTGCCATACCCACGCCATGCCTGCCCCGCTCCCCTCTGCTCCGCTTCAAGGCTAGGCTAGAGGAAAAGCCCTCTCCCACCCCAACCCCCCAAGACAGTATTTATCAGACTCTTTCTTCTTCTGTCTTTTAACAACTCACTTTTGGTAGTGCAGGCTTGAAAGAGAGAATTTAACCAACTGATCAAGTGATACTACTTGTTTGCTGAAGGGTATCAGACGTGACAGGATGAATCAGGCCTATGGTAATGTATTTATTTTTCAAGTGTCTGAGTCATGAAGCCATTTCATTTGAGTTGGGTCTTCCTGAGAGTTGGTACTGGGCAAAAATGCTACAAAACATCTGAAAAAGTCACTGCAATTAGCAAAAACCATGGTGCTGTTCTACGGTACGCAGTAGCAAGAACTAACTTACTATTCAGTTCACAGTCTGCTAAAAAGCCAGGGGACATGTAGAAGATCTGACTGAGCTTTCTCCCTCTTTATGTGACCTGGTGTCAGGTAGAGAGTTCAGAGAAGTACACCATGGCAACCAAGAAGGGTATTTCCCCACCAGCCATAATAGTACATAAGAACCCACCAGCAGCTTTACTAAAAATCTGTAGATATCTGCATGCACTGGGCCATAAGCTTTCATCTAACATTAAAGCCCCAGAAATACCTAAAACAAGAAAAGCCTGTGCTGAGGGACAACACTACTGTCTCCAATTTCTAAGAAAACAAAAGTAGTTTTAAGGTTACTTGACCGTTAACACTTGATAGGAGAAGTCTGCAGCCAGGTCTCAGCCCAAGAGCTCTCAATGTCCCATAGAGGCACAGAATGGCAGAGCTCCATGTAAGGTACCTCTGCAGAGTCCTGTTCAGCCTTCCTGCTCAGATCGGAGTCACATGGAGCACCAAAGCTTCTCAGGGTCACACTTCATTGGGTTTTGAGTATCTCAAAGGGTAGAGAATCTACAACTTGTCTGTGTAATCTGTTCCAGTGGTCAACAACACTCAATATAAAAGAGTAGACAGTGATTCACTTGATGAGACTTACAACAATCATGTAGTTCAACTATCTGACCAATTCAGAACTAATAAAATGAAAGCATGTTATCGGTCAAATGCATCTTAAACATTCATAGGCCTTAGGTACTGATCACCTTTCTAGGAAGGCTGTTTCAATATTTTACTTCCATTTTGATAAAGAATTGTTGTTAATGTCACTGTTCCTACAGCTGTGAACCTCCAACTCAGAGGACTGGGCAGTTCAAGGTCTATCAGTAGTACTAAAGACTGAGGTAAAGAAAAAAAAAAGGCACTGAATATTTCTGATTTTAATTCATCTCTCTCAGGTGCATCCTTTCTCTTCATTGTCATCCTTCATCCTCAAAGAGTCCACTGGGTAAATGAATTAGCCTGGCCAGTTCTCTCACCACAAAACAGAGGTGGGAATGCTTTTCTTCTGAGTGTGGCTGCAAGGGAGGAGTGATGCTATGAAGCACCCAGACACTGGAGCAATGGCAGACTGTGGGCCACTTGTCTAACATGATAGATGCGGATCTCTCTGCTGTGATGAAACAGGTGTGGTCCTGCCCATTGGAGCTGCTGAGTACAGCCAGAATGACTTCTCATAGCACCTTGTGGCATGCTGTATGTATGACATGGCTTTTGTTGGGGCACCATTGCCAGGTTCTGGTTGTGATTATTTTGATGAATAACATTCATACATCACCTCCCTGCTGGAGTTTAACTGACATGAAGAACAGAACATGGAAGAAATCTGTGCTGCAGAGTGACCCAAAGATAAATGGGGGCCTACTTACAAGCTAACGTGAAAAATGGGAGCATAATGACACCTGTTTCACAAAGTATTTGACTTATAGGCTATAACTCTTCATTCTTGGTAAATGTGCTCCAGAATGAGTTGGAAATATGAGAAATTTACTGCACACTAAGCATTATTCCTGTAATGAAAGCAGCCGAGCTTCCCACACCTCCTATTCCCTCCTCCTACAATTCATCACCAAACGAAGAAAAGTCAGAAGCTCCAAAGCACATAGGTAGAAATATGATCCTGACACCCGGTTTTACACCTCAATCTATACCCCTTATTTCAGCAAAGGCTGCTTTACACTATCAGCCTATCTATCTGTCCAATTCACATGATAGAAGATACAAGGAGAAGGGAAGAGACAAGATGTCAAGAAAGGTCTGTTTCTGAAGAGGTGTGAGGGAAAAGTAATTTTCACAAAGTGATTTGTAACTGTGGTGCAGGGCTGTTGTTGGTTGGGGGCTGAGGTGACACACATTCCAATTATTCATTCTAGCTAAAAGCACAGAACATGGAGCCCAATTCCTTTTGCCACTGCTGCTACCACCACTGGTTCCTCAGAGTGGCTTCAAACACTTCCCTGTGTTCCAGCGGTGGTACCCAACCAAGCTGGCTGAGCCTAGAGATGAGAAAGATCTCTTCTGGGAGACAGCCAAAGGAAGGTGGTCTTAAAATGCTATGTGAAAGCATTTAAAGATGGAAACACTATAGATACCTCTTAGAAAATTGGAGCTAGTAAAAATAAGATGTGAGGCTATAGGAACACACTGAAGGGGTGAGTTCAGGCAGAGTGAAGATTTGTTTGCTCTGAATTAATGAAGTATATTGCCTGCACAGAGTCAAAGGACTATAAAGTTTCAGTCTGCACTTGTTTTTAATGCTTATTATTTCTTGCCTTAGAAGAAAAGGCCCTTATAGCTTGACAGAAGAAATAAAGCAGTCTACCAGAAAACAAGCGAGGCGTGAACTGCTGTAAGAACAAGGGGAGATCTGTTTACCAGGCAGGAAGAAAACATAAGTAATTAGCTTACCAATAGACAGAGACCACTCAATCAAAAGGTAACATGATGCATAGAAGACTTTTACTGATAGACACATAAGAAACTATTTTAAGGAGATCAAGTTCAAACTCACCTAACGATAATTTAATGACACTTTGTCACTAGTAATTCAGGTAGCTCTTGCAAAAGACATCACCTGCATTACCCAAAGTTTTCCAATCCATTTTATTATTCATAAAGTATTCATGTGGCCCTTTGCAGTGAACTCCAGGCTGACTGAGGATGCTACTGGTTAATGAACAGCCTGTTCCAACTTGCTGTGGATGAGAGTAGGCAGAGTCACAAAAGCTATTCTGTGGTCTTAAAAAAGGACTTTTTCAGTTGAAAAAGAACTGTAGATGGAAGTTAAAACACAGATCAGGATGCAGAAGTTACAAGACTGTCAGTTCTGATCTACCAATATCCTCTCTGACACTCAGTAAAGGATGATCTCTGCATGTATTCATTTCAAAAGGTGAAGTAATGGTAGTAGTTACTTAATTCAAAAGGCCATTGCCATGACTAATCGCAAAAAAATGTTTATCGAACACTATCAAATCTCTGGGCAGAATACATCAGAGAAATGCAAAGTATTGTTTACAATCACAAAGGAAAAACAAAAAAATGTTAAAAATATCAAGATTGTAAACTCCAGCATTTGAAACCTGGAAAATTACAAAATTCAGGATATTCTTAAAATCTTAGTTTGGCTTCTCTGCATGTACAATTATAGAATCAATAGGGTTGGAAAAAACCTCCAAGATCATGAAGTCCAACCTTTGACTGAATACCACCATGCCAACTAAACCATATTGCAGAGGAGCACATGTTTTCAACCCTTCAAGGAATGGTGACCCCATCACTTCCCTGGGGAGCCTGCTGCAGTGTTTAACCACTCTTTTGGGTGCAGTAATATTTCTTAATGTCCAACTTGAACCTCCCTTGACCTACTTGAGGCTGTTTCCCCTTTTCCTGATGCTACTCTCCTGGGAGAAGAGACCAACCCCTTCCTTGTTATAACCTCCCTTCAGGTAGTAGTAGAGAGTAATAGGGTCACCTCTGTGTCTCCTTTTCTTCAAACTAAACAGACCCAGCTCCCTCAGCTGCTTCTCACAGAGCTTGGGTCCTTCACCAGCTCCATTTCCCTTCTCTGGACTGCTCCAGCACCTCAATGTCCTTGCCTTCAGTAAGTAGCGCAGAATTGAGCACAAGATTTGAGGCACAGCCTCACTAGTTCTGAGTAGAGAATCACTGCCCTGATCCTGCTGGGTATTTCTTATACAGGCCAGGAGTCACTTTTCTTACCTACCTGGGTACGTTGCTGACTCACATTCAGACTCTGTTGACCAGCATACCCACATCCTTTTCTGCTGGGCAGCTTTCCAGCCATTCTTCCCCTGGCCTGTATCTCAGCATGGGGTTGTTGTGACCCAAGTGCAGGACCCAGCAATTCTCCTTGTTGAATGTCATACAATTAGCCTGAGTTCATTGATCTTGCCTGTCCAGATCCCTCTGCAGGGACCTCCTGTCCTCCAGCAGATCAACACTCTCACCCAACTAGTGTCATCTTCAAACTGCCTGAGGGTACACTTGATCTCCCCATCCACATCATTGCTGAAGATACCGAACAGGACTGGCCCCAAAACCAAGTCCTGGGGAACACCACTTGTGACTGCCACCAGCTGGATTTAAATCCATTCACCACAATCTTCTGGGCTTGACCAGTTACAGGGTTCATTGTGTCATAATGTGTTATTTCAGGAGAGCATATGGCAACAGCAGAGCAAATGCTCTCCCTCTATTGATGTATGCATAGAAGGCGTCATGTAGATACAAAGCTGAAAAGGTCACTCATGGGGATGTGAATGGAACTGGCCAAAAGCCTAAACCCAGAAAGCCACGAACCTAGAAGTTTTCTGTGGTTTTCTATAGACAAAGAATTCAGTACAGTTAGCCCTCTTGCACTTCACGCCCCCCATATTGTGGCTTCAGATCTTAGCAGCATGATTGTTTAGTGAAGTAGGAGACCAGTTTTGCAACTGTGTATGCGTGATCTGCCGCCGCAGTGGCGGCAGCCCTGGCCCAGGCAGCGGAATGGGCGGCAGTGGGGGTGCAGGCTGCAGCAGGGGCAGCATGGGCGGGGGCGCGGGTGACGGTGGCCATGGCTACAGGGGGGCACAGGTGGCGGTGTGGCCGCCATTCAACATGGAAGTTGGGCTGCACAGGACCGAATTAAGACCGTGGGTCCACGATATAGGAGACCCGACTGTATTTAATGGTGTGTGTTAAAAGACAGTGATGGAAATATCCATTCTGGTGTGTGTGTGTTTCCGCCAGCTGACAGCACACAACATACATCAATGTTACACAGTAATCCCTCAGCTCTTCACAGCTCAAATTTCATAGCTTCAATGATTCATGATTTTTTTCCCCATGAAGACATCATCACCTTCCCTTGGTCTTTCACTGGGTTTTTCAGTTTCATGGAGGCAGCACACAGCCACACATGTGCAGTGTCTTCCATGCTGGGGGGTGAAGATCGACGTGCCCTGTGGGGCAGGACCAGTACGTAGGACTTTTCCGAACCCGCACCCCCACAGAATTTGAGCGATTACTCTATATAATGACTGATAGCACTTTGGCATTCAACTTCTTGTTAGAATTTGTTTTTAACTAACCTGGTGTTTCTTTCCCTTCTATTTATCACTTCTTTTGCCAGGTTCTGGCATCCCTGCCACTGCTGCTTTTCAATTTCTCTATTTCTTCTTTTATTCCTCTCCCTTCATGCCTTCTAATTGTCCTCCCTCCTTTTCCTCTTTGCTTTTTCCTCACACACACCTCCACTTCTTCCAGAACCCAGTTTTTATCCTCTCTTCCTCACTTGCATTTAATCTTACTGCATTATCTTACTGCCATCTCTGCAAGAATCCCATTAATGCCCTTCTACTTCCCCGGCCCAATGTTTTCATTTAAAAAACAATTTATCTAGCAAGAACTGTGGCAACAAATTATCATAGCTTTGATTTCAACCCACACTGTGGAATTAAGAAGTGATCCAAACTAAGAGAGAACCCCCTCAACAAACCAGATAGAAGAGGCCAAGAGAGTTTGCAAATGTACCACAGAGCTCAGTGAAGCATTTCCCTGCAGCCCCAGTAGTTGTGGAGCCTGAATTGCTGTGTGGCAGCCAGTGCAAACTGGAAAGAGGCTGCCCAGAGCTCTGCCTCTTCTTCCTCCTCAATAGCATTTCTATATGGAATTACCCAGAGGAGAGTTAGGCTCTTAGAGAGGAAATACAATTCAAAGTCGAGTGTGTAGTGAGGAAACTTGATAAGAAATATTGCAGGGGAAATGAAGTTTCAGAGAGAAATAGGTTAGTGATAAACCTCTCATGCCTGAGCAAATTTTTCATGTCAATTAAGCCTGGGATAGGTCTATTAGGTTTCATTGGAGTTACAACACTGTACATGACATCAGAATTGTCCTACGGTATTTTGAATATTATCCCCCCTTCCTCACCCTGGTCTCCCTGCAGCATGAAAGTATCTGTCTAAAGGACAAGAGTCACATTCGCATGACCCAAGTAACAGGATTCAAAGTGTGCTAATGATCCAAGCTGTTGCATTTGGCATTTTGAAAGGGCAATGCTAGGATCTGAGATTATGGGCACAAAGACAGACTTAAACAAATCAAATTCTCACAAATATTCCCATATAGCTCACTAACTTGAATTACAACGTTTCCAGAGGTGACATTTAGCTAACCATAGCATTTGGAGCAAAAGGACATGCCTTCCTAAGACAACTTTTTCTTTGGCTGCATGAAATGATGGGCATTCCCAGGACAGAGGGCTAGAGCCCACTGTGTTAAATGAAGTGGAGACCTCAGTTAAAATCATCAGGTTGTTTTACATAGAATTAAACATTTTTTTAATGGCTTTTTGCAGGCAGAGAAATAAGACTGAGTCTGAGATAAAACATTGATTACATTGGGCCACCCAAAGAATTATCCAGGAACAACAACTGCAATTTAGATTCACAGCTTGTCTTACCTCAGCTTACACTAGGCATGCAAGTCACTAGAGAGCACCACAAAGCATATTTACACTTCCAGGCTTATATACCCTGTAGCCAAGCCCATTGCAGAACTCTTTTCTTTCAAGCATGAGTAAAATTTCTGTCAAATGTACCAGCTATGTCATAATATAGTTTTCTTTGGGCTGGCTGTGGAGATGTGATTTTCAATCAACAAACTAATTTTTGATTGGCTCAGTTTCCCCCAGAGCATTACCACAATAACACGTGTAAAGCATGTTGCAATCACTGCATAAAGTACCTGTGGCTTTATGATATCTGTAGATATTCCAATCACCCAATATATAAATGATGTACAGAGCTTGGGACCCTGACCTAAAGAGGTGAACTGTCCCTGTGCCACAATGCATTTAGACAGACAGCCTGAACCTGTCTTCCTTTTCTCTTTCAGAGAGAGGAAACTTGAGACAATACTCTGCAAAGGCCTCCCAGGTCAGCATGTCCTGAACTCTGGTTGTAAGTGCCCCTTTTTCCCATTAAGAAAGTTTCTAGGCTAGTTTTTCTAAAAAGTCTTGGCTGACACACCTTGGTCCTCTGCCTTTGTTTCCACCACAAGATAGCAGGACAAATTGGCCTGGGTACCTTGTCCTAGAAACATCCTCCTTATCCTGGCACAGAACTCTTCAAAGGTCCTATGTATGGGACTGCCATCCCCTAGTGGGTACAATTCTCAAAGGCCTCAATATTAAAAGTTTTATCCCCTGGCCTGAGTACATGGAAAGTGAATGAAGCATCTGTGATTCTGTGATCTTGCTCTATGTACTGTTGTGCATAAGCATACAAGTTCTTAAGTTCACTTCACCACCTTCCTGCTCCAGACTGGGCTTCCCAAATTACCACTTATTTGAGAGAAAGCAAGCCCACACTCCCAGCTGTTCTGTCCTTGGGTCCTTTGCTAAGAATATCTCGTGGTTAACCTTATACCCAACCGTAATGTCAGTCTGACATATTACTTACCCTCTTTCAACGGTTACCAATGCCTCCTCAGAGATTTTGCTACCTGATACGGACTTTCATCTTGTTTGGGTTGTTAGACCTGTTGTAACTGTTACAAGGTACTCAGGAGGGTGACCCATACTTTCCAGGAGCCTCCAGAGGCAGAACAGTGGCTGTAATTAACCATAACCTGTTTTTCCTTTTCTCCCTCACTCTTGCTCTCAGAGTGCATGCACCAATTCGTATCATAAGTGTGCACTGAAGTGTGACTCCAGATGAAGCTGTTGTCTTTGCTGAAAACAAAAAACAACCAAAATGCAGCAGGAAACAGGTAGATAAAGTTTCAGATAAAACAAAAAAATAATTATACTCATGATTTCCTCAACAGCATTATTCCCTGTTCCCTGAGGAACAGCTGTTTTCAGACTAGATTAGCATCACTCTACTGCTAACCCTTCTGAGTAAAGTTTCAGGGCAGCAGCTTCTCAAGTTCTACATGATTTACCATCTACATTTTTGTTGTTGTTGCCAATCATCTTGAGTGCAAAATAACAGTGAGCAAACCCATCGATTCCTGCTCAATATGAGAGGAATCTCCCATCTGATTCTCCAGCATCCATGTCACACAACCATCAAAGAGAGATGCTAAGCTGAGAGAAGTGCCTCTTAACTTGGGGAATTCAAGACTAAGGGCCATGTCCTTTGTCACTGTTATGTCTCCAAGAAGTATCAACTTATATCCCGCATAGGATAATACTGAAGGAATCTTGTCTCTTCTCAGCCAGCAGGAGCAGGATCCAAACCACTGACAATTAATATTCCTACATAAAAAATAAAACTTCATTGTAGCCTGTACTCCATGATGCTACTTTGGAAGTTTGATTCACCTCAGGAGCACCACCATCAATCACAAGAAGAATATTATCTCTGTAAAGACGACCTGTTATCAGATTGCAAAGCAACTGCAAGAGTGTCTTGATTTTCTGTATAGCTAAGCACAGACACTGAGGGATGTCATAGTTGATCTGGGGCTACTGCAGTGCCAGATATGGCACTGTGTGGTTTCAGACCCATATTAAGGTATGCTGCCTCCCTTTCCAGGATTTTCTCTACAATTGTAGTCTGCAGGGGGCACCTCCACCCAGCTCATTCAAGGCCATTGACCTGTGTTTCACTTCAGTGCTTCATGATAGTTCTCTGAATATGAGATATTTAACAGTGACTCTGTATCTGTCAAACCCCATCACCCTGGGCTATGGGGATACAGGTGACTGTCAGTAGGCTCCGTCTGAATTAGAACCACGTCCTCAGCCCTGTTAGTAAGGACCTTCACCTATAGCAGTTCTTTCCCTGTTGTCTTTCACAATATTCTTCTGGTTGTGTCTTGAAACAGTTTTCCAGTCTTTTCATCCCCTGCTCTTCTTCTAGGTTTGCAGTCTGACACCACTGAGGGTATTTATCTTTGGTGATAATTGTATCCACATCACTGGGAGCTGAGCACTGGGAAGCAAGACCATTGTCTATTGGTTGTATTTGATGTGATGCCTGCTTTATTTTCATGGTGACCTTTGCCTTTTCCCAATGTTTGGTTGCTCTGCCAGCCACAGGTATCCACAATGTTTCATGGGGGAAATTTTTGAAATTTTGAAATTGGTTGCAAAAATTTCAAAATTTTTGCAACCAATCAGAAAGCAGTATAAACCCTTCTGGTGCAGTGACATGGTGCTGGGCAGGGGCAAAAGAAAGAGTCTCTGAGACTAGTTTGACTGTTATTGCTCTGTGAGCTGGGAACAACTCATTAGAAAGCCCATCCATTTCCATTCTGTACCCTTGAAATTTAGCTTACGCTTCCCTTCTTGTTTGAGGATCCACATTCTCCTGGGAAGATATTAGCTCTTCAAGGCCTAAGCTGAAAAATGCAATGTCCCTCATGCAATATGGAAAGGGCACTAAAGGCTCTTCTTACAGTTGTTGGGGCTGTGAGCTTTGTTCCTTTTTAATGCAATGCCACTGTAATCAGTAGGCCTGTGCTTATCAGTGAATAGTGCCCTAGAAACTTTATTAAGAGCAGAAAAAAGTCATTGACTAGGACACTGAAAGTAAATACAAGTGAGAGAAAGCTTTTTCAGGTTCCTGATTCCACTCCTCAAAAGGGATCTCGCTCTGTTTATCCAACATTTTACACTGCAACAGCTAGAATTTGCTAGCTGACTTGTTAATAATGCCACCTAGCACTTCCACACAGTTGCTAGCACAGTAGTCAAAAATATGTGCCTTACACAGAGGGACAATAACTTTGATACTTAGAGAAAAGAGGAAGAGAAGGTCACAACTATGCTCCGAAGAGAAAAATATGTGGGACAAGGCATCATATACAGAAGGGTGAAGTCACCCTGCCCAGCTGCCACCAGAGAAGCAGGAAAGCAGAATCGCTGTTGGGGGATGTATCATAAAGAGGGAAGGAGAGACCGAAAAGTGAGACAGGAAAGCTGGCAAACTGCACCCATGCGTCTGTCATTGCCCACTTGGAGCAGCAGCCAGCAGAGGGCAATGCCAGCCCACGTACTTGCCACCATTCCACTTGCAAAAGCAAACAGGGTGGACCAGTTTACCTGCCAGTGTCACCACACTGTCTGAAAACTGTGAATGAAATAGGATATTTCGCCTTTGTAGGCTTGTGACACTCTAGCCCTGATTGTACTTCACTTTCACTCATCCAGCACTGAACATCTCTATATGCCACGGCACAGGGAAAAAGGGACCTGGATTTGTTTGGCTTATTCAGTACAAACACTTCATTTTTAATCAGTCTCACAGCCAGTGCAATTGGCTTTCCTGAACCATTTGCTATGCACAACACTCTGAGTTATTATCTGCTGTCCTTCAGCTAGGAGGAGGGTAAGTGATAAGCAGTTTTGTGCTGCGTGATTTCTCTATATTTTGAGAGTTTGCTTGGTTGAGCCTTTAACACTAGGCTGTGCAGCTTGACATCCTTAATGCCTTCAGAAAGGTGCAAACCAGAACTGCAGTCTCAACTACAGAGCACAAACAAAGCTGGGTGTGAACTTACTCACCTAGGAGATACAGCCCTGGGTTATGCTTTCAGGCTCTTGCCTCTCCCATCAGCTGTTCCTGAAAGTAAAGCAGTCAAGTTCTGAACTGTTGCAAAAGTTTTCCTGCCTTACGATAATAAAACATTGCCTATGACTACAGACTTCAGGTCAGGGCATTACAGAATGCTTTGGGCAGTGCCAGGAAAAGAGCACAGTTAAGAGATACAAGGGAAGGAGTGCTCGGTGTGCACTTGAAAGAAGAAGAAAGTGCCTGGGCTTACTAGACTCTCAGAAAGATTCGGGACCGAGGGAAGCAATTAAAGCATGTGCTTGGGCAGAGAAGAGCTGTGATGGGTGAGTTGCAGGAATGTCTCTATGGGTTGCGTAAGTTTCATTGAACCATTTGGGTTGAAAAGGATCTTAAATATTATCTATTTCCAACGCCCTGCCGTGGGTTGGCACATCTTCCATGTGACCAGGTTGCTCAAATCTCTATCTAGCCTCTCCTTGAACACTTCCAGTGATGAGGCATCCACCAATATTCTGTACAGTCTATTCCAACGTCTCAACACCCTCATAGTTTGCATAGTCTTGAGGATATGCACTACTGTGAAGAGCTTGGCTCCTTCTTTGTAACCATCGACTGGACTCAAGGGGGCTGTGATTATGTCCCTTGAAGTCTTCCCCTTTTCCAGACTTAGCAAACTCAGCTTTCTCATCTGCTCCTCACAGAGCAAGAGCTCCAGTCCATAATCAGTTTGGAGACCCTTCCCTGAACTTCCTCTTTTTATCAATGTCTGGGCCCTAAACTGCATTAAGGTATTTCAGATGTAGCTTAACGAGGGAGATAAGCCTTTCCCTTGCCTTGTTGTCAGTGCTGCTGTTGATAAAGCCCAGGAGGCTGGCAGCCATGCCTACTGCCAGGGTTGCTGCTGGTTCACTGCCCATCAGGACTCTTAAGGTCTTTTCAACAGAGCTGCTCTCCAGGCAAGCAAGACCCAGCCTGTGCTGTTGCACTGGGCTCTTCCTTTCCACCTCCAGCACTTGCTCATGTTGAATTTCTTGAGGTTTCTGGAAGCCCATGCCTCCAGTCTGTCCAGGTTCTGCCGGACAACCACCCAGCCTACCATTGCATAACCTCCCCAGCTGCCATCCCCAGCTTTGTGTCACCTGTGAACTTGATGAGTATGCAGCTTGTCACCTCCTCCAAGTCACTGATAAAGTTCTTTAAAGGGACAGTACCGGGGAAGACCACTGCATTACTCCACTTGTTTCCAGCCTCCAAGCGAAGTAAAATCTATTAATCACTTCATTGCACCAACGTCTCAGCAGAGGCTGGTGCACAAGAACAGGGACTTCCTACCCTCATGTGTCTGGAGAGGTGTGCTGGGCAAGCCCCTTACCAGTTTCCTTCCTCTCCCTTATTTTTACCTCTAGTCTCTTCTGTAGAGTAAAGTGAAAGCAAACAGCCTGAAGAAACTTAATAACCCACTGGCATTTTCTTTTAAAATGTAGAACAGCCTGCACATAACATTTAGGAACACTTCGCCCATGAGAAATACAGATTTTTAGTCAACTGAGGCAATTCAGCTAGATTTTTACTCTTCCTGTTCCTGACACATTTACAAGCCACTTAACATCAACCTGCTTCAGATAATTCAGTTCTAAAGTTGGCTAAGCCCTCTTTCCTACATCACAGGCCTCTGTGTACACAGAAGATGATGCTCTGAGGACACTAAATATCAGTCTTTGGTGTAGGGTTTCAGTATTTGCTTCTCATCTTGATCGTATGTCCTGAAATCCACAGTTGGGAGAGGCACAGGAATGAAAGGACCTACAAAGGCTCTGCCACAGTACTGCCATCCTGGCAGTCAGCAGTATGCTGCTTCCTGGAAAATTTAGCATGGCATCTCTGCCCCAGAAAGATGGATCCAGTCACACATTTCTCACCTTGTCACAACACATGTACATATACGGCTCTGCACTTCTCTCTTCTAGTCAAAGTCAAGTAGAGGTGTAATATAGGCCAAAATATTTTGCTTGTCAATAACCAAATGTTCTAGCTTTGGTGCCTTTAGCTTTGCAATAGCTTGTAAAGCAAACTGCACTGAGTGCTGGAACCAGCAGTAGAATTCCATCTGATTTTTTTTTCACACAGGAACAGCTGGGTTAAAAATCTTTGACTAATAACTTTTCACTGCCATACTAATCACTTTTCTTAATCAAACCAACGAACCATCCAATTTAAATCTGTTTCTCATGAAAGAGACAGTTCACAAAGAAAGATTCAGGTGTGATAAATAACCATCAAATTCAAGACATCAGGGTAAAAAGGGCCCCCAACTCCTGGCTCCTGCCTTTTCTGACAGCCAGAGACATGAAGGGAACAGACAGCCAGCTCAGGGTCAGGGCTGTGACTGGTCCTCGGTGTGTTCGGGAAGGGCAGATAAACTGCTGGGCCTCCGATGTGTTTTGTTGTAGCTGAGGGGAGTAGTTGAAGCACTGTGTTAGATGGATTTTTTTTCAGGTTCCAGCAGAAAACTAAACACCCTGTTGTTATTTCAGAGGATATTTGAAGTTAAGGTCCTATGCCTCACACTTAAATGAAATGAACACAACTGGTGGATTGTTTCTATTGCTCAGAATAAATTTATCCTCCCAGCAGAGGGAATACAATGAAATTAAGCCAGACCATGCATAGGCAGCCGTTCCTGTAGCGAGGCCATTCCCAGTCAGGGAAGAAAGCTCTGATCCATGAACTGCTTCCGTGTGTGGCACCAACCCCCACTACTATGCTGGAAAGCAAAAGCATGATGCTGCTGCGTTAATGGGTTCACTGCATGGGGACATAGTGACAGATTTGTGCCTCTGCTCTCTCCCGTCTGAGTAATTCTAAGGAAACCACGGAGCCTCATTGAAATAACCTGAGATTTTCTACACTTCCTGCCAGCCTGCAGCACCTCAGAGGGACATTGTGCAAAACCCATCTCTGCGAGTGCAGTAGCACACAGAGAAGGAGGAATTTGCCATGGCAGCTCTCCCCATGTTTGAAATATCCTGTGGTTTGTAGGCTTCCAGCTTGCCCATATGAAAGCACACAGCCTCACTACTTGAAGAGCCGCTGCATAATGGAAAAACGCAAAGAGAAGTAAAGAAAGGCTGAAGACAGTGTTTCTAAAACAAGAACTGAACTCCAAGGAGGAACATTACTTAAGGCTTGAGAACAGGCAGTGTTGGGCTTAAAAAAAAATAAAATAGATGAACTGATAAATGATGTCACTATAAAGTGAAATTTCTGATCCTTGGAAGCTGTCTCTGCTGTTAGATGGAGCAGTGTGGCAGCATTCTGAGTTGTGATGCTTATTCCTCTATTAAAGTTGTCTAGGAAATGAGCTGACTGCTATGTTTTAGGGGAACATCTCATGTTTGTTTCCTTTCAGAACTGAGTTTCTTTGCAGAAGCTTCCAAAGATGCTCATAGTATAATTCCCAAAGATACATAATGAATTAAACTTCTTGAGCCACAAAGGATTTCTCAGAGCAAGAGATTGCCATCAAGATGGAAGTGTAAAAAATGCCAACAGACTTCTGCCAAAGGAAAAGAAACATGTAAAGGCTGGGTGCCCTATGATCTAGCTGACATTTGACATGTGACTAGGGCCTATGTGCTCTTGCAGGAGACCACCACACATTCCCACCACTGCCCACCAAGCTGCAGCCACCCTGGGCAGCCTGACAAGGGGTACTAAAAAGCCATAACTGCCTGAACATGGACAACTCCTGTAGTCCTTGCAGCTAATGTTTCATGCATGCCAGAAGGCAAGTTTGCTATTTAGGGAAATATAGCATTAACAAAAAAATTAGTTACAGGATATTAAACTGGCTGAGATGCTGTTATCAAATACATGAGACAAACAACATTCTGGGTAATTAACAGACAGCTATGATAAGCCTGCAGTCTGAATCAGTGAGTCTCCAGATGTTGCTTTGCTCTTTTAAGTTTCCTTAATGGTTTGTCCAGTAATCCTGATGGATAAGCCTGACTTGACAAACTTCCCCTGGATTACTACAAAACATCAGTAAAATACAGCAGTAATAAAAATCTCCCAATTTCTTTACCACAAACCTAAGTAAAAGTTTCCCATTTGCTACAAGCATTGCTGAAGCTGAGCAGGAAATCAGCAGAAGTGTAGGTTTGCCTGTGTGCTCCTCCAGAAACGAGATAATGAGCTGAAAAAAGGACAAAGGACCTGGGTCTCTCTAGAAGCAGTGCTGAAACTAACACGGTAGTAGCAGGTGGGCTGCTCCCTGAAAACAACGTGAAAGAGCTCTTCTCAGCAAGAAATACATGAGTGTCCTCAAGTGCAAGAATAAACCAAGGGCATGATAAAGGAGAGGCAACAGTATACGGATTCTCACACTTGCATATGCAGTTCAGGAAAGAGGAACAGTTAGTTCTAAGAACTCTTGTTATGCCCTGAAGCAGAGGATGAATTGAACCTATTAGAGTTGTTCAATCTTCTCTCTGGTGGCCACTTCAAAACTCTGGCTTTTGTTTTAAAAAAAGTGCTCTGCACTTATAATTACAAAAATTAACTTTCAAAATCAGAACCCAACATAACTGAAGACGCCGTATCAGCAAAAACCTGAAACAACAGCTTGAAGAGGTTGTTGCAATTTACCACCTGAAATTGGACCTAGAGGAGTGAATGTCAGCAAAATTCTATTTCTCTCCTGGTATACAAAGGCTATTCAGTGCCAAGCTGATGCTACAGGTTTCATCGCAGGAAGAACTTGGGTTATGACAGCCAACACCCCACTTTTGGCTTCGCTATGAATGAGGTATGCTTTTTTTAATGTTCAAACACAAAATTACTGAGACTTTTCAGGTTTTTAAGGTTTTCAGGATATCCCAGCATCTGGCTTAAGGAATCCAAATTCTGATGTGAATTAGGTTTTGATTTTCCTTTTCCACAGAAACACTGGGTACCTCACAGCTATCTTGACCATACAGGCCAAGTAGAGCATATGAGTCATACCATCATTACACAACAGTTTTTCCTGAGGTATTATTTGGGCAGGGGAATAAAGGAGGGAAATCGAAGACTATGCTGTTGTGTAACAGGGAAATGAAGACATGGTGGCCAGATTTGGCCTGTGGAAACTCAAGTGGCAACCTAGGGAGATACATAACCCTCTTTTCATGCCATTTTAGTGGCTAAATGTGTGGCAGAATGCTCATCAACATCCCCAGCCTGTTTTTAGTACATCTGGCTCTTGAGCAGCATAACATACCCCAAGACACACTCCACATCTGTCTGTCTGATCCAGTCGCTAGGTAACTCCTCTTTTAAAGCAGCTTAAAGATGAATGTAGTTACACAGGAATCAAAGAGAGAGAGCCTGGAGGGGAGTTGGTACAAAAGTGGGTTAATGCCCCATCACTACTTCAGTCTTGGGAGTCCCTTTCGATGAAACATGACTTCTGACCCCAGGCTAAACACACTGTAATCTGTCCTACTGCATCTGTCCTAGAGTATTAATATTTAACATAAACCCTAAAGGAAGCACTGTTCTTTATTACTGATTTGTCAGAGGTGGATAGACAGGAAGGGTTGTGGGTAATATGGTAATGGCATAGGCAGAGGATCCCTTCTGGGAGCCTGATTATTGAAAAGCGGCTGCTATTTACACAGTTAATGTAATTCAATTCTTACACCTGCTCAATCATTCATTTCCCAGTGCAAGCCAGCTTTGGCTTGCTGCAAAGTCAGGGAATTTAAGGGAGTTACACCTGCAGGTTCCCTCTTTCTCTACAATGACAGCAGAGTTCAACTTATAAAACTCCCCCTTGTACATTTTCAGCCCTTTATCTTCGTTTCCTGTGAATTCTTTTTCTACCTATTTATATGTATATATACTTTTCCAAGTATTTATGTTTCTGATAATGTATACAAAGCCCTCTCTTTCCAACTCTTGTTGGACTCACAGCCTGTTCCTGACCCACAGGAAATCTATTTGATTCTGAAATTATCTAAAAACATCAAAGAAATTCAGCTAGCTTCTCAACTTACACTAGTTTCTGATCACATCTTATTCAATCTTTGAGAAAGCTCCATATCCTACATCCAGGGATATCCTATTCTTTATGATGTCTGTATGAATGTAAATTCCATGTTGTCATTCCCAGCAAGCACACTATCATAGTAGAATCTACTTTGAAGTTTAGTTAAAAAGAAGACCAAACCAAACCGCAAAGATTATGCAGCTGACCTGTCTTCCCATTCCTGTCCCCATCTCCTTTCTTGATAATGAAGTTCTGCAGAGAGGCCTTAGGCCACCAAGTGGAAATGAAGCAGGAAGGGGGAGAGCCGTAGTCCCATGGTTCTATTTATTAGAGCTAAAGGGTATATCAGCTGTAAATTAGATTAGGGGAGATGCAGGTGCAGCTCTGAGCACCTGAAAAATATATCAGCAAGGGTTAAATAATAGAAAAGTGAAGGCTTCCTTTTTTTTTGCATGTTTTTTTCTATTATCAAGAGAAGGCCTCCTACATAATGGAAAATCCATGCTACTACATATTAGATAAAACCTATGAAAGACTAACCTGTTGAATGGATTTGCTGCCACGGTGGTGGTGAGTTGTTATTCATTGCAGAGTATCCATCTGCTTGTTGTCATACTTATATATGAACTGAATAAACTGCCCCCATCTGCCAAAATTTTGTCTTTGATCACAGAAAGACAACAACAGGAGGAAGGTCAAGGTCAAGTAAAGCAGATAAACCTGAGCAGATGATGACTCACTTGTCTTCAGTGTAAAAAGCCATGTGCTGAAGTGTCTGATTGAACCAGGGTTGGAGGAATAAGCCAGCCAAAAGGGAATGACAATGCAAAATTAAAAAGCTTAAAGATGAAAGCAAAAAAGCCCATGACCTCTCTCTTTTTGTTCCCGTTTGAAGTAAGAACAGCTGGTGTACTCCTGAAACCAGCATGTGTCAAGTCAGACACTGGAAAGGAATTGAGAGGATTACACAATTTTATTGCACAATTGAAAATTAACCTTTTTTAATATTTACAAGCCACTTAGTTTGAACACACAATCTAAACTGCATTTTCCCTGATGAAATTGTCACCTAGAAAACTCACACATGGACTGAAGCATACATGTAAATTAAGTTGTTCGTGTTAAATGCAGTCTGACCCTGGAGAGGGAGGTGCTTGGGAGATGGGGCAGTAGAAGGAAAGAAGACACATTTTTCTTTTTTCTTTCCTGAAATATTTCCCCAGGCTGGGGAGAGAAGCAAGAGTTCAGTATTAGTTGAAGCAGAAGGACAGCCAGTCAGTTAATATACTGACAAGGTGGTGAGTTTAAGATTCAAAACCCTTAAGTGACAGAAACCTTGTAAGAAAATTACAAGCCTTGTTTCATGCATGGTTCACCCTAAAAGTACTTTTCCCCTGGAGAATGTAGTCACCTTGGTTATGGCAGAAAAAGGAATGAGGTTTGAGTCTTAAGAAGAAACACACGTGAAAATCTGTTGCTGAGTTTTTTTATCCCTTCTTCCTCACAGCTTTCTTATCTGCACTTTAGGAAATTTGCTGACTGACATGTTGCAAACAGTGCCCCTGCTCTCTGCAGAGCTGTACAGTGATAGTAAAGTACAGGCTGGCCAGCAATGCCAAGGGTAACATTTTAACCACCATTATGAAGCCCAGAGCTTTGTGCTGAAATTGAGTGTTTTCCTGGCTGTTTGCACAAGCTGTCTATCACACTGTGCAGCACAGTCTCTGGAATCCACAAATCACTCTCCTCCCGTGGCTGATCCACCTACACATTTTCCATTGTAGAGATTGTTGTTCTCAAGTTTGTCAGCTAATACTGAGTATAAGGCCTTGTAGCACTTACTGCTTAGTTTCCAGGGGATTTTGACACCTGCAATCTTAAATGAGTAGGTGGTAGCTCTAAAACTGATGGTCCCTGTCTCAGATTTGTCCCGCCTTACTTTGGGTGGGTATATACCTGAGGCACTTTGCATAGGGACCATCAGCACTGTAATTTTTTCTGATATCCACAGAGCAGAGAGTGACATGGAGCTTAAGTGAACAGAAATGCACTCTTCAGAAATTGTGCTCTCCCCACTATCAATAGAAAAAAGATGTGTAGATATGGTACTTACAGACACAGCTGAGTGGTAGACTTGGCAGTGTCAGGTTCATGGTTGGACTTGGTGAATTTAGAGGTCTCTTCCAGCCTAAGTGATTCAACAACTCTATGACCAACTCCAACACTACAGGTCTCAGTTAGCTGCTAAATTGCATGGGCTTCATCTGGGTGTGAATGGTTCCAGCTGTGCACCTAAAAACCTTAGCATTCTGGCATTGCAAGGTACACCTGTTACTTAGATCACTTAGGTGCCACCTTCCTTCAGGTTTGGGATACTCTGCCGTAGTGAGGAGGAACAGAGTAAATGATGCCAACATGACCTATAGTGCATTGGGAAAGAAAGGGAGTGTTTTTGGACTTGTTATGTTAGTGCCTGGACAGACTCGAGAGATGGACAGACTCCAATAAATTGAAATTTAACAAGTTTAAATGTTGGGTTCTGCATTTTGGTTATGACAACCCAATGCAGAACTATAGGCTGGGGATGGAGTGTTTAGAGAGTGGTCAGGCAGAAAGAGACTTGGNGTGAGTACCTGGCCATGTTTTGGAACCACTCGACTTGGAGATGTCTTTGTGAAAGATGATCCAAATGCTTTCTGGACAGGAAAAGTGAAACCAGAGGTCCAGACTAAATTATCTCTGCCAAGTCTTCTAAAGTCATTGTTTATTCCAGAGTCACACATAATCACCATTGTCATCTTATGCACAGCTACAAACTCTTAGTAATGTATTAGGACCTAAGCCACATGATCTTGTTTTGATATTAATGATATTCGAGGCCTAAGTGTCTTTCTCTCCCCCCAGCAGTATGTTAAAGTATTTTTCTCCTTTTGTAAACATGCTCTTGCTGGTTTAAGGAAGCCAGCAATAGAGAGATGACTGTTTTTCAAGCAATACTTATAACCAGATCTCAGCAACTGTGTAAGTTGTCTATAATNAGTGAATTTAGAGGTCTCTTCCAGCCTAAGTGATTCAACAACTCTATGACCAACTCCAACACTACAGGTCTCAGTTAGCTGCTAAATTGCATGGGCTTCATCTGGGTGTGAATGGTTCCAGCTGTGCACCTAAAAACCTTAGCATTCTGGCATTGCAAGGTACACCTGTTACTTAGATCACTTAGGTGCCACCTTCCTTCAGGTTTGGGATACTCTGCCGTAGTGAGGAGGAACAGAGTAAATGATGCCAACATGACCTATAGTGCATTGGGAAAGAAAGGGAGTGTTTTTGGACTTGTTATGTTAGTGCCTGGACAGACTCGAGAGATGGACAGACTCCAATAAATTGAAATTTAACAAGTTTAAATGTTGGGTTCTGCATTTTGGTTATGACAACCCAATGCAGAACTATAGGCTGGGGATGGAGTGTTTAGAGAGTGGTCAGGCAGAAAGAGACTTGGGGATATTAGTTGACAGCAAACTTAACGTGAACCAGCAGTGTGCCCAGGTGGCCAAGAGGGCCAATGGCATCCTGACCTGCATCAAGAATGGAGTGGCCAGTAGGTCAAGAGAGGTTATCCTTCCACTGTACTTGGCGCTGGTTAGACTGCACCTCGAGTATTGCATTCAGTTCTGGGCCCCTCAGTTCAGGAAGGATATCAAGGTGCTGGAATGAGTTCAGAGAAGGGCAACTAGGATGGTGAAGGGGCTGGAAGATAAGCCCTATGAAGAGACGCTGAAGGAGCTGGGTCTGTTTAGCCTAGAAAAGAGGTGGCTCAGGGGTGACCTTATTGCTGTCTATAACTATGATAGCAATAGTAATAGTCAGGTGGGGGTTGGTCTTTTCTCCCTGGCCTCAGCAACTGTGTAAGTTGTCTATAATGTCTTTAAAATACCTGTCAACATCTACCAAGGCTGGTATAAATATGGATTTAGGGGTGCAGCAGATAGAAGTGTGGAGAAAAAGTGGAAAAAACAAGAATGGGCTAGCTGAAGAAAGATTGTGAAATTAAGCCTTACAGAAATAGTGTGAAATTAGTAAATAGTAGAAACCTGTGCTAAAATTTCTGGCTTGAGTTACTTACTCTCATAAATGCTGCTGATTTAATCCCCATTGGACTATTTACAATGGCCCTCTTCCTCTCAAAGCAGTATTTTTCTGGAAGATCTACTGGTGTAGTGGACAGAAGTCCAAACAAAATGAGTATTACAAATAAAACAACATGGTGAGCCTATTCTTAGTGCTCCAAAATGGTGAATTTTCTCTCAGGTATATGCTTGAAGATTAAAATTGAAAAAAACCCTGCAGAATAAATTTGTGTGCTGGCCCGGACAAGATGCTAGAAACATTGCTCCAGTAATGAGCTCACGCAGTGGTCTAGAATAAGCTAGTAAACTTTCATACTTACTGGAAGAGACACTGCTAAGACAGAAATAAAACCTGTGTTAGCACAAATGAAGAAAAAAATCCCCCAGGCTACAGGAAAGGCTGTCTCTGCGCTAACATGGTGTTGAGGATATCTCACAATCCCTCAGTTCTATTCTTCACCACAGACTCTGCTGCAATGTTTTCAAGTCTGGCAGATGCAGAAGAAAGCTGTAACAAAACAAGAAAATAAATAGAAACATAGAATATCCTGAGTTGGAAGGGACTCACAAGGATCACCAAGTCCAACTCCCGGTCCTGCACAGAACAGCCACAAGAATCACATCATGTGCCTGAGAGAATTGTCCAAACACTTCCTGAACTCTGTCAGGTTTGGTGCTGTGACCACTTCCCTGGGGAGCCTGTTCCAGTGCCCAACTGGCTGTCTGGGTAAAGAACCTTTTCCTAATATCCAACCTAAACTTTTCCTGACACAACTTCATGCAATTCCATCAGGTCCTGTCACTGGTCACCGGAGAGAACAGAGTCTACTCCTCTGCTCCCCTTCGTGAGGAAGCTGTGGGCTGCTATGAAGTCTCTCCTCCAAGTTTCTTCTCCAAGCTGAAGAAGTGATCTCAGTCACCTCCTTATGGCTTCCCCTGCAGACCCTTCAGCCTTGTCATGCACAATCTCTCACAACTTTAGATCCATCTTATATTGTAGTGCCCCAAACTACCACGATATTCAAGATGAGGCTGCACCACTGCAGAGCAGAAGGGGGACAATCCCCTTCACTGACTGGTTGGTGATGCTTTGCCTGATGCCCCCCAGGACATGGTTGGCCCTTCTGGCTGCCAAGGCACTGCTGACTCATATTCAACAGTTGATATAAATATTTAAATTGAAAAATATGTATAATTTTTTTTTGCAAACTTTTAATTTCACATAGGAAAATGGAAAGTAACAAAAAAGAGAAAATATTTATGTCTTGGGTGATCTGATTCAGAGAGTTGTTTTTAGTACATCCATTTGTTTTGCTCTATGAAG
>WEKX01003147.1:243528-297450 GCA_013390025.1 Pitta sordida
ATCCTTCCACTGTACTTGGCGCTGGTTAGACTGCACCTCGAGTATTGCATTCAGTTCTGGGCCCCTCAGTTCAGGAAGGATATCAAGGTGCTGGAATGAGTTCAGAGAAGGGCAACTAGGATGGTGAAGGGGCTGGAAGATAAGCCCTATGAAGAGAGGCTGAAGGAGCTGGGTCTGTTTAGCCTAGAAAAGAGGTGGCTCAGGGGTGACCTTATTGCTGTCTAGAACTATGATAGCAATAGTAATAGTCAGGTGGGGGTTGGTCTTTTCTCCCTGGCCACTGGAGACAGGACAAGAGGTCACAGTCTTAAGCTTCAACAAGAAAAATTCAGACTTGATATTAGGAAAAGATTTTTNAGAAACCTGTGCTAAAATTTCTGGCTTGAGTTACTTACTCTCATAAATGCTGCTGATTTAATCCCCATTGGACTATTTACAATGGCCCTCTTCCTCTCAAAGCAGTATTTTTCTGGAAGATCTACTGGTGTAGTGGACAGAAGTCCAAACAAAATGAGTATTACAAATAAAACAACATGGTGAGCCTATTCTTAGTGCTCCAAAATGGTGAATTTTCTCTCAGGTATATGCTTGAAGATTAAAATTGAAAAAAACCCTGCAGAATAAATTTGTGTGCTGGCCCGGACAAGATGCTAGAAACATTGCTCCAGTAATGAGCTCACGCAGTGGTCTAGAATAAGCTAGTAAACTTTCATACTTACTGGAAGAGACACTGCTAAGACAGAAATAAAACCTGTGTTAGCACAAATGAAGAAAAAAATCCCCCAGGCTACAGGAAAGGCTGTCTCTGCGCTAACATGGTGTTGAGGATATCTCACAATCCCTCAGTTCTATTCTTCACCACAGACTCTGCTGCAATGTTTTCAAGTCTGGCAGATGCAGAAGAAAGCTGTAACAAAACAAGAAAATAAATAGAAACATAGAATATCCTGAGTTGGAAGGGACTCACAAGGATCACCAAGTCCAACTCCCGGTCCTGCACAGAACAGCCACAAGAATCACATCATGTGCCTGAGAGAATTGTCCAAACACTTCCTGAACTCTGTCAGGTTTGGTGCTGTGACCACTTCCCTGGGGAGCCTGTTCCAGTGCCCAACTGGCTGTCTGGGTAAAGAACCTTTTCCTAATATCCTAAACTTTTCCTGACACAACTTCATGCAATTCCATCAGGTCCTGTCACTGGTCACCGGAGAGAACAGAGTCTACTCCTCTGCTCCCCTTCGTGAGGAAGCTGTGGGCTGCTATGAAGTCTCTCCTCCAAGTTTCTTCTCCAAGCTGAAGAAGTGATCTCAGTCACCTCCTTATGGCTTCCCCTGCAGACCCTTCAGCCTTGTCATGCACAATCTCTCACAACTTTAGATCCATCTTATATTGTAGTGCCCCAAACTGCCACGATATTCAAGATGAGGCTGCACCACTGCAGAGCAGAAGGGGGACAATCCCCTTCACTGACTGGTTGGTGATGCTTTGCCTGATGCCCCCCAGGACATGGTTGGCCCTTCTGGCTGCCAAGGCACTGCTGACTCATATTCAACAGTTGATATAAATATTTAAATTGAAAAATATGTATAATTTTTTTTTGCAAACTTTTAATTTCACATAGGAAAATGGAAAGTAACAAAAAAGAGAAAATATTTATGTCTTGGGTGATCTGATTCAGAGAGTTGTTTTTAGTACATCCATTTGTTTTGCTCTATGAAGTGTAAGCAGAAAGATGATGGTGTCTATATTCTCAAAAGCTGGCAGGTTAACTTGGTGGGTACTTTGCATTGATGACTCTGAATGTTAATTCTTGTGGGTCCTTACAGAACTCATGGGAGTTTGTTGTTGTTGTTTTTGTTTTAATTGCCTTTGTTGTTCTTTGAATAAACTTTAACAGTGAAAAATACAAGATGCAAACTTTCCATGAGCCATTTGAACCCGCATGGAAATATTTATTGATGTTATGGACAGAAAGCATATTTTTGCTTATCTGTCTGTTCTCCAACCAACACAGACAACAGAAGCTTATTGCTCAGCCTGAACACTGGGTCTTAGGTCAGCCAGATTAATTCGTGCTAATATAATTAGTGAACACTGGGAAACATGTCAAGGGAGAATACACACATTTCTCGTTCTCATTCTGAACCAGCAAACTGCTGAGTTCCATCTCTTCCTAACCCCAAGGGGCCTCTCACTCATGGTGAGTGTACATCTAAAATACAGTAAAACTCAGCAAAGTTTATCATCAGAATAATAGATTTCATACTGAACTCAGTATTGCCATCTAATAAAACCTCAAAAGAAGACAGTGGTGCTGCTTCTTTGCTGCTGTTGGTGTTTAGTTCTGATTGCATGAAGAGTTCATGGATTAATCCATATTGGATAGCTTTTGCTTTCTTATAGCACACTGCCTGGAGAGCACTGCTGGAACAACAGTTCCACAAGCAGATCAAAAGGAGAAATTCAATGAACTTCACTACCTCTAGCTTTGCCCCAACCATTGACCTCAGCGCTGAGAATTTAAGGAAGGCTGGGTAGTCAGACTCCTACTGTTATCTTTGCTATTATCTCTTTTCTTCGTTTTTTTTCCATGAGCACCAAAGGATCAATGTGAGAATCCAAAGAATTGAAACAAATTAATCATCTTTGAGCTGAGAATGGCTTTATCTCAGTGCTGACTTTCATGAATTTTACAATCCACAAAATTTACTGCAGCTGGGCCACATTGGTCAGTGTTGGATAAGAAATACCACAAACCCAGAATAAGCTTAGTCCAACCCACAGATCCTATGAACAGATCTTCTGAGGAACTTCAGAATGCTTATGTCTTTCTCATTCCTCTGGAAATGTGACTACTTAAACCAACCCCCTCATACCAATTATTTATTAATTTTCAATGCTTACCTGGCATACTTTGGACTGCTCCCAGTGATGGAGCAGACATGCTTGGACTGAGCTGGGATTCATCACTCTTGCAAGTTCAGCTGTTAGCATTCATAGGCTGAGGGTGAGTGCTACAAGGCTTCTGAATGTGTAATTTCCATCAGCTCCATAGGATCCCTCCAGAGAAGAAAAGCTTGTAGAACAAAACTGCAGGTGTTCTGCTCAGAAAGCCTGAGAGCACAGGGGGTAATTGATTTTCCCAAATCACAGTTTATATCTATCCTCTGGGGGCAAAAAAAAAAAAAGTCTCATTTTGCTCATAATCAAGACTACTATCATATTATAAAAAGCTTAATGAAAGCAAAAGTAAAAAGAAGTATCACTTAGATGCTTCATTCACCCAAACATCATCCACTCTGTGCATAGAAGGAAAGAGAAGTCCTCTAAAAAAACTCCAAGCAAATCATTATGTAGAGAGTTATTTATGTGCCAGGGGACAGAAAAAAGTTGCATGAGCAAATCACCAGCTTCATCAGCTACTTGAAATTTCAGATTCATATGACTGCTTCTGCAGCCTTATCATGAGTCTTGTGATATAATGGTTAATGTTGAAAATTCACACATCCATTGACTGAGAATTATGTTGTCATAATGCTGAGAAACAGGCTTGAGTTACTTGGCCTCGTGTTTGGGGATCTCTTTTTGAATATATCTGATGAGGTAGCGTGTCTAAATCCTTGGTCAGAGAATTACCCCCAGGTCAGAACTATTTCTTTTGGACTGAACTACTGCTTCTCATGGCAATGGACCATGGAGTTCTCAAATGCAGCCTTTGTTACCCGCACAGTGACTTTCACAAATCCATATTGCAGAGGTTTAGGACATTTTAACCCTACAGAAATAGTAATTTGCTGGGAGTGAGGAAGCTGTTCTCATCATATGTGGGGAAACTACACAGAAGGAATGAAAAGATACTCAACTCTGCCTGGGCTTCAGATCTTTTGCATCCTGACACCCTCAATGAGCTACCACTTCCACTGGAATATCCACTAATATGTCTGAACAAATATGCTCATATAACTGACCATACAAATAAACACCGGGCTGGCTTTCTAATACCCAGATTATTTTTTCAACTCATCATAATAATTCTGCTCTGTAATCAAACTCCAGATTCTAAGAAGGGGTATGAGGAAAAGCTCCTTTGGAAATTCTCAAGGACTTTTGTTCTGGGAATGTCTAACTACTGATTAAAATAAATTCCTACAAAAGCAGAGTGTTTTTAAATCCAGGTTTGCAAGCATTTCCTGACACATAATCTGCTGTGCACAGCCGGAAGCTTTTCCAAGCAATTTTACATTGTGAAACAAAGCAACAATCTTCAAACAACCCCCAATTCACTGAAGTATTTGGATGTAAACACACCATCTCAATATATGAGTTACTCCTGTAAAAATGACTTCATTCAGCTATCAAAGCTTCTGCATTTTCAATACTACAGTAGAAACACCAGATTATTGGCTGGCATTGTCTACTAGTGACTTATTTGTTCCAGTCTCACTAACTGGATTTGCAGAAACCTAGCTTCTTTTTTTTCCCTAAAGTTGAATTTTTCTTTTTAACTAACAATGATGCATTCTCTTTTTAGCACTTCCACCACAGAATGTATTAGACCTGGTTGAAGTTCATAAATAATGACACTCACCCTACTTGCTGAGCTTGCTGTGTTCTGCTTTTGCTGCCTTGAAACCTGAGGAACACCCATACAGTGTCTGGCAGCGGAGGAAGGAATGTCCTGAGCAATGCCTAAGAGTAATATCTCTGCTGATTTGCCAGGACTCCCTGTGCTTCAGGTCATTAATCTTTCTCAGCTGAAAACAGATGGGGCTATTAGGCAGGATGGAGTAATGGGGAAAACTGGCAAGACAGAGAAGGAAATGCATTATCTTCTGGATAGAATTGCACATAAAAATGAGAACATTAAAAATGTATTTTTCATATTTAATTGGACGATGTACAGTTATACCTACCAGAAAATAATGTGCAATGTGCTTTGTGCAGGGCATTTGTAAAACTGTTCAGCTGTGTTAGGGCCTTATTTTCCCCTGCGAAGAGAAAAAGCAGCTACAATCCTGACAAGGTATTTGCGCTTCTCCCTCTAACACAGAACTTACTCTGCTGCAACAGCCACTGCAAATAACACTACAAAGAGCCTCTGCTTCTTGCAGTAAAAGGAAAATGCAGTTTATGATTCACCAACAAACCAGATGAAGCCTACCAGTACTTTAGGAATGATGTGACCATATGCTGTATTCAGTCTAGCAAAAGTGATGGAACCACAGGTACAGCTGCTAATTTCTTTATGTTACAGAGTCCAAGATGATGATTACAAACAGAAAAAAAATCACAAATTGTAAAGTGGATCCAGACTGCTCACACAGGAAACTAGCAAGCCTGGAAGGTATTACTAAAACTAGGACTTGGAAAAATCTGATACATACTAAGGACTACCCAGGATAAACAAAGACATTTTCTAGGTCTGTCAGGTAGGCAAATTGTCGATGACTCTCAGCTAGAAAATGGTAGGATGGAAACTACAGCCAAACTTTTGAAGGTGTACACTGACAACAGAGAAATAATCATGGAAACAGAGGATTACAATAAGGTATTAAAGCTAAGTGCTTTGTCCAAACCTTAAAATTGGAAAGCCTGTTACATCAAAGAGAGAATCATGAAAACAAAAACAGGACTGGGTGCCAGGCAGTAGATTATTATTTGGTATAGTAATTATGTCTGAAATGTGGTGGGATGTCAGAAGGTGCTGGGAAATATGTACATAGTTTAGGCTTTGAGACTTGAAAGGTTTGCAGTTACTCCTGTGTGTCAATGTTTTGTAGTGGAGAGGGAAAAGTGAGACAGAACAAAATGTGTCAAGATAAGAGACCAAATTAGAGGAACAAAAGAATTTAGTAAGATTTTATTTCTGGTTCCTTGATTAGGTAAAGGTTACCATCTAGGAAGGTTAAAGAGTAAATTATAAACTCTCAAAACCTAGGGTGAAATTCAACATAAATATAAAACCAAAACCTTCTTTGTCTTTTTAAAGGAAGAATCAGTGGCCTTAATTATAAGGAACAGAAAAACTGAAATATTCAGAAGGAAAGAGGAAAAGTCTTACAAATAGTCATGGAGTATGGTATCCCTTAGATGAACAGAAGACAAGCAAATGCTGATTCAGCTCAACTGGAAATTTTAGAAGTTGTTCAAGCCAAATAGGAAACCTTCAGAGAATAGAAATAAAACTTTGCAAAGGAAGGCATGTAATCATTAAGCTGGAGTTTGAGGAAGCTAAAAGGGAATCTGAAGAGCAAATAGTAGTAAGTTAAAGATGAAAATGTACACTTTCTCAGTACACAAAAGTAGAAAAGTGGAGATAACCGGCAGGCCATCCCAAACCATAAGTAGAAGAAGCAAAGACAATAAGGACATTGCCAAGAATCTAAATGATTTATTTGCATCAGTCTTCACTGAGAGGGTGCTGGAGTGATATCTAAATGAGATACTCACACTTTCCAAATATCAAAGATAAGGAGAGGTCATAAACTGAAGACTCGAGAGAAAATTCGGTGGAACAAATCAATAAATCAAAGGCATTAAATTGCCAGGTTTATCTGCTATTTCTTGAAGATTTCAGGAGAAAAGTGAGAATTCAGTAACGAAGTTGCTAGCAAATACTACAGCAGAAGACTGGAAGACAGTCAGTTATAACTGCATTGGGGATTTTTGTTGTTGTAGGTGGTGGGTTTTTTCCACAGTGCTGGAGGAGCCCTGGCAGTTACAGAGAGATATGTAATTGTAACTTTCTATCAGATAAATTGGATGATATGTGCTAAAAACTCCCAATCCCCACACCTCTCAAATTATGAAGCACAAATATGACATGACAGATACAAGTCAGTACAGTGTCTATAAGGGAAAAAAAAAGACCTTTTGTACCTACTACCAATCTTTGAGATGGTTACACCAGCCAGCACACCTACCCTGGAGGTCCCACGACTCACGGTACAATCAGGCAACTAGCAAATGATTGCCTCCCTGCTCCCCCATCCTCAACACATGACCACTGAGAAGAGAATAGTGAGAAGAATATTGATAACGGTACACCCAAATAATATACAGGTCTGTGCTACAGGTTATGTTGCTGCAAGGCAATCCAGTCCATCCTTGGGCAAGGAGAAATGTGTATCTAGAAATGAAAGTTTTAATACACCTGAAACATGATAGTGGCCACACTGAAGTGCTGCCTGGAGATTTTATGTAGGTACAACCAGCATTACACTCTCTTAGGTCAGCTTTTGGTATCTTTCTGCATATTAGCTAATCAACAGGACTCTGTGCTGCAGGGTTCTTCTGATTCTCAATAAGCACAGTGACCTTGGTCCTTAATGGTGAGTAATACAGGACTTAGGGGGTTGAGATTTGGGTTTTTAAAGTATATGTCTTAGCCAGAACTGAGCACTCACTTCTTCCCTGCTCTTTCCAGCTTTTTATGTAAATCTTTACATAAAGCTATTAAGAGAATAAAAACTCTTTGGAAAATCATACAGTGATATATTCTTACGCAGCCAACACTCCCAGGGGGAAAAGTGAAAACTACACATAGCCTCCCACCCCTTTTTATTTCTTGTCAAAGACGTTGCCTTTTTTGGCTTTTCGTATATATACACAGAATGATGAACTGGTATTTGTAGTTTAAATGTCTGGTTTAACTGCGTGGTTGCCACTGTAACAGAAAGCTCTCACAAAATGTCAGGTTAGAAAAAAACGCAAGCTCGAGAGAAATGAGTTGGGGAAGAAAGCAGAAGGTCCAGTGGCTGAAAAACAAAATGGAAAAAATGTGAGCAGAACGCAATGTGGATCCATTTTCCAACTCAAGCAGTACTATGGGTATGTGTAGTTGTATGGGGACCTGGGGTAGGGAGACAGACACATTTCTCACTCAGTTGTTTCTGCTTTCTCTATTAACATTGCAACAGAAATTACAAACAGCCCTGCAAAGGGTAGTGCATTAAACCTCATCTCTTCATCCCATGTAAACACAACATTAATATTGAAGATAAAGAAAATGGCAAAAAGTCCAGTGTCTTGTTTTCTGCATTTTGCTTGTTTCCTGTTCGCCCTCCAGCATACTCCTGTGTGTACCGATGTTGTGAACTTGACCAGTCCACGTTCAAGCAAACATTCACTCAGATTCCCAACACATTCTTTTCTCCCTCTCGAATGGGGAGTTTATTCCTAACAGTTCTGCTCCTTTTAATTATAAACTCCTTTAACGAAGTAGTTCTGAGACCTTGCAGCAGGCCGCAGGAGAGCACTAAGGCTAGTAGTTGCCTTTTTCATAGTTTATATTCCCTCTTCAGCAATGAAGTCCACTTAAAGCCTAAGGCCCAGTGCCTTCACGGATGGGCAGCACTGAAATGAGCCTACAAATCAATATTCCCCTGGTACAATGTGCCTTATAGGTAAAATCCAATTCTTGCTTAAAAAAGATAAAGAGTTGGGGCCAGGCCCTTTATCTTATGAGACATATGTGAACAAGTTGCTCTGGTGAAAACAGACCTTATATTGACAAGTTTTGATCATTTTCTAGCAGAGCTACTGATCATCTTTACTGGACCACCAAAACTGAAGATGGGAAAGAAACACAAGGGAGGCATTTCCTTGGCAAGGAAAAGAGCAGCATTTAGGACTGGGGCAAAGGCAGGGTGGGGTACAGGAGATTATTCTGATAAAACAACTAATTTGAGAATAAAAGACAAACCAATCTTTTGTACACACCTAAATCAGTAACACACCTTCTCAGGAGCGCAGTATTGTATAAGCGTCCCCTGTGTTTTCAAGGCTAATTCAGACCTTTGGCTCATCCTGCATTAGCAAGGTCATCCATGTTAACAGGGCCCCTGTGAAAGTTCACAGGTGAAAGTTCCCTTTTAGAGTAGTGCAGATTTGAAATTCACAGGACAGCGACCCGAAGATCTTCCTTTACAGATAAAAAGCATGTCAAATTATTAAATAGCAACATGAAACCCTATATTCTGAAGGTCTGTCTTTGCTCTGCAGTTAAGAGAGCGGAGTGCATTCCCAGCCCCTGCCCAGTCCCCACTTTTAGTGGCATGGAGAGTGCCTGGCTGGCCCCATTCTCAGACACCTCATGAATTCTAAAGCCAAAAGGCCTGGAGTAGTCAGGAAAGGGACAAATGAACACAGTCCGAAGATACGTCACTTCAAATTTCTACTGTTAGAACTGCCAAGTATGATATAAAAACAGAAAGTATTTCTCAGTTCAAAGTTTGATGACTGGGCCCCAAATGTTGCGTGGCTCTTCCTTCCGGTGTCCCTGTTTCCCATGCACGGGCTCTGTGATGCTAGCTGTTGTTCTCTGCCGTGAGATATTTGAGGGCTGCAAAGCCGTAGTGACGTGACATGTCCTGCTGGAACTCCTCCTTCAGAGTCTTGAGACAGATGCGGTATTGCTTGTTAGAGCGAAACTTGGTGATGTCGAAGCTGGGGGCGTGCGGCATGTGGATCATGTAGGCGTTGGGCAGCACCGTGAACTCGTACTCCTGAGGGAGAAACACACCGGGTGTGAGGGTATTCCCTGTCACTCTTGCAATGCATCTCTCCTGTACCTCCTACAGTCCAACAGGCTCCATTACATAGCAGTGCAGCGTGGGTCTCAGTTTTGCTGTCTACAACAAACCCATGAAGGCACCTCAAATGAGCCTTCTCTTTTTTTTTTTTTTCAAGTAGCTTTTTCTCTGTTTTATGAAAAATCTACTTTCTCTTTCTGTAAAATCATAGAATGGTTTGGGGTGGAAGGCACCTTTACAGGTTATCTAGTGCAATGACCCTGCAATGAGCCAAGACATCTTCCACAGGATCAGGTTGCTTAAAGCCCTGTCCAACCTGACCTTGAATGTTTCTAGATATGGGGCACCTACCACCTCCCTGGGTAACCTCTTCCAGTTTTTTACCACACTTGTGAAAAACTCCAACTGTTTTAAAACATTTTAGTCCATATAAGCCAAATAATGGGGAAACAGTATGAAAGGCACATCTGAGCGCATATGTGCAGCACAGATTTTGCAGTAGTGTGCCTTCAACCAACACACCTGCGACTACACAGCATGGGTCTCAAGTGCCCATGCAAAAACATGGCTTTACAAATTCTCTTGCTTGGGATGCTGAAACAAGCTATACTTGCAAAGGCAAAACTGCACAACATATGCTGCTTTGCCTATATACTAAGATACTTACAGAGACAAAACTGTCCAGAACTGATACTTACAGAGACAAAACTGTCCAAAACTATTTATAAACCTGAAATAAGGGGAGAAGATGGTATCATTTAAAGGCAATGTGTGAAAATGAACCTGTTAATTCCATATGCTTTGAGATGTTTTTATGCAAATTAAGTTTTTCATGAAGTATGAGATACTGTGCTAATTCTCCTTCTCCTGTAAAACTACTTTACTAATTCTCTTTATCTATTTATACCTGACCAAATTCTTTGACACCTTTTATTGCTAAAAAATGATGGTTCATTTAAGTCTCAATTACTCCTGTCAGATTCTTTCAATTTTTATAGTTAAACACATGATCATTACAGCAAAACTAGAAAAAGGCTGATTCTTAGGCAAGCTGAAAGTTCACTACTATAGCATGTGCAATAAGCAGGTATCTCATGAAGGAAACTGGGTAGAAAAGGGATGCGAACCTCACAGGTTCACAGGTTATTCTGAGTTGGAAGGGACCCACAGGATCATCTAGTCCAACTCCCAAGCAAACGCCCACCCAGGGATAAGACCCATAAGCGTGGAACCGTGGGCACCACGCTCCATCCATCCAAGCTTCCCAATATCTAGACCATGTCACTGAGCTTCTCATCGAGTCTTCTCTTAAACACCTCCAGGGATGGTGACTCCACCACCTCCCTGGGCAGACCATTCCAATGAGAGATCACTCTCTCTGTGAAAAACCTCTTCCTAACATCCAGTCTAAACCTCCCTTGGCGTAGCTTTAGGCTATGTCCTCTTGTTCTGGTGTCCTCAGCCTGAGAGAAGAGATTCACACCCACCTGACTGCAACCTCCCCTCAGGTAATTGTAAACAGCAATCAGGTGACCTCTGACTCTCCTCTCCTCCAGGCTGAACAACCCCAGCTCCTGTAGCCTCATTACTCTATAGCCAAGAAAAGTACCTTAATCACTAGGATGCTACTTCCATTTTCATACGGAATTTCAAGAAGTCTGAGTTGTATGGGATGCAAATGACAAAGAAACTTTCAAGCCTCCACAGGCAAATTTCCTATTTTTCTCACACAGTTTCTATCTACAGCTGTTGCTGGATTGACTCACTAACCATCTCTACATAAGGCACTGGTCAGCGAAGGAACAACTGAAGCACATGCTGGCTTTAAACATGTTGCACAACTTCCTCTGATTTGCAACGTCCAGTCACTTGTAGATTTAGGAATCTGTGCAGAAACACAGAGCATCTGCAGCACTCCAAATATTTCAGCAGGGAAAGAGATTGATGGGAGACAACAAATTAGTGGTAATAAACGTGTTTCACCTCTAAGCCTTTCTTCTCCTAACAAACTATGATCAAGCCAGAGAAGACTGAAATCAGCTGCATTACAATGCTACCAGAAACCAAGTGTTTGAGCAAGACAGACAAAAATGAAGCCAAATTAGGATGGAAAAAAGTGAACAGAATGAAATGTAGATCTATTTCCCAACTCAGGCAGTGGTATTGGTGAGTTCAAAGTATAGCTAAGGCTGTAGTGCCTTCCCAAAGTCACCCATAAAGCAGTAGCATGTGCTGGACAACACGGTGCATATGCTGTATGGGTGCTTCTTTCTCCTTATAAGAATGCCCATTCCCTGAGGGACAGTGCTAAAGCAGTAAATCTTTTTGCCAATGTACAGTGTTGTCATAAACAGGAATGGGGTCCTACGAGCTTCAGATCGGGGTGACAAATGTATAGCAGAAGCAAAATAATCTCATGCTCACAGGCAGAACTTATTTACCCGGATGCTTAGATGTTTAGATGTTTAGAACTAATGGGGAACCACACTCAAACACAAAGGCTGGCATCATGGAGTGAGGAGAGCTGATAAACTACAGACTACAAGCTGTGTCATTAAGGGACCTTAAAACAAAGGGCCACAGCTGTAGAGGAAGATGCATCCCCCTCATACAATCTTTTCTTTGTTCTCTGCCTGTATCTCAAGTCTGTAATGCTGCAAGTCATAGGGACTGTCTATGCTCTGTTCAGCACAACTGTGTTTCTATTCCCTCTGAAAGGCCTTCAGGCACATAAAGTCTTCCAAGAAGTGATGAGACTGCTGCTAACAATCCCCTTTGAAATATGCTGGGCTGGGATCCTGGAAAATGGGATGCTCACAGTCTAGTTCCCCAGTCACTTGAAGAGCAGGGAAGGGTTTCCTGATGATCCCTCCCTACTATATGGAAACCTTTGTTGAGAAGGCAATGCTCATGCTGGAACGTCTGTCCCTAGCTCCCAGGTTACAAATTCTTTAGATGGAGACTGTCACTACCTATGTCTTCATACAGCATCCAGCTCAGTGGACAGCTGCATGCTCTCAGAATAGAAATGGCTGTTTTCTCCATGTGGTGTGCTGCTCTGAGGGAGAGCAGGGGCAAGGAGTCTGAACAGACCTCTTGACAGACACTGCAGTAGTGAGGAGCAGTGAAATAACTCAAGTGGGAAGCTGCTCTGCCTGCTGGCAGCAACCTGGTCTGTGGACACCCTAAAGTAGAGGAATGCCATGAGGATAGGTAGCTGTGTGATCCCATGTCTTCTCTAAGCGGATTTTGTGGGAGAATAGGTCGATATCCAGGTTGCTACAGAGGGAAATGAAACTTTTTTTGAATGTTATAAAATGAATGATAAAAACAATTTCTCAGAGTTAGTTCCAACCCAATGGTCATTTAAAGTATCTGTGCTATGATCAACTTTGAAAAATGTTTCAGTTTCCCATGTGTGAATCTCTGTGTTGGGCAGACATCTCTGAACAGAAGAGTTAAATCCTAAGTGGTATGTGAGAGCTGCCAGTGGGAACATAAGCCTTGTTACACAGATTAACAAATAATAAACCATTACCCTGGCACTTTTCACAACTGATGGTTAATTGATCAGTGTTTGAAAAGTGCTGTAGCAGAGTAAAGTATTGTTAACATTAATATAAGAGACTTTTTTTTTCCTAGTTTGTAATAATTTTTTCTCAACATAAGTAGGTAAAAATTTGTTGGGAATGCCCTTCTGCAGAGGGCAAGTGGCTGTCAGTCCAAGGCGGCCATGTAGTTTCGTAAGCAGGACATACTCTTCCCACGTATGTGCCTGCACACAAACACACTGTAGCCCACACCGCAGAGACACAATCTCTCACTAACTTGCTGCATGCCTTGTGCTGTTCTGCTTCGCATAAACTGGTAAGAGACTTGAGCAGAGAAGGATCCGCTATATTCCAAGTTCATAGCAGAAGCTACCACAGGAGGATATAGATGGCCAAAACCTATTTTTTTTTTTTTTGGATAGCATGAAATGCTACTAGTTCAAACACTGGGATTGAAACCAAACTGAAAAAACCCACAACAAACACAAACTAAATGAAATGCCATCACCCAGACCTTGCTGATTAGCAGTGGTTAGCTTTCAATCCAAGAAAAGCCATGTGATGCAAACCCTGCCATTTCAGAGAGCAGCAGCACTGGGCTCCCATGGAGCCATAGTCACTGCCAGCCCCTAAGATGTAGGTTGGCGGCAGGGACCTTGGCAGCTCTGAGAGCTCTGGTGCCACTCTGGGACTCGTGACCTTTCTCTGCACCCTTATTCTTATAAATTCTGCTCAGCAGCTTCATTCCAGGTCACCTATCCAAGAGGCAAGAAGCTCAAGACTCAAATACCTGGAACCTCTAGAGTCTGCTCCACCAGAAGTCCTAGACTTTGGAAATGTAAAGACTTTGTCTTTGCAGAGATGTGCTGTAAATCCCAGCCAGAAATTGAACATGCTTGCCTCGGATTCAATTGAAGATTACTTTTTGAACTCTAAATTAGCATTTTGGACTCACCAACCTCTGTTAAGCTGAAAAAAGTCCATCTAGGTCTACAGATTCCCCAGTAAATGATGGAACTGGAAACAAGTGCTGCAATGTTTCGGTCAGGATTAGGACACTGTGGGGGTTTTGTCACTGTGAAACAATGACTTTCTCAGCACTGACAACTAAATTAACTCAGACTCAGTTCTCCATTTAACACTTGACAAGGATTAAACTCTGTGTTCCCAACTTAAGAAGCACTCATTAAGCAGCCCAGTAAGGCCAGATGAGTGCTTTGGTGATGCAAAGCCTGAAGCCTTTCTACAGGGCACAGATTTCATTTTAATAACCCTGCTGCACAGCGCTGGGTGAGATATGCAGGTGTCATCTCCTCACCTGTGCATCCAGTTCCATGATGTGAGCTACTTTGTTCCAGCCAAATCCAACAAACCGCCTGTCATACTCTGGGCAGTCCTTCCTCACAACGACGTATGGCTCAAAGTCTGCTTCCCACTCAACGCGGTAGGGGGTGGTGGCTGTTCGCCACTTGGCAAAATTGGTTGGCGCGTGCCCTTTCGTCCAGACGTGGTACCTTAAAAAGACATAATTGGCAGGGACGTGGGGAGGCAATTAGATAGAAGGCATCTTGGCGAGGTAACAAAATGTTACTTATTAGATGAAATGCTCAAAAATAAGGACACTGGCTTACAGTTCAAATCATCATTTTCAGGACGTATCGGAAGCAATTTCTAGGATTATTTCCAGCATGCTTCCCTGAGCTCAGTGCTTAAATACCTCTAGTTGTTGAAGGATAGTGTGAAAACACTACCTCATGCTAATGTGAGAAACAATTACAAAGTACACTAACATTCATCTGCACTACAAAGTTCTGTGTCTCATTCCTGGAACCAAGTGGCTGTATTGGTCAGTGCTCCAAAATCGGTGTGAAAATCTGTAGCTCAGATAAGGTCCCTAAAATTAGCTATTTCTACACCACAGTGACATTCACAACCTGTTTTATATGCAATTTTATAATTTGCATGAGAGACACCTGCAGCTCTGGATAGATGTTCCATTTTATTAATTACTGTTACTATTATGGCAGGAACCAAGATGCATAATTAAATTAATAAGTAAAATATTACATAATGACTTTCTGCTGTACATTCTACATTGTGGGGAGTACTCATGTGATTGTCAGCAAGGTAATCAATTTGATTTACAGAAAAAGATCCTTTTGTACTTTGTTAATCTTGTTTAGGTAACAGCAGGCCTCTTCCAAGCACGGCTTGAATTCATCCCATTAGTGCCATGGTCAATGACTCTCTTGCCCACTTATTCTAACACTTCCCAAAAATCAATAAGGCAAGCTCTTTCTGCAGATTCATAGATTAAATAATGAAACGAAGGCATAGCAGTTATCTACACTGAGATATGCAACGGAAGGTATAAAACAAATATCCTACCAGTTTGTAAAGCAAGGTACATTGAATTCACCAAGATGACTCATATGGTAAAGTGAAGAGATTTGAACATTAAATATGACAAAATTATGACCTGAGGTAATGTTTCAACCCCAGAAAGACTCATAACATCGTAAACCATTGTTAAAAACAGGGATGCAAAATCACGGCTTAGGAGTTTTCATTGAACTGTATATTTGCATGGCTTGTAACAGGAGAAACAGAGGTGTTCAGCTTTGCTGACTCTCCTTGCTCATGGCAGTGGAGGAGGACAGAATTATTAAGATAGGACTGAGGTCCCAAGTAATGTATGCTCCTTTGTAGGCTTCATTTCCAAACTGTATACAGGTTTCATCACTTTTACGTATCTCGCTTGGGGACCTGGAAAACCAAAACCCTTCTGTATTAAAAAAACTGACAGAGAATTAATTCTCCAGATATATAGAAAGCAGTGCTACATTCACAAAGATCCTTACAATCCTTAGTGTCCTTTGGAATCATCTCCAAAAAACCCTAACCTTCTCTTGACCTCTTCTGGAAATGAGTGTGTAACCTACCCAGTCACTCATGCGCAGCTATTCATGTTGGGAAAAAAATACACTCACAATGTGGGGTTTAAAATGATACAGGACTGTGGAGGGTGCTGAATCTTCTAAAATCCTACCTCCGGCATTTTGAAATTAATTATGATAATAATGACTACTAAACACTTACAAAAGTGATTTGTATCTTCAAAGCCCCGTACAAACTTTGGTTAATAGAGAGATTCCTGCAGAGAAGCATCCAAATGCTGCTGTTTTTCTAATAACACTGTTCCACTGATCTAAACAGGGGGGGTAACCATACACTAACCATAAAGAAACTTTCAATTTCTTTCTACTCCTTTTGGCAATATCACTGTAAGCACTTACAGCAGCTCAAGTATAACCTCTGTGAGTCAAGAGAACTAACCAGCAGGGAAAAACAAGTCATTGTGAAGAGTCAATGAAGGGAAAATATGGAACTGGGATTGCACAGACAAAACAAAGCAGAAAGGAAGGAGCAGACCTGACTGTAGAAAACAACAGAGATTATTTACTTGCATCTGCAGAGTGACTGATAATGAGTGGATGGAAACGGGAAGGCAAAAGGACGGCTAAGGTCAGGACAAAACGGAAAATGAGTACAAGATGTTCAAATGAGGCGTGCACACACTAATTACAAAGGAGTAATTAGACTGAAAGCAAGAATTGTGAGAATTTGGATTACTTATGTATTTGTACATATAATATACATGGGCCTATATATATATATATATACACACACACACATACACAGATAATTTGCTGGAACTAAGTCTTGGCCGATGGCTGATCATTGTATGAAATATACAGCAAAGTAAGATAAGCAGACACCATTACATGGATGTCCACAGAAGAAGCTACCACTAAATGGTAAGTCGTTTCCAACAGACTTTACTACGGAACATGCAGTTGTGAGAAGTGGATCGCTGTATGTATTGGTCTCCCATCTCACAGGACAAATGAATAAATACAATTATCCTGCTCAGGCCCTTCTCACTCAAGATTTAAATACATATTGACTTTTAAGGCCACACTCAAACTTGTTGAGTCCCTGGAGAGCTTTGTGAAAACGCTGAGCAACATATTTTTCACTATGCTGACAATTTTGACAAATGCAAACCAAATCATTTGATCTCTGTAAAATGATCATAATTTTCTTTCCTGCAGTTCATGAAAAACAACTGGAAAATACCACACCTCCCCCTCCTACACTTGGCAACAAATAGTTCATTTTCCTTGCATTATTGATTGCTTTTATTCAAAATAAAATGTGAAACCTATAGTAAATTTTGCTAAAGTTAGCAAAATGAAATAATTATTCTTCTCAGAGTGTTTTTCTTCCCTGCCTTTTCCCTCTGAGCTTCCTGTTTCAGTGAGAAAGATGATTTCGTAAAAGAAAAACATCCCCAGTAGTGTTGTCAGATGTTTAAACATTTTGCTGGATTGCGGGTGCAATCTGTTAATTAAGCAGTTGTTGCTTTTTATGTTTTCTAAATACAATGATGTGTCTTCTACCAGCTGTGGTTTGTCTTGTTCCTGAAAGTGTGCAGGTAGTATTTTTGTGGTTCATCCAGGCATTGAGCAGGCACACCCTTGTGAGGCACACTCACGGACAGCACCTGCAAACAAAGCCAGCAAGCTGGCACAGAGCATCCCACTGTCTCGGAGGGTTTCCACACAGCACACCTTGCCAGCCGCAGATGCTCACACGTCTTCTCTTTTCTTCTGCTGGTGACTCAGGGATGTAATTGAGAGCCGTTTTGTACTTCTTAGCTGCCCAGAGGTAGAAAAGGTCGGCATTTGGAAAAGAGGTGACAAAAGCAATTTCAGTGAGGGAAAGATTGTAATCTACCATGTGGCGTGAGGGACCGGGATGCTGCAGGCACTCTCAGCAATCACTGTCACAGCAGTCCTCCCTAGTTCACTCCCACCCGCTCGGTATAGAATTGCAGCATTATTAAAGCACCTTGGAGGTGGAGGTGGAAATTGTCAGCCCAGGTTGCAGTTGCTTTGTGGCTGTTGATAGATTTTAGCAATGAAATGAGCCAAAACAAACTGGGGAAGCAATTGTAAAATGTGTCCTACATTAATATGTACACCAGCTAGAGGCTGCACGTCCTTCAATTCTTATTTAACCTTGCTCTAGCAAAACTCCCACTGATATTAAAGACATTTTTGCCTGAGTGAGGCTTGAGAAAGGACTTGCAAATCTGGCTGTGTACGTAACATGACAACATGCTGTATAGCTTGAAGATGAAATCTGTAGTGGAAGGTCACTGCTGTGCAAGCTGAATATTTGACTGGTGGTGAATGTAACATCTGAAAATCCTGAGGGTGTTATTTTCCACTGGAAGGATTTTTTCTTTCAACTACAGGAGAGACAGTTATTTTCTATCAACAGATCTTGTGTTAATTTTTATGTCTTTTGACTGTTAAAAAATGATGGCAGAGTGAAAGGTACTTGCTCTGTCAGTATCCTTAAGCAATATTCCAGAGGCATAGCTCTCTCAGTTGCCTTAAGTTCCTATTTCCAGGCAGTCACTGATAGAGGTAGTGTCAGAATTATGTTTTCCAAACTCACACAGGCTGTCTGATATGACATGTGCATGCAACCACAGGAGGGAAGGGTGGCTGCTGCAACGAGACAGGTGTGTTACACAGGGAATGGAAAAAGTGTAAGGAAAGCTCTGAAGTAAGAGAAGGATGGGAGAGGTGATATAGAGCTCCACTGGCCATGGATAATATCTAGCTTTTTCATAGCTTTTATCTCTAGATCTCAAAATACTGTAAAAAGGAGAGGTGAACAGTGTTACCTGCATTTCAGAGATGGAGAACAGAGATGTAAGAAAGCAAAGTGATTAGTGTACCACCTCCCAGCAGGGAAGTAGTGGAGCTGAGAAGAGAACGCAGGTCTCCAAAGCCCCCTCTCTGTGCAACATCATAAGGCCATATTGTACTCTTCCCATCACTGAGATGCTTTATAAATGTCTGCTAATCAGACCTTACCACACACACCCAAGAGACAGTTAACCCCTGGTAGCTGCATTTTGAAACCGAAGAGTCTAGCACATAATAGAAGTGACTTGTTCACAGCCACAAAAGGAGTCTGCTTCAGAGAGCAGCTCCATATTTAGGTGTTCTTTGCTTCTTAACTTCTAGTCAGAGTACTCTTTTACCTCTGCATACCCTAGGTATTTAAACAGCTTTTTCACACTTTTTAAAAGAGCACATGACAAGTCTGAATTTGTTTTTCCAGTAAGTCAGTAAGGAAGAGAACCAATGGACAGAGATACATAACTTTTGGTCACAAGAGAAGACACAGCTATCCAGATAATATTTGGCAGCCCTGAAATAAATGACATGTATGTGAGTGTAATTGTCACATTTGATTCTGTAGCATAATAAAAAACGATGAAAATAAAACAAATTCGATTTAACAACTGAAGTCCTTCAGTAGAGGACTATACAGTTATACCTCCTCCATCACGAGGAAAGGGATAGGCGACAGCCCTCGCGAAATATTAATTTCGCAAAGAACGGCAGGTCATTAATATGCATGCAGGCCACGCCCATTGCTCCACCCCCCNTGAAGGAGAAGTCGCGATATGGGGAGGATTCACTGTAATACTAGATAAAATGCTGAGCTTACAGATGGAATATATCCACATATGATTCTGTTCACTGCCTCTCTATAAGAACAGAAAAAAATCCCAATAGTTTCTTAATGGAGCTGACAGTGAGAGAAAGCAACCAAATATTTGCAAGAACATAAAAAATAGAGACAGTGACCAGTGGTTCAAAAGTACTTCTCACTACCTGAATGTGAAGAGGGTTCCCATGTCCAGCATAGACAGCAGCTCTGCTTTCGACTTGGGGAAGGAGAGGCGGTAGCGCAGGGTCTCAAAAGCAGGTACAATCAGAGCTTTCTTGGTGTTAGCTAGGTCTAGCTGGATGACAGACTTCCTGGAAAAGAGAAATATCAGATAAAAGCAGGAAAATTTTAAATTGAGCAAATCATTTGGCTTTTAAAACAGTGTAGAGATTGGGCAGTCTAATACTGTAAATGTGATTACGACCCATACTTTTCTCCAGGGTGCTTCACATAGTTTCTTCTGCATTTGGTCTGCTGTTCTAAGAGCAGGGAGAAGAACACAATTCCAAACAGCCTTGTGTTTTTGACTGATCGATGCTGCACTACATATCCAGGTGTCCACAGAACTGAACACACAACTCTGCACTCTGAGCCTGGCCAACTGACCACCTCTTCATGAGAAACATAGTTGAATATTATTACATATAAGGGAAAGAGCTACCCAGCCAATGACAATTCCAAAAAGAACCAAAGAGATTTATCCAGGACTCAGTGGGACTTTACAAAATGAGGAGCTGTAAAGGTTGGTTGCACTTCAGCCCAGCTATTCTCTGTGCTGTGCTGTGCCATCATCCCTGCTTTTTATCTCTGTATGTCCTGCAAAGTGAGTGTTACCTTAACACGACTATGGACCAGATACTTGCTCGCAAGAATGCTATTGCCATGATGGTCAGTCATTGCTCAAGGCAAAGATCTCCTGCAACAGGACATGGCACCAATTAGCAAATCTGTACATCAGTGGTATTTTGTTGACTGTTATTAATGATGCACATTAATAACAGTGTGTGCTTAGGTAGTGCCCAGAGATCAGAGCTCATTTGTGCTTGGCTCTGCACACAGGGCAAAGAGACTGTTGCCAGCAGAGAAAAGCTGCACAATAGATAGACTGGGATAATTTGCTTTTTCCTTTCTTTTGCTGCAAGTTGTGTGCACCCATGCATTTTGCACAAACTAAACCTCCAAGAAGTTACTTTTCCATCCCCAAACTGAATCTTACTATGCTTGCCTTTAGAAATAATTCTGTCTCAATTTTCCTTTCATTATCTCTATAGTTCATGCAAAGAATATGCCTCTCTTTCCCTGTCAAAGTCAGTTCCCCTTAACAGGATTCACTGTTCTGACTTTTATGTTACTGCAACAGGCAATCAAGGACAACGTTGGCAAGCCGCAAACTCTCTACAGCCTTTTAAGTTGAAGGAATTTGGATCACTGTACTAATAACAGAAGGACCAAACAAATCATTTTTCTAGGCCCAGAATACCTAGAATTCATTTATATTGCTGTCAGAGAAAAAAAAGAGCATGACTATTTATCTGAATTTTAAAGAATTCATACCACCCTATAGGCCTGTTCTATAAAACCAATCTGTTCTCAGCTCCTTACTGCAAAGTTTGCATTGTTTAAAGAGCCCCTGACACATTCCAGTTAACTTTTCACAAATGAAGGATTTTAACAGCATCTTATTATTACTGTTTTTGTACTATCTTCACTAGCTTCTCCCTTGTCATCACTAATGGCCAAGATATCTGCACGTAAATAGATGACTCCTTCACAATCAGCTTTTGTGACCAGAATACAGTCTTTATGATGTTTTCAAATGTTTCTTTGCCTTCACACCTCTGAGAGCAAGGGATACTGATATAGTTTCTCTTCCAAAATTTGAGGCTTTCTGGTCTCTGTGCAATCCATCAGCCTTGAGCAATACAGCCTTGGGGATGCAGTTCTAGGAAGGAGCAGGTAACATTTGTGGTGATGCTTGGCCTTTGGGCTCTGCAAGGAAACAAAAGCTTCCATTTATGGCTTTTACTATATCTTTGTTTTATGAAGAGCTCAAAAGTCTCAGGCAAAATTCAGTGCTTGGCACTGTTAAAGAGTAGGAGAGAATCCTGCTCACTAAAGTTTACAGTCTGAAGGTGACCAAAGCTGAAGTATCAAGCACAGATAACAGCAGAAACTGTCAGACAAAGAAAGCTGTGTTGAAACTAGTGCTGAACGTGACTTATTCTGTAAGATGTGGGATACAACCACAAAAATACTGTGGATATCAACAATCCTTTCTGCACACTCCCCTGCTCTTGTCACCTGCAAATTTCATACAGGTGTCAATAGTCAAATTTTGGAAAGAATAGATGACAGTACTTTCATGAAGAAAATCAAAAGGCAGAGGGAACAAACTGATAGAAGAGCCTGAAATCATTTGCACTGTTACAGGTCAACATGAAAACTTATGCAAGTGGAGAGAAGAAAAGGTCTGAAAACAAGACACTTGTAGTTGACACAGTCAAACACAAAGTACCAGAGTGAAATAAAACAGCAGGACAATCTCTGCAAAACTATTTTCTAGAGATAGGTGAGCATCCGAGGTGCATGTTGATGTTCTAGCTGCCAAGGCAAAGCACAGCATTGTGAGGGCTGCTAGGGTGAGGTCAAAGTGGAGGGGCTCTCCAAAACTGAGCTGAGTTGAGACATGGTCAGACAAGAAGTCCAGCAGCACTGACCTCTCAGTAGAATCACCTGCCTTTGATGTGGACCAGGTGACACAGAGGACTAATGTAAAGGGTAGAAGGAATCAGTGCTGACATCCAAGTGTTGAACCTGAGTGACAAAGGACAACAGATGACATTTAAACTATGATAATGGCAGAGAGAATTTGATAGAGGACAAAACACCTTCCATTTTCTTCTGATAACTTGATGGTTGTTTGCTTCTTGGACAACCAGCTGAAAATCTAACCTCTTTTTTTTGGAAGCAAATCTACTTTTTAATTTTCTGTGGGGTGACTTCTTTTCCTATTTTGAGTGGAGGTGCCATTTACTGGTTGACTGGTTCTGTGATATGTACTTCGAACTGGAAAATTTTCACAGTTGGTGTTGCCAGATACATGAAATATAATGTAGGGCATGCATTTAGCTGTTTGGCTTACTAGATCTGGGTAAACTATGTTATTCTTGCACAATCCTTATGAAGTCCGTTTTTTGGATTTAGTAATATTGCTTCGGTATCCATTTGCCTTTATCTGTCCTTTTCCCCAACCCCCCAGAAAAAAGATTTATGATTTTATGAGGAGCTCTCTCTTTGCTAGTGCTCTCCAGGAAACAATTTTCCAAGTTTCTTTGTGCTCAGACCTGATGTACGTCATTCTGACACCGTGAAGGTTGAGTTAAATTTTAAATCTACAAGTCAACTGTATATTTTGCAGTTCAGGGAAGAGGTGAATCTAAATCACAAGAGTCTCCTAATGGGTTGAATGAACTTCAGCATGTTGATATCAATCTTCTCATCCTCATACTTCTTCCTAAAAATTAACACAGAATTCTCATCCTCATGGAGGTAGAGAGTAATATCATTCATTCCCATTTCTGGAGGATAAGCTCAGACATAGAAAAAGCACCAACCTAATCCTAGAATACTGAACTCAAGTTAAAATAAAAAAAGGAGAAAAAAGAGTCCATTAATTCAAACTAGCTTACACCATCAGGACTCTGCAAATGGTTGGTTGGAGACAACAAATACAGCAGTCACAGATCTTGTGGTACGAACTGTCAAACCACTGTTAAATTCATTAGAATGCTCTTCCTCCCTGCAAAAGCAATGAATGCATAGGCTACCAAAAGGCTACCAGCAAATGTAAACCAATAGGTACAACCTGACCTATGTCTGCTGCTGAAACACTGAAAAAAACCCAGAAATCTTCACACCTCACGTTGCAGGGGACAGGTACAAAACATGCAGATAGAGATTGGATGCCAGGCCCCAGTTCATGCCAAACGTGTCACTGGAACTAAGAGGCATATTTTACACAAATGTGTCAGAAAAGAACTTTAATAATAGCTGTGACAACTGTAGATAAGCAGCCTGTCTAGCTATTTATGTTAGGAGTCACTATAGGATGACCCAAACATCTTACTTGTAGCAACTAGAAGGAGCCTTTACCTCTGAGGCAACGACAAGATGACCTCAGTAACTAATGAGGGAAGGCAACAAAAGACGTTGACTCAGCACAGACCATGAAAGTGTCTAGAGTTCCGTATGCAGGAAATCTTTAAATGATACATTTCTTTCCTTTTGTACTTCACAGAAGAGTAAGGGAGGACTAAAAGGCTGTTTGATGGAAACAAAAACATTGAAATGGTCTCACATGGCAGCTGTGAGAAAGCTTAAAAGTACATAGCACAAATCTAAGTGCTAGCAACAGATACATAAAGGGACAGATAACCAGTTCCAACAGTTTCTCCTTCAAAACTGGACGTAACCCTTCACATACAACACATTTAAAATACGTTGAAAATGTTTTTCAAGATTCCTTTCTTTCAGAGAATGCATTATTTGCAGACACAATATGCAATATATGTAAACCAGCAAACTCGCACTGAGAGGGACTTGTCTGGCTCATCCTGTACAAAGTGATGCCACACTATTTCTACCTGTTTATAGTTGTTCTATCTGAGGAAGTGAAGATGAAAATGTTTGTACGTACTTCTCTCTAAAAAAGTTGCCATTAGATACCACTAATAAGCTACTTGCTGAGGCAGAGAGTACAGTCAATGCAGAAAGACACAGGGTATCCATACTTAAAATAATCTTACTGCACCTCCCTGATACTTTTCTTAGAAAAATCATTATTGAAGAAGCAACAAAAATCTCTAGTCCATGTGTAAAAAACATCCACTGGCTTTGTAAAGAGATGGTAGTAGCATATTAGCAATTCCAATATTCCCAGGCAACAGGGACTAACAGTCAGAGTTAGGATGGTACGTGCCTTACAAAAATCTGGCAGAGTAACACAAAGTCTCAAATGCAACAGCTCTCAGAGAGAATCTGCTTTTCTTCTGAAACATTACTGATGGGTGGCACTACTGTGCATTTAGTTCCACCATACATTATCACCATAGGAGAATTATTTCTATGCATGTAATATCTCAAGTATATTGTGGCACATCATTCTGTTTTCTCTCCTCTCTTCTTCCTTTCATTGCTGGCTCCCATCAGTTCACTCGGAAGCAGCACTAACTGCCAGTATCAACAGCTGCTATCCTTATTGTGTCCAGCATTGAAGAAATATAACAGTATGCAACACAAACATGGAAGAACAGAGAAACTATCAACTCTCTCTACATGTACCTAGAGACAGCGAATGTGTGCAACGGAAATAATTTTTCTGGAGTCNTTGTTAAACCTCATACTGTTGGAGCCTGCCCATCTCTCCAGCCTGTCAAGGTCCCTCTGGAGGGCCTTCCTACCCTCCGGCTGTTCAACATTTGCCCCCAGCTTAGTATCATCCGCAAACTTGCTGATGATGGATTGAATTCCCTCGTCCATGTCATCGATAAAGATGTTGAACAGCACTGGGCCCAACACTGACCCCTGTGGGACTCCGCTGGTGACTGGCCGCCAGTCCGATGTTGCACCATTCACCACCACCCTCTGAGTCCTCACAGCACAAGTTGAAAAGAAATGCCCCTAAAATAAGTGGGAAACAAGCTGATGCAGTGTGATAATACTTCAATGATACAATGGATATCCAGTGTCTTAAAAGCTATAGAATGGTTTGGGTTGGAAGGCACCTTTAAAGACCACCTAGTCCAAGCTGCCTAAAGCAAGGAGGGACATATTCAACTAGATGAGGGTTGCTGAAAGCCCTGTCCAAATTGACCTTGAATGTCTCCAGGGGTGCGGCATCCACAACCTCACTAGGTAACCTTTTCCAGTGTTTTGCTATCATCATTGCAAAAAACTTCTTCCTTATATCTTGCCTAAATCTACCTTCGCCTAGTCTAAAACCATTCCAATTGTCCTATCTCAACAGGTCCTGATAAAAATTTGTCCCCATCTTTCTTGTAAGTCCCCTTTATGTACTGGAAGGCTGTAATAAGGTCTGCCTGAAGCCTTCTTTTTTAAGACTGAAAAACCTCAATTGTCTCCTCCTTTCCTCATAGAAGAGGTGCTCCATCCCTCTGAATAGTGAATTTGGCCCCATATATGCTTTACTGATTTGTTAAACCTGAAGCAAAGAAATTCTGCCATAAGGTTTCGTTTACACTCCAAAATCCTGGGCTTATGAACTGAAAGGGAACACCTAGAGGCAGGCCTTCACTGAAACAATTTGATCGACTTTTACCAAATTAGAGCTAAAAACGAAAACTGGTCAGGACTAAGGACGTGACATCCTCCTGTCTGGCCACAGGGTGTCCTCCTTGTTCTATACTGTGGCCTCAGATGACCAACCTCTGCAGGAGCAAAAAAGGTTTTTATTAAAGAAAAAGCACAGTTAATGGATCAGAGCTGTGTAGTTTGCTCAGCTCAATCTACTCACATGCATTATCATGCAATATACAGTGATGTTACTCCTCCCAGTTTCCTTATGCTAATTATTTTGCCTTGACAGGTGCTGGTGTTGCACTCATATTTTTGATCTGGTTAGACTCATCAACCTCTTTTCAAGATAAGGAACTGGATTAAGAGTGCATCACATGAACAACAAATTCAGTAATGCTTTGCATGTTCTTTCTGTCACTGACATTAAGAACCAGGGATGTTTAGAGAAACCGCATGGTTCTGTGAAACAGAGATTTCGTTCACATCTCTGCTAACACGTAATACTCTTGGACATTTAATAACACTTAATTCAGTTCAATTTTCAAACTGATTTTTTGCAGCCCTGTGGGAATTTTTCTAGTGGCTAACAGGTATCACATTTAGACCTGAGGGGTTTTTTTTCACATCCATATTGCTTTACTTCCAGTTGCAGCCCCTTCCTCTAGTCTAAAAATTCTTGTGCCTTGCTGGACATTGTCACACCTCAAACGTCTATAAGCTGCCTCTTTCAGATCTGCTAAAAATGCTTTGTTTTGGGAGTATTGTGAGAAATCTGGGGTGTGGAAAGGCTGAAATCACAGGTGACAGGGGAATCCCTCCACTGCCCATTTACCTGAGGTACTCGTAGAGTCCATACATGGGCAAGAAGTCAATATCGGACAGAAACATGTATGGTGTGCTGATATGTTTCATGGCCACATTCCTTAGCAGATTCACAGGGTAGAACTGGCCCTCCTTGTACACGATATGGTAGCCAACGTTGTGGCGGCTCATCAGTACTTCCGACCCCTGAGCGTAGCGCAGAAATTGCTGGGCTTCTGCATCAGAAAGGTAGAGTGCCAGGCTGATTGGACCTTCCCAGTGTTTGCAGATGGCTTCAAGCATCTGGAGCCTGAAAGAGGAAGGGTGAGAATAAGAAAAAGCTCTCTCCCTGTCTGGGACTCTTTGCCTTGGTTCAGCTCATCAAATGCAGATATGAATCCTTCTCTAAGTGGGACAGACTGAGGACATTTTATATTCTGGGGAAAGCAATAAACATTTTTACAGCACAAGGTGTCTCATGTAAGATGATAAGTTGATGTCCCCTGGACAGAGGGACTGCACCCTAGAGATGGCTATTTCACTGAATCCAAGGAAACCTAAGATGGCCCTAGCCCAGATACACACATCCACAACTTGAATACCTAACCCTTCGTGAAATAAACACCATCATTTTCTGCCTAAAGCTTTGATGCCACAGGAAAAGCCACATGGATGATGGAATAACCAGATATCTGACTGCAGCTTTGTGCAGTTGCAGGGATTTGTCCACATGGATCTACTAACAGGATAGGGGTTCATAATCCTCAACAGTGTCATGTGCCCAATTCACATTTCAAGTCAAGCTATTCTCACACAGTAACATACTACAGTGTTCTTCAATAAGCTTGTGGAAGATAGAGCCATATAGACCCACAGATCATTTAACCTCCTGTTTAGGAAAACCTTGCACAGATTGTTGCAACGCAGTCAGTCAGATCTTATACGCTATTAAGAGTGACAGGTCAAGGGAACACTGACTTATTTAAACATTTGCATTGACTAGAAGAAGTTTCACTATCAGCAAAAGGGCAAAAGGATGACACATCAATAGAAATGGGATTTACTATTAGTAGGGAGTAAGGAGGGAAGCAAGGAGAGACACAGCATTGCTGTGGAATATCAAAAGAATATTTCAGACAAAACCATCATTAAAAGTAACTAACTTGTGTATTTTTTAGCAGAATCTCAAATTTCATTAAATCATTTTCAAAACAAGTTATATTGATTTATATTATATATTTTATATATTTATATATTTTTAAAAAATTCCAGCACTTAACAATACTATTGATAAAAACGACAAGAAAAGATTTCATATGCAAACATAAATCAAACCCAGCCTGGTTCAAATTGTTTGCACACTTTGGGTAATTTATAGAGAATTGCAAAGAGATTGAGATGTGCCACCCAAAAATACAGCTAGGACTGATTATAAAGCCTCTTGCATTCATACAAACGCAAATGAACCTATGCAGCCTAGCCAGATATTCTATTAAAAATTAGGAAGAGTAGACTATGCAAAATTATTATCTTCTGTCAGTTCAAAATCCACATTACTGGATTTTTCCTATTAATATTTATACAAAACACAAGAAAAGTCTTCTGCATCATCATAATCAGAAAAAATAACTTCCCTTTCCTACTACCTCCCTAAGCTTTATGAAAGAAAGAAATGATATACCAGTCTGAATTAACATTTATAGCTGCATTTCTGAATGATTATGATGACATCTAAGACAATGTAATAGTTTTTTTCTTAGATATGAGATATACTACCTTTACCAGTCTACACTTGGTACATTATTTTCTTTTTATCTATTATTGAAACAAAGGCTATTATCAACCTAAAACATACAGACAAATTCAAAACAAAAACCAATTAAAAACTATCTAAATGGTATGTGAAGGCTTTAGACTTTTGATTGCACAAAAATAAATAGAGAAAAATACTTCTTTTTCATTTTGCCTTTTTCCAATGTAGTGGAAATCTATTAATCAGGAGACTCCAATGCATCAGCACTCAGACTTAGGGCATCTGTTTAAAAATGGATACTTGCCTAATAAAAAAGGNACTTATTTAAACATTTGCATTGACTAGAAGAAGTTTCACTATCAGCAAAAGGGCAAAAGGATGACACATCAATAGAAATGGGATTTACTATCAGTAGGGAGTAAGGAGGGAAGCAAGGAGAGACACAGCATTGCTGTGGAATATCAAAAGAATATTTCAGACAAAACCATCATTAAAAGTAACTAACTTGTGTATTTTTTAGCAGAATCTCAAATTTCATTAAATCATTTTCAAAACAAGTTATATTGATTTATATTATATATTTTATATATTTATATATTTTTANTGAAAGAAAGAAATGATATACCAGTCTGAATTAACATTTATAGCTGCATTTCTGAATGATTATGATGACATCTAAGACAATGTAATAGTTTTTTCTTAGATACGAGATATACTACCTTTACCAGTCTACACTTGGTACATTATTTTCTTTTTATCTATTATTGAAACAAAGGCTATTATCAACCTAAAACATACAGACAAATTCAAAACAAAAACCAATTAAAAACTATCTAAATGGTATGTGAAGGCTTTAGACTTTTGATTGCACAAAAATAAATAGAGAAAAATACTTCTTTTTCATTTTGCCTTTTTCCAATGTAGTGGAAATCTATTAATCAGGAGACTCCAATGCATCAGCACTCAGACTTAGGGCATCTGTTTAAAAATGGATACTTGCCTAATAAAAAAGGCAGCAAAGTGCCCTTTTAAAGATTCCTTGTGGTGTACAAATGGCATAACTTACTTAAACAGTATACCTGATAATGCCTGCAAAGCATTTCATGACAGCTGCGTGGAAACTGGGCTTTGCTGGTATGTATAAGTTTCCAGCTGGACAGCTTAGTACCCTTCAGAATACTCCATTTTGCTGTGTCGTTCTCTTTGGTGGGCTCTACTTCCATGAGTTTGATTCAGCGACTATATGCTAGGTGATGCTCCATGATCTGCTCTCCATAGGTTGTTACAATAGTCTCCTTTGACCCTAAAACTTAGAATTATGAGTTTCTACATACAACATGACCAACTTATTTTGCATTTTTTTAGTGGTCTCGAGGAACACATTCTCTTAAGGACTCCAGAGAAAATAAATGTAGAGCTGTACTGCATAATAATGAGATTGTCATTTAGCTGGTAAACATTTTTAAAAGTCTGTTTCAGTAAGTGAATTTTGCTGGAATTTGAGTGTTTTGTGAGATTCTTTGTTTTTAATTTTCTTCTTAAGAATACTCAACTGATTTACAACTCATTCTCATCCAGATTTTAAGCAGTATATTGCCAATCATGTCTTTCCTTTTCCACATCCTGACCTCACATTTTAGTAACTCCCACTCTGATTTCTGAACCCCAGGTACATACCAAGCCTTTAAAAAAGCTGTCCAGCCACAACTCGTTCAAAAAAACCCCATATGGATGCAACCAAGCCATTATTCAAGGAAATGGCACGTCAGTATAAAAGTGACAATTAACCAACAATGAACAAAACTGAATGACGTCTATCTCAAAGCTTCCATCTAAAGACAATAATGCTGGCTCCTAAACTGCATCCCTCTCCTCCATTCCCCAAGCCTATAGGACAGGCAAACGTAAGTCTGTCACAATATGTAGTCATGTCAGTCTCATCTCCAACAGGACTATAATTGAAGATGCTGTGAGTTGTTTTCTTGCTTTTCCTCATCTCAGAGAATCATTTCAAAGAACGATGCTGGAATGTTGTGTACAGTACATTGCTTATGTACATGTCATCTTACATCTGAGACACTATTCTTAAATGTCTACAGCTGCACTGAAGGAGTTTAATAAAAGTGTTTTAAAGAAGATACAAAAAAATAAGGCAGTAACTAAAGGATGTGCAAGAAAACAAAGCAGCTAAACAGCTCTTTGGTATGATATTATTTATTGATTTTACCTGAAAGAATTTCCAGCGCAACATCAACAATTTATAGCAACACACTAGTGTAGTGGGGAATATTTTTCCTGCTCAGTATCAGGATGACTGTTCTTCCTGAATAAAAATGTGTGGTTCTGTCTATCAATAAAAACATGTGCCCCAGTGAGGATACAGAAAGGGAAACAGATGCTCAGACTTTGCATCAGTGCCAGTGAATCAGCACTGAGCCCCAGCTCATTCTTTTGAATTAAATTCTGGGGGGAAAATATACCATGTGCACACACCAGCTTTACTAATTTACTGTGGCACTTGCTCAGGGTCTGGCTTAATCTATTTTAGTTTTTTACTCAAAGGTTTGTGAACGCTTAAGAAATGTTTCCTCAATTAAAAATCAATAGAACAGATACTGGTGCACATAGCGAATCATAACACAACGTGCAGGATGCAGTGCTGAGGCATTGGTGGAACAGAACACTCCTCATTAATTTATGTTTATTTTTAAAACAGAGTGTAAATGTTGTGTTGATCTCAATTCCTGTAACCCTCCTGGAATACTGCTGACCTTCTACTAGTGTAGCAGTGGTGTTATTCACAGGCCATGTTGTTTTCCATATATGCTATGCTAAAGGAAATAATCAGCTTCTGGAGCTCTGATTTGTTTTGTAACCCACTCTGATAGCAGCAACTACAAAGTTTGGACTAAATTCAAACTGAGAAGCTGGAGGAAAAAAGGGACTAACAACTCCAAAATGTCACTAAGCTGGCTGATCCAGACAGTGCTTTCAGAGCTTCTGAAAAAGGACAACTAATTGCAATGGTGGGAATCAGAAAGATGTAGGTGGAGCTTGTAATGAAATGGATTTTTTTCCCCCAAATGAAATACCAGTTAAATTCCACTTTACGTCAGAACTAGAAGTTGAAATGTTCTTCTGAAAATCAATATTTGTGTAAAGATGCAATGACTTTGCTCAAATGGTGATTTTTCATTTCACACTAGCACATAAAAAAAAGTATACTTTTCAGCATCCTAATTTGAAACTAAAATGTTTAGTTCTGATTCTCACTAGGAGAAAAATCAGTAACTGAAATTTTCTGCAAGGAAAATGCCAGTGAAAGCAAAACTAATATCCTCTAATGAGGAAATACCACGTGTAAAAATTTGGTCAGCTACAACTCGTTGCCTAATTCTATTACATATATCTCCTGTTTTTAGTAAGTTGCTGCAAAATGCCATACACTAATAATGACTGACAATCCTGACAAGTAACAACTCCTGCAGTTTCAATATTCAGACTCTCAGGAACTCCGCTCACACTCATGTGTGCAATGCAGAGCTGAAGTCTGGGTATCTGCATGACAGACACCTTGCGCTACTCCTAATTCAGGAAAGGTCTTCACAATTCAAAATCCAAGTTTTTACAGAAGTGCACCTTTTCTCTCTTCAAAGCATTATATGGTCAGTTTTCTCTGCAAGAAAACGTTAATTTTCTCACACTTCCAGATGAACAAGAGATTTTTCCCTACCTGTCCATTGAAAGTTGTGCCACCAGTGTTACATCGGTGTTGTCAGAAGCAGGCTCGTATTCGTAATGTAGAAAATATAAATGAGTGCGATGGACGGTGAAACGTTCTCGACGGAATTCATAGCATAAGTCATCCTCGTCAAGCTCAGACAGCTGTTTCTGGAGCTGTAAAGAAGGAGGAGACATAAAGATAAGACCTTCATAATTATTTTAGCAAATCAGAGAGAAGGAGGAAGGTTGGGAACTTGCAGCATGGTGCAATGGGGAAGGGAAGTGGAACGTAGAGAGTAGCACAGTTTTCCTGAGCCTCGCAAGTCGCTGGACAAGAGATTAGAAGAAAGGACTTGCAAGTCAATTCATAACACAGGCAGACCCTTGTATTATGGTCTACATATTGTATATATAATTTCTATTACATTTTTTCAACATTCAGACTAGCAGTGAAATAGTGAACAACCACAAGTTGAATAATCACAAAGTTTCAGAGTTAATGCTCTAGTCTGATGCACAATTTCATCCTTACTAGAAACAGTATATCAAACTACTCACAGACATACTTCACTAGACAACACTCAGCAGCAGACTAAGACTGTACGTGCTGCACTGAGCAATTCTCATTCTGGTGTCCCTGCTGGAGAACAGTAACTGCTGCTAGCAGCATGGACAGACAGCTGGGGAAGTGGGATCTTTAACTGATCATTACTCCATCCCTTGACATGTATGTATCTCCACTACATAGTTCAATTGTGCAACGAAAATGTTCTTTCAACTGCAGCGGTGTCAGAATTAAGGCTACACTTATAACAGGATTTGTGCTTCTGGATAACTAGTTTGAGAAATCTGGAGGATGGTAGATTGGCAGAGAATAAGTAACTTCTTGGATCCCTTGAAAATGAAGCCCCTTCAAAGTCAAAATGAGCATCTCAAAGCAATTTAATCCCAAGTCTCTTAGATGTAGCTTTAAGAGAACAGAAGTTTAACTCAGGGGAAAGGTGGACCAAATGTCTATGCAGGGGATCAATTCCATTCTTGAAGTAACTATTTTGGGGGTTGGACTAGATGATTGTTAAAAGGTCCCTTCCAACTTAAACTATTTTATGATTCTAAGACTCTACAATTTTAAAGCCAAACATCTAGGTAGGCTATTCAAAATGCATTTATTTAAAAGGAAAAGACAGTCATACCTTCTGTAATATTAAACGAAGATGAAAATTTTATATGGTCTTAACAAGTGAAATTGAATTTTATTTATGTTGTATTAAAATTCAGGTTATTAATAAAGGGATAATTTTTATATTTAATTTCTTAAAGGCATCTTATAAGAATAGTAAATGCATAAAATATTTATCATTAAATGGTAAAATACCCATTTTACAGGAATTTTACAAGTTATGATAAAAATAAGTGGACCTCAAAACTGTTTCATGCAAAAGATCATTGAATTATAGACATATTTTTGTCCTGCTCAGAATGACTTAAAGTAATAGTTTCACCATCTTCAAGAAAAAAAAGTAGGTAATTTTTGTTCCAATACTATATTAAAAAGAAGAGCTGTTGTTCTTGGAACTGCAAGCATAATGGTTCCCATCAACAATAACACTTATAAAATAAATGTTTTCCTGAGAAGGCTGATGGAATAATTCCTGATATTTTTATGTACATCACTATATAATCTTCTTCCAAATAATGGAAATACCAACTTTGATTTCAATGAGTTTTGGATCAGCCTGTCACTCTTCTGTGCTATTGTTCTGCATAGATCTTAAAGCATCCCTCAAGAAGGACTGCATTTAGAAAGATGAGAGCCCGAATCTTGACAAATCTTTACTCAGGTAAAACTTCTATTGAAATCAAGATCTTTTTAGGTGGAATAGAAATCTAGAGTTCTTTTATGTATCCTTGGGAGTTTCATTTGTAAAGCCTTCTGTTTTACAAATTATCATTCAGCTGAGCTTGCATGTTATTTTCCAAGTCACTTTCCAACAATATTTGAATTAAACGCAATATTTACAACGATGACTAGAAAGCATATCATATTTTTTCTGTTACTTTCTTTAAAAAGGGCATTTGTATGCCCTTAACAGAACTATCAGGGACATGGATGAAATTTAAATGGCTAAAACAAAAGCAATACTCCCTGTAACGTCCCATGACACATGCTCAGTACTGTATGTACCGTTGGGACCCAAGAGAAGAGGTGAGACAGCTGTGTCCATACCCCTTGGTATGTCCAGACCCCAAAAGGAATGTGGGCATGGTGTACTCCGACTCTTCTCAGCCTCTGCCGCTGCAATTGACCCTGGAGTGTGGGCAGGCTGCCAGGGGGAAGACGTAGCACAGGTTGTCTGAGAGCCCTGGATAACATGCTGGCACCACTTTAAAGCACACAGTTTCATCACCACTTTGCAGGAATGCTTGTGCAATCCTTGCCTGCTCATACCATGAGGCTACAGTGCTAGGCAGCCTCAGGAGCCATGCTCTGCAGGCTTGGCACATGCAGCTTACCTGGGATGTGGCCTTCAGCCAGGACAACCAGCACAGGATGGGCTGTGACTTGCCCTGTAGCACTGTCACTGCATATGTGCATTAAGGCTGGATGGGCCTACTCTGCAACGGTGAGGCAGCAGCAATAGCATGAGATAATCCATATGAAAACTTGTCTCCTACTGGAAGCAATGCTGGAAATACTAGGCACTCTGGATTTGGTCCAACAAAACCAGTAAGATCACTAGCTATCTCACCGAAGCAAATGGTATGACATGGAGAAATTATCAGGAACAACAGCTCAGTGCTGCACAGTTTTATGCAGTTTAAGAGTTTTTCCCTCTCTGACTTTCTTTGATGCTCTCATTACTATCGTATCACATACATATATAAATGCTGCTTCCTCTCTACTATGATGGGACGTACAACACTGATAATTACACGTTACACACAATCATATGTCATGTTTTGAAATGAAGAATGGTAAAGATACAAAACATTCGAAAGACGGAATTGTCTAAGACAGACACACACATCTCCTTACATCTCTGAGTTACCCCATATTGTTTCTTTTGTTACATGACCACATAAAATTTCTCTCATGATACAATCTTTTCTACACTATGCATATTAAACGGATCCATTATTAAAAGACAAAGAATTTGTAGCTTGGTTTAAACTTTGCTTTCACATTACAACCTCTAGAAAAGATGTGTTTATACTGGGAGTACTGACAGATCTATACTAATAGGTGTTTACTTAAACACAATGCACCATCAAAATAAGGACCTTGGTATTAGCAGGATGTGATAAAGAAGATAGCATATCCATTATGGACTTGTCCATTGTATTTGTAACTGTAGGTATAATATAGCAAAGACTTCTCAACAATGGAGTGAGAACATGTATTCTCATAAGCAATTACCTGCTTAGCATAAGATTCTCTGTTACTACATGAGTTTCACTGCTAAGGCTACTTGCCGCTGAACATGTGGGAAATGTTACCTCTAGGAAACTCTCTCAAAGTTGCAAAACATATTATTTTCAGACTGTGTATGGTGGATGTTCTGTTAGGAAATACTGCAGTGGGAAAAACCACATGCATATTCTTTCATTAGCATCATGATGCTACTTGTTTCAGAAATAAAAATGGCAGCCATGACATACATAATGCCAAAACAGAGACAAATACATAAAGAAATATATAGGCAACCAGGGGATCAGGCTTCATCTCGGGAAAAACAGTCTTTGAAGGCAGGCTGCCCAGAATGGTGTGGCAGGTCAGTCTACCATAGATCATCATGATACTCCATGTCTACTTGTCTAATACATCTCTGTGAAATAAGGTGTTTTCTATGCATATGAGAGACGGTAGTCCCCTATGATACATGGAAACACAACACGTACCTTTCCCTGGTAAACTGGTTAGTTTGCTCATAAATCTTCCTTCTTAAGTCTGTTCCTAGTGTAACCAAAGTTGTGATTGGCTTAACTTTTTTCCTAAACTGCTGGGTCAAGAAACAATTTACTTCCCAGCAAAATCTGCAGGCCTTCATCTCAAACGAGATCAATTAAAAATCCAGGGTCAGAAATATTTTCATAGGGATTAGATATTAGAAAAATTAAAGACCACCAACAAACCATGTTATGTGTCTAGAGGCTATTTAGATTTTGGGGAAGGAGATAACACCCCTAGTGTAGGCATCTCTCTCTTTCATAAAGTATTTAAGGTGAGGTGACACAAGGCTTAAGTCACTCAATATCACATCACACCACACCAACACAACAGGAACTGAGCAGCTTAGATGAAAACTTTGAATTTTCAAATTACGTTTCCTTTTCCTAGATGTATGTAGTAAAATTTCATAGCAAAAAATCAACTCAGCTTCGCCACTGAAATGAAAACTAACACCAGGCCAGGATGTAACTATGATCTGGTTATAAACTGCAGCAGTTTAATTTTTCCTGTGTAGCTGTCCCAGTTCCCACCACTAAACAATTTGGATTGCAACATTTAGTACTTTCAAAGTGTGTGAACTAACAGGTGCCTTTAGCACAGCATAAACAAAGCAGATGATGATGAGGAGAGGAAAAACCATTCACTGAGTCTTGTTTTGGATGACCTACATAAAATGCTTCTGGCTTCTTCAATGATTAATAATAAAAGCCAGGCTAATCCCACATCAATTAAACTTTTATTCCTCCCATATCATAAAATTTTGTACATTTCTATGGGTCAAATTGAGACTTCTGTGAAACAAAGCCGAGCTAAGGATAAAGAAGATAATGCCTAAGCAAGCCTACCTGGCGAGAGCAATTTTGCTGCAGCATGTAAAAATCACTGATACTCTCATTGCAGGCTCTTGGGTCTGGTCCTCCTCATGCGAGTCGTGGAATCCGCGAAGACAGCGAACCCACTACGCAGTCGAGTACGCCACGCCCGTAGCCACGCCCCCTCCCCTAACAAGGTCTAGAGGACGGTCCTGAGAGCAGGGATTGTTTCAGATGTCTGACTGTGCTCTGCTGGGCCGGAGGGCAAGCGCCACACGCCGCAGAAGCGTTGGGACTGGCGCCGTGCGAGTGGGGTGGGGGGCCAGGGCCAGCGCCGCACGAGTCGGGGAGAGCCAGGGCCACACAAGCGGCGGGGCCACGGCCGAGTAGACTGGGTTTGCGGTAGGTTCTGCGCACGCACCAGGTCCCGCAACTCGCTGGAAAATCAACAGTGAGTATGCGGATCCTGCAAATTACGGATCGCAACTATGTGGAGGATCACTGTAATAGGTTATCCTGACTGCTAATACTCAACACAAGTGAGAACCCAATATTTAGGCCTGTGTAATATCTTAGACAGGTCTGTTTATATGAAGTAGAACTTTCCCTGATCTTAGCTGCAGATGTCAGATCTTGGTAGTCCTCTGCATCTGTTTTTCCCAGGTCCCTGACAAACCTTCTTGGCCGAGCTGTTCCCAGACCTCCCTTAGAGCACAGTGTTGTGACAGCTCAATCTCCTTAGTTTTGTTTCCCCAGATTGGTCTTAGACCTGTTTTCCTTCTTGTGTGGCAAGTCCTATGGTCTAAGTCAGTCCCAGTTCTGTTCCTTGTCCCACTGTCCCTATTCAAGTACTCTGTCGGCTCCCTACACCTACAGGTAACCATTCGTCCTTTCCTCTGTCCAAACAGTCTCTCCAGAACTTAAGTCCCAACTAACTCTTTCCCTTTTTCCTTTGATCTAGATTTCATCTCTTTTATATGTGAATCTAGAATTTTTTCTCCTCCCTACTGTCTGGACATCACTGAGGGTAATGGATGTCCCTCAGAACAGAAACCAAACATAGGTTTCTGCACTCAGCTCTACTGTCCTGTCAGAACTTGGCATGAAGCATTTAGAAGAAACAGCCACAGAAAATGACAGCCTTTGTCCACGTCTCCTGCATGCAGCATGCTCAACCCTGATGTGTCACTGGCATATAATTTGGTCTGATGCACACTTCTAAGAGTCTCCAGAGATTTGAGCCTCCTTAAGGTCAAAGAAAACATGGCAATGTGCAAATCATGATTTTTCAGCATTACAATTTGAGTAAATTTTCACCAGGTTGGCAAAAGACATGTTCCTGGCCCAAAAGTCAGCTCCTTGTCTGAGGTATGGAGTATTTCCACGAAAAGGTCATCAGAATTTGTGATGTGGGCAAACCTCCATGCTTTTCCCCATGTCTCACTTTAAAAAATGTGAGAAAGGAAAAAAAGGCATCATAGCATGGCAAAAAAACCCCTCAACAAAACCACGTGATGCTCCATCTATCAGAATTATAAACAGTTGAAGGCAGTATAATGGCAATTTTCGGCCAAGTAAAAGGATGGGCTACCAGCTCAGCATTTAATAACAATAACAGTTATAATAATAGAAACAACACAGCTGGGGATGTCAGAATTTCACTTCGAAACTGCCATATACCATCTGTTATTATTAGAGAAAGACTATGACACCACTAAACAGCAACTTTAAATCCCAGTTCTACAAATGAGGCAGTATTCTTAAATTCAGCAGGAGCAAAGGGTACTCAAAGCATCAGCCTGACTGCAAGCTCAGGGCTGTGATACTGACATAGAAGCTCCCTTTGCATGCTATTTTTAGCAATTCAAAAATTCCTAGATTTGTTAGTAGAGTTTATACTGTGTGATACATTGCTGGAATCTTCCACTTTTCTGGTGGACACTGTCAGTTGGTATTTCCTGTCCTTTGCTAATATTAAGAATCTTTGGATTTGCACAAAAAAAAGTAACTAAGTAAAAAACATATTTAGTACGTAAGTACACATCTAAGCAAGTGTATATTTTACATTCTTTCTTTGTATTGTTGACTTGAAAATTTGAAAAGAAAAACCTGCAGACATTTTATTCTCCTGTGTTCTCTCAAAGTCTTCTCTCATGGGAATCTACTGTCCTTTTCTTAAACTGAGTGAAATCAGTGATACAATTCCCACTGATCTTACTCTGGGCTTTGGATCAGGACAGAGGCTTCACTAATAGGGGACACTCCATTCAACCTTCAGATTTAATGCTTTGGCAGAAGTTCCTAATGAGAAGCTGCCTGGAGGAAAGAAGTTTTATGAGAATGCTAAAAGGTTGAGTGTGCGCCTCTGTGCTAAAATCAGCCTTACAATACCTATCTCAGAGTGTAACTATAGAGATAGGCTGGAAGACCCTGTTCAGATATTTCAGGCTATACATAAGGTCCTTTAGAATAAAATGTTGGACACAAGCATTAAAAGCCAACAGAAATCATTCAAATTTGAGATTATTGTAAGCTTTGTCACTGTGGATTGCCCAAGAATCCTTTGCATTGCATCCAAGTAAGAAGGAAGGAGTGAGAAGGGGGAAACAGCAGAGTAAGTAGGATGGAGTGACTACAGATAAGCTTCAAGAGCCACTTGAGTCAATGACTGTGTTTACGGAAGGATTTGGTTCATATTCTGAATTTTCCGCCCAGAATCTGCACAGAAGACAAAGGAATGATTGTATACCAACTTGCAGAGAAGAGTCTTCCCTGTGAAATCTCATTTTAGCACATATTGAAGACAGGGAGCTCACAGTACTGCTCTATGGCAAAGAGAACATGGCAGACTCCTGCTCAGCCTGTCCTGGCAACATACAGGGTATTTTAGCTTGAATACTATCTCAAGAAAAGGATGAAACATGCAGGTACACATATTCATTTTTACATAAACAGAAGCATTTTTACATAAGCATTTTTACATAAACAGAAAAATTACCAAAGCTTGTATTTTTTGGCCTCCAGTATTCCAGTTTCGGAACCCTATCTGTTTTGTTCATTCCCATCTGCAACGGGAATCACAGTCCCTAATCAGAGTCCTGTTTGAAGAAGCTGAAGATCAACACCTGACTAGATCAGGACTATCCAATACAATATCCAAAGACTGACTTCGGATCTCTTAAAATTCACTCTGTGGTATTATCCTTTCTTAACAAAAATTATAAAAAGAAAAGTACCAATCCTTCCACAGGCATATAGACATAGTATATATATAAACATACGTGCATTCATGTGCATGCACAGAGGAAGGGTGAGATAAATCAAAGTAAGGCCCAATTACCTTTTAAACTAATGCCCCTTGACATCTCTCTGGCACTGCAAAGACTCCTTAAAAAGGAAAGATACATAATTTACAGTACTGATGAGAAGTGTAAAGGGGCCTTACAGAAACAGAATCAGTTGAACAGTACCCACTGCCACACTTCCTTTTCACGTTTTACAGATGTTTGCATTACAACTGAGATGCCTTAATTACAGTTTGAATTGTAAATGAAACATCATTGCAAATATTAAACTGTGGAGAAGTAATAGCTGGTATATTGCAACAAGACCTTAAGAGTAGCTTCTGATACAGCCAGACTGTGAGTGAGACTCACACAAAGCCACTGCTTCTTCCACAACAGGGCTCAGTACATTTAGTGCTAGAGTAATTCTCTCCAACTATAAAACCACCAGAGTTGTTCTAACATTTTGTCCACTGGTGCTCATTGCAGAGAAGCATAGGCAGGTGAAGAAGCATCTTTTACCCATGTACATTGCCTAACATAATAAAGCCCAATTGTGTTTTGGGGATGCCAGTCTCAATTCAGGGAAGAAAGGAAAAATAATAGGAATAAGAAAGATAACGCAGACATCATTTCCTAGCTCATACTTATACTTGACTTAATAGAAATGGTAGCCCTTTATGTAACATATATATTCATAAATCCTAATGGGAATGTATGGCTACATCTTGTCAGACTAAAGGTTTGTCTAGCCCCGTACCCAGTTTCCAGTTGTGAGTTGGCTGCCCAGAAAGGAACGTAAAAGCATGGTGAGTGTGCAGTGAGGCTTTGTAAAAATGCTCCCCTAGACCTGAACTTGTGGTTCAAGGACTTTCTGCACCAAAGCTTACCAGCTCCTGATTGATTTTCTTTCCAAGAAGAGTAATTTTTGAGGGTATGTATACTTTTGGAAACATTACCTCCTGCTCGAAGCTTCATCACATTGTGAGTGAAATGTCTATCTTTGTTTTGAACCTGCTACTTGCTATGTCTACTTCCCTAGTTCTTGTACTCAGAGGAATGACAGTGGTTCCCTGCTCACCTTACAAGATGCTCTGCTTCTGAAGATTATCCTGCAATAGATCATGGGAATGTGCTGTATTTAATAGGACACCGGTGACACTGTATATGCTACAGCAGACAGAGGGAGAGAAAGCGTGTTTTTTATGATAATCCTATTCTTAGGGTCTCAAAACTTTAAAGCTGAAACTTGCTTTCTGTATTCTACAATAAAAAGGATATAATCAAGTTTAGAGGGGAGCTTACATCAAGGGTAACTAATAAAAACCAGTAACTTCTCCAAAGTGACTGCTCTTAAACTTCGTGAAGTTAGATTTTTTTTTTAATATCTGATTGTTTTATTAGAAGATTGTTAACTATTTGGTCTCTTAGGAAGTTAGGACTCACATGTTTTAGTATGTCTAGCTAACAGGTTAGGTCGATGGCAACAGGTTAGGTATTAGGTAACAAGTTTGGCTAGGTTACGTAATAGGTGATAGGTTGGACTTGATGATCTCTACGGTCTTTTCCAACCTTACTGATTCTGTGATTCTGTGATTCTTTTCCAGTTTTTTTTTAATACAATTTATAAATAGAGAAACAAGTTACGTTTCTTCTTCAGACACAAGACATACCATATACCATATTGCGTTCTACTTGTCTTGAATAAGAAACAGGCTTGAACAGTTAGTCATTTCCAGTGTCTGTCAACTAGATACAAGCTCAGTAAAATGAGCCATTTAAAACTTTAAGGACTGCCATTTGCAGCAAGAACTGGCATTTACTGTGCACTGCTCCCCAGGAACTTTTTGTCTGGAATAAATCTGTTTATTAAGGATTTATTTATTCCAGAACTCTGGAAAATATAACAAGAAGTCTGTGACTGCATACATGCTCTTTGAACTCACACAACATATTGTGAAACACATATAGTTTTAACCTGCATTCTTGAAGTGATGAAAGTGTTTCATTCTGTTGTCTTTTTTTAACGTCTCACTCACCTCTTCTCTTATTCTACCCTCTACACTCTGTCTCCTGTATCTTGATGTCTCTGATGATGAGACTCTTAGTAGTCTTTTATCTCCTTCAGTTTGCTTGATTGTGTAAAAGCCTCTCACTATTGCAGAGGATTTTCTTCCTCCACGGGCTTTTGCTCTTGTGATGCACTCGCTTTCTCTCTCTCTCATTCTCACTCCCTCGTTCTCCCCCCTCTTGTCTCTCTCAGTTAAGACCCACTCTTTTCAGAAGACAATGGGATGGTAAAATATGTATCTGGTAAGCTGTACCTTGGGCTAAAATATGTCTATCCAATTTCTGAGAGCTATACTTAAAAATGGAGGAATGGCATCTCCTGTGGTCATTGTATTCGCAGACTACCAGCCTCAGTGATCACAGAATCACACAGAATCACAGAATATTCTGAGTTGGAAGAGACCCACAAGGATCATTGAGTCCAACTCTTAAGTGAATGCCTTTATAGGGATGATGATATTGATTGCCAATTACTGCTAATGTGTACATGATAGACAATGTTGTATAGTTTTGAAATTTTCTTCCTAAATAAAATGTTACAGATTCCTTTTTATTTGCTTTCAGACCATGTAGAAAAAAAAAATTGGTACTTGGTCAAGAAATCTCCATAGAAAATATTACACACAAGAAGTTCATATACATCTGTGTACATGCATTTCAGTTCACAGTTTTTTACTTTGGAATTATATGTACTAAGGCATACACACAACATCTGTATGTAAACATCCTTGATTTCAACCATTTTCAAAGTATTTGTTTCGTCTGAAAGGTTCTGATTGCAAATTTTATGCAGATGCACATAAATACTTCTTTGTTTGGTTAATCACAGAATCACAGAATCTTCTGAGTTGGAAGGGATCCACAAGGATCATTGAGTCCAACCAAGTAAAGAAAAAACCTGCTGTCTCCCAGCTTATGTGTACCTTGAAGTATTTGCTCATTCTATGGTTTGCAGCACAGCAAAAACCTCACAGACCTAAATCCAGCAGCTTTGGTATTTTCATTTCTTCTGCACTATTTGTGCATTAGTACCTACTAGCCAAAACTGACACCACGATATACTGAACAAATACACTGCAAGAAATAAGACCTTTTTCTGGAAAGTTTTAGGTATGTCATACTGAATCAAAACCACAGCACTGTACCAGCCACAGTTATACCCTGTCATTTGCGAGGAATGGGTCATGCCAAGGGCCTCACAGAACGTCAAACTCGCAAAGATGCGCAGGTCATTAATATGCATGCAGGCCATGCCCATTGCTCCACCCTCCAGCGCTCTGGAGCGCTGTGGACACTTTTCTGCTTCTCCCCTCTGGTGCTCTCAGCACAGGGGAGCAAAGGGAACCGTTTCTGAGCCCTCTCTGACTCAGGAGACCCCCTCCCCGAGAATCTGTGGGCTGCTCCGGGCTGCTGCAACCGCGCATTCACAGCCGAAACACTGCGCTGCTTCCCTGCTTCCTCCCACCCCGAGCCCGGTGCTCATTCCTGGGTGGGTCAGGTGTTGGGCGCTGGCAGCCCTGGCATGGTGTCCTGGCCCCATGGCTGCGCCGGGATGCTGGCGCGGGGCTGGGAGGCCATGCCGGGATGCCACGGGAATGAGCACTAGGGTTGGGGTGAGGGAGCAGCGGCGCGGGGTTTGGGCTGTGAGCGCACGGTCACAGCAGCCTGGAGAAGCCCACAGATTCTTGGAGGTGGGGGGCATGTCTCCTGAATCAGAGGGGCTTGGAAACCTGGCTGCTGCCACCACGCATACTTGCCATTCCTCCACGGTGGGGAAGGGGTGTCCCCGGGCTCTGCTTGGCATTCCTGGAGCCTGGGAAACCTTAACTACTTAGCAACACTATGACACCCCGTGCCACTTATGGCGGGGCGGGGGGGAAGGGGCATCGGTATCTCAGTTTCCTTCCCTTTAACATCCACCGGTCCCGGGAGAGGTAGTGCTGCCCGTACGGTCCCAGAGGGTGAGGGAACAGAAGCCTCCTCCTGGCGCAGTGACAGCTGCCCCCTCCCAGCACACAGCGCTTGCCCAACCTCGCTTGCCTCAATTTTGTGGGGCAGTTTCCTGGGTCAGGGATGGGGGCACGGTGCCGCCACTGCGAGCCCCCTCCCCGCAGGGCGGGGTGAGTCCCGCCCCACAGGCACCACCTATTGGCAGAGCAGAGGCACTGCGCATGCGTCGGCCGGGTATCCTCGCAGATGGTGAAGCAAAATTGCGAGAAATTTTCCTCGCAAATCGCTGGGGTCGTAACGGAGAGGTCGCAATGCAGTGGGGCTTCACTGTACAAAGCAAAAAAAATGAACTCTATCCCAGCCAAAACCAGGATAATGTCTAAGGGTGAGATTTGCAAAACTGCCTAATAGAAAAAGATCTCAAATCCTCATTTTCAGCTTTTGAACTTTTTTTTGATTTTTAAAAGGCAAAGTAGATAAAAAAAGGAGTAAAACTCAGGATAAAGATGAGATTAATACAACAGTGTTACAGATGAGGAACTGAGACACAGAGAGATTAAATGATTTGCACAGTGTCACTCCTGGAATCTGAGTGTTGCCTTCTATTCTTCCAGGTTCTGCCATCCCACACTACCTGCACCAACAACTCCCAATTTTTCATACAACCTGTGCCACGTATGAACCACTCTTTAAATTGTCAAGCCCTAAACATCCCACTTACATTTTCACTGTTAACATCTGCCTCACTGGGGCAGCCAAAGAGTTCCCGTCTCAGCAAATTCCCATCATACTCCAGGAATGTCAGGTAGAGGTTGCGGAAAAACTCCACATGCTTGTTTTTCACTCGCAGCTTCTTCGGTGAGTTCCAGTGAATCACCTCAGAGGGAGAAAGAGAAAAGACATCCTGCTGTTAGAATACAGATTTGATTTATATGTTCTTTTTATGTGTTCAATTTTCTGCCCTCCTAAAACCAGAAGAGAACAGTCCACACACTACACAGACTTCTTTCTGTCTTTTTGTAAGGAAGGCTTTGCCATGTCCCTCACAAGTAACTGCATAATCTAGAGGTGATGGGCTTTAAAAGTCTTCCACGGTATCACCTGCACATTTCAGTGAGGGTGTTGCTCTGGCCTGTGAAGCAGCACCTCATAAATGCTTCCACAACTCTAATCACAGAGTTGATATGTTATGGACTCTGCTGAAGAAAATGGAAGGACGAGGGACACAGGGATGTTGATATTAAACATTAATCTCAGATTTCCACATGACTATTTCTGCTAATGAAACCGATTCACTGTTTCAGGCCAGGCAGACTCTTCTCTGGTTAGGTATTGAGAAGAAAAAGCTTGAAATTAATTCCTATACCCATCCAAATAGTTCAAAAAGGACTGAATTTAATCTGACTTCCTCTTTGCCATTGCTTCATTTAAACAAGACTAATCTCTATTGGGTTAACACAACACAGTGATGCAGTATAATGCTTCACTCTTTGAATTCCAATTTCTAGCAGGTATTTGTCCTCTCTTATGGGGAGATAACTCTCATACTGGCCCATATTTAAACTGCAATGCTGACATAAAGGGCCTGATCCTCATTTTCGTCAAGGCAACTCTGCACTGCTGTTAGTGTGAGCAAGAATGGGACCCTAAGGAAAAACTAAGAAGGAGCTAAAAGTGGTTTGCAGGAATGATTTCATTTTATAGAGGCTATATTTTGGACACAAGAAAAAAAATCACCAAATACTTTGTATTCAGTTTTATTCCTGTGACTTCTAAAGCGATTAAAAAATGTCTCCCTTGGGAGTACGTATTTCCAAGCTAGGAGTTCTGGAGGTTCTCTGAATCCATTAAGTTAATTGCGTGAAGGCGCTGTGCCACTTGCACACAGCCAAAGAGCTGCAGTGTCAGCTGCTAAGCTGGTCCCATGGTCAGCTTTGCTCTGAACACCCCACTTGTGGGAGGGAACACACTGAACTGAAGAACAACGGGAAGAACAGAAGCAGCCCAGAGAAGATGACCACAGTTCCCTCAGTGTCAGCAACACAACTCCACAGGAACAGGGAGCTCTCTAAAATCATGGCATTTGTTGACCAATGAGTGGAGATTGGAGGAGGAAAGAGCAGGATGCAGCCTGAATTCTTCCTGTACTAACTTCAACAAATGACATAGTTGCTCCACTGAGCATTTATACTCCCCCAAAAGCTATGGCACTCTTTTCTACATATCCAACACCAATGAAAATATCTCTTCATAAGAAAAACTTTATCCCTTGCAGGGATTTCACTGCTGAGGCTAGTAGGATGTCAGAAAACATACAGGCAGCTAAAGAAAAGCAACTGAAGGGGAAAAAAGATAATTTCAGAAATTGGAAAATTGCTTTTTCCAGTTATAGGAACATTTTTAATCAAGATTACAATATATCTACATGATGCATAAGTTTTTGAAATTATTTGGACAAAAATATTTGGTGTAGATATTTGTCCCTGGTAATGTTACATTATTTGCTGGTTTTACATTTGTCCAGTGTTCAGACGTGCAGCGTAAGTGTGCAGTAACAGTAACAGATGCTGCAACGTGTGGTGAAAATACAAGCAATCAAAGAATGGAAATGGAAACTATGGTTTACTGGTAACTGCTGGTAACTTGTACTTATTTAAGAGCAGATCAAAGAAAGCTAAGAAGCTGGCAAATTGGACAAAAAATACTTGCTAAGAAAAATTGTTTGTGTGCTCTCCATACTGCTCCGACACTTCATGTGAGTTTTCCTTCTGCATTCTTTATGAGCATCCTAATGCTGCTGAGCACTCTGACTACCCAGAGTCCTGGGGATTGTGAGCACAGACATGGCTAATGATGGCTCAATGACTCTTATAGGACAGGCTCCCCAGTGCTGCAGGAGTTTGTCATCAACATACACTTTGTCACATCACAGCCAGGCATTTGTTGATGTCCCTACTCAGTTGTGTGGGAGATGATTTCAAACCCAGACAAATGCAGTTGTCAGTGCAGAGGCTCTTTGCTGCCGTTCTTCAAAATCTGTTTTGTGTGTAGAAGCCAGTAAGTGTCAAGGGTTTAGTTGGTGGTTCAGATCTGATCAGATCTGAAAAATGTCAGGATGATGCATGTATACTGATATCAGGGGAGCCTGAAATGAACTGTGGAAAGCTGAATGGAGTTGATGACTATCCAAAAAAGCTGATTTTTTAATCAAGAAAGACAGCACATGCCAATGTGTGCTAAAAATGATGTGCTAAAGAACATCAAGGAACTAAGCAACCATCTGGATGACCTGAGGAAGGAAAACCACAAAACAGGTCTAGTGAAAATGCAGGCTGCTTTTCAAATGTTGCCCAATTAGATAAAAACTATGTGATATATGAAACCATAAAAACGAACAGCACGTTACAAAAAGCAACAAGACTCTTAAGCATTGATATACAACACTACATTCAAAGTAGTATTCTTTTTATGCTGTCAGCCCATAAACTCACCTCCAGTTCTGACTGTGATATGGTCTATTACACCACCAGCTACAGCAGAAATTATGTAGGCCAAGACATTCTTGTAAAGCCTGTCATGGGCATCAATGAGGTACATGAAAAAGGTAATGGGCAAAGCTATGGCCACTGCATTAGAAACTTTATTGTGCACAACAGTAAATTCGAGAAAAAAAAGTTCAGTTGGCAAGAGACTATAGGGAAATCAGAAGGAAAAAAAGTCACTTTATTTGCAGACCGAGCAAGTGTTATCTCCACATTAAAAAGAAACAGTGAATCCAGAAACTAAAAATCTCAACAACATCATCATACTACAGAAACTAAAAATCTCAACAACAACATCATACTACAACATCCTTTTTCCAAGACTGAATAGCATTGTAATACTATGTTTTTTCCTTTTTCTATTTTCCCTCCTCATTTCTAAGTTATTCCAAAGCTCTGTTGGCTTACAGAGGCAACTATAAATAAAAAATTCCAGTGCCACCTGGGTAGACACCTCAGGAACCTTCAGGCTGACCTAAAGATCCTTCCCACTTGATCATGGCCTCCTGAGAATTAAAAAACCCACACTTCCTTAATCTTCATTTAGCAATTTAAGTAGTGAAAGACCAGAACGTAAAATTCCACATCTATTTAACACTTGGTTGGTTATCACTAAACAACTTGGCACTACTTACATTTCTGTTAATTCCATCCTAGTTAATCAGTAAGCATTACCACTCACTGATTACACACAGCCACCCTCCTGGAACACTTCCATACACTTGTGGCCTAGTGAAACAGGCTAACTGTGCTGATAGTTCCCATTTATTCGCCGGATTCTGGACCAAAGCACTCAAACTTTGACACACTTGAAGCTTTGTGGACTGGCTATGAGATCTGACATGGAAGGTAAGAGAGGAGGGTATATGCTGGTGGAGTCCAGGAGGGCTCGAAGGTTAGTTACCTGAATGGAGATACACTGAAAACAAAAATCCTAAACCTCCTCACATTACCAACTGCATTGTCCTCTCTGAACAGAATAAATATTTTTCAAAACTGATGTTCAAATCACTACAGATAAGTGAATACAACATTACATACACTTGAATACAACATTATTTCTATAGGTACATTTAATAATTTCTTTTTCCCTGAAGCATTTTCTCCCTCAAAAGGACATATTTGGCCAAATGTTTCCTTCACCACAATCTCTTCTATTTTTTTATCCAACAACATCTCTTCATAATTTCTCACCCAGCCCTTATAAAATCAGAGAAATAAGAATAAATTGAGCTTAAGTTTAAGCCTAAAGAAGTTTAATTTTGCAAAGCACTGAACAGATATCCTTAATTAAACCTATTAGCATTTCACAATTGAGGTAAATAAGTGTTTTTTGGTAAATGGGGAGCTTTCCTGCTTAAAAACTAGACTCCTTGCTTAAGCAACCAGACACTTCCCACTGAAATCAATAGAAGTTTAATGCTCAGCAAGTCTGCATAGTAAAGCCACCTATATATGTCACTTAAATGCCATCTCAATAGGTTTTCTTACAGGCACACATTATCAAAAAGTTTAAATGTGCCTGAAATCACGTTGCAAACATGCACCATATGTGTAACTTACACTCCGATTAGAGATGTCTGGAAACTTTATTTTTAAACTGTGTTTTATCAAAAATGAATGGTCTAATAAAAAACCCAATTTCCTCAGAAAGGTTCCTGTTCTTCATGAAAAAGTTATCAGGGAGGTTTCATAGTGATATTTCTAAACTATGTAAGTGAAAGAGATTCAGGTTGGATAGCCAACCAGATTCAAATCCCTGTCCTGCCTGATTAGGTGCCCATTTTCCCAGGGATTATTTTACTCCCCATCTTACTGCCCCTGCTATATGGCAGTAAGATGGTAGATTCTCCCTGCCTTGCATTTTTCGAAGTTCTCAATTTATCTTCAAAAGGATTCTTCAATCTCTCTTCCTTCAAGTCCTGTACCATTCTTTAATGAGGTCACCGGCCTGCAAAAACACTCTTAATAAAACAATGGTGTTCCCTGTTTGGCCGGGTGGAAGCACTTTACTGACCCCAATGCTTATTTCAAGGAAAGGTATGTCTAACCCTCTTGAACTCTTACTCCTTTCAGTGTAGCTCTTCCTGCATTGTCTATACCAGAATTGCGGCAGATCAGTGCTGAGGTGCTTGGACAGTATGGGGTGGTTCAGGGACTGGAACAGAAAAAGGTGCAACAGGTCAAGTTTGAGGAATATCTGAAATGATGTACAGTCATCCACTGTCTCTTTGCGGGTTCACTAAAATGCACTTGTTTTTCCCCTGTGATAATTCAGTTCTGAGCATGCTCAAAGTAGGCCGTGCAGGTAGACAGTTCACGAGTATGTAAATAAGCACATGCATACGTAAACAAGCCCTGCCTGTTGCCCTGCCCCCCGCAGCATCTGAGCGCTGGGTCGCGTTCCCAGGGTGGTCATGGCAGCAGGAGCAGGCTGTGGGCAGCCCCTGCTTCCCCTGCAGCGACGGCGGCCCCAGGAAGGCCGTGCAGTGCTCAAGGGTTGAAGGGGGCGGAGCGATGGGCAGGGCTTAATTGCAAATTCGTGAATTCGTTATCTTCGCACATCACTGGCTTCAGGGAAGGGGAGGAGACCTGACGCTCTGCCAAAGTTGGGGGTTGACTGTATTAAAGTTATGGACAAGAAGTTTAAACTTCCGTAAGGAATATCACAAAGTTATCCCAGTGTCAAGGACATTTCCAGGAAGGACACAGTGAATCACAGAACACAATTTCCTAATGGGTAATTTATGAGGTTCATTATTTATCTATCTGCTGATTTGGTATCAGCGGTATCTAAAACCAGTCTGAAAAGCCATCAATAGGTTTTAAAACATTTTTCTATGTGTGCGTGTGGGGCAAATTCTGATAATTTAATATGCCCTCATTAAAGAGTTCAGCCTCTGATTTTTGTGATTGTGAATTAACAGATTCTCTGTGTGTAAATAGCATCTGTATCCTTGACAACCAGACTTCATGACTGACTCACTCAATGAGGTCATGATTCATTGTCAGAGGCATCACAATTCATTACCTTCTTTCATAGGATTTTTCCTGCCATTTGGTTTGTGCCAAATCATAGTAACTGAGATTTCCTTACAGACAGGATCAAACAATTAACCACAATGTAAGCAAATGCAGGGTCTAACCCCGCGAAAGCAACATATAAATGAACCTCAGTTCTCGGCAGATTCCCCACAGGCTCTGAAGCCCAGCAAGGCATGGTCGGCAGCACACATGCTTGTGCACAATGTGGGCTACAGGGGACTGTGTGAAGAGACAAGATAAGTAAGATCGACAGTGGATGCCTACACAAAATGACTATTAGCACTTCCACATCTTTTGGCCAGTCTTCAATAGTGAGTGTTTTTCCGAGGTGTAACAAATGCCATGGAGAAATAAACATCTCTGGCCTTTAGAGAATGCAGCTGACTCACTTGGCAAAAAAGAATTAAAAGGCATCTGCTTCCTCTCAGTTCATTCTTTGTTTTCTATTAAAATTGTTCATTTCAAGACATTCTTGACTAATTTAAGCATCCCTAATGCAGATGCCCTTGGGATGAGGAAAGGAAAATTTCTAAGTGTAATTGTTTACATTAGTTTTGGTGCCATGCTCCATGGATAGCAGAACAAGGCCCACATACTTCAGTCTAGTTGTGCAGTGTGGCCTTCAGCACTATAGAGGATGACAGAACAGGTAAGTAAGCCTTCAACAAGAATAATAAAGTCGTCTTATTCTGATATAATTTTAGAGGGATATAAAACTAGAGGTCACTACAAATGCAGAATTTGGTTGTCAATATTTCTATTCTTACATCTTTTCTGAAAGAATCCCATATACAAGTATTTTCAAATTTGTAGATCTTGCTCAGCTGCAGCAAGGAAGAAGAGTTCAGCAGTAGTCAAGATCTGATCTATAGCATAAGACAGTACCAAAAAAATCCCCAAACAAACAATACAACGGATAGAGACGCAACTTAATGTGGACTAAAAAGAGCAAAAAGTGATTAGAATCCTCTTCGGGCAATATGAAATATTCAACTGCTCCCTAAGCCTGTAAAAGGTATGCTGGTCATCTTATGTTTGCATGAATGTGAACAAAGCAGCAAAGAAGTGTCTATAGATACACCCCCCCCCTTCCCCCACCAAACAGCAGTCAGTCCTGGGTATCCAAGTTTATTTGACACAATGTTTTGTGTAAGAGATGACAAATCCTCAACTTCCATGGACTCTGAGGCCAGATGGAATTAAATCAATACCTTTTCAGTCTGATAGTAGGAGTGCACTCTGATTTGGCTGAGGAATACTTGGCTGAGCCAGCTTTACCTTGGAATTTAAATCTTTCCAGGTATTTCCTTCTTTCCTACGCAATCCTTCTTGATCCCCCAGTACAAACTTCACAATCTGTCTTCCTCTCCCTGTTACCCTGGAGGTTTCTTTCACCTCGTTTCTTATTCCAGTCTTACCATGAAATATGGAATGTGCCAAATAGGTTGTGCCATAGCATTTATATGAAATGCCATGGAACTGACTAACTTTAGTGATTTTAAGAGAGTATATTTTAACTTGGGCTAACGGCATTTGTTGACTTTTTTTGAGAAGCTCATATACCAAACCAGCTTAGTTTCTTTAGAGAACTAGAATTTTGATAAATTTTCATAATGCAAATTCAGAACTTTAATAGGTCTATGCTTTTCTTTTTTTTAATTATATGGAGAATTTTAAACAGTGCTGCCTGAGGGATGGTTTTTTAACTGCTCAATATGTGAAGAGCATTATTGAAACCGTGGGGCTTATGTGCACTAGATAAGGCTCTGGCCTCTCTTTTAAAGCCAAGAATTTCAGCCCTGATTTAGTATTTAGGGGATAATTTTAGCAACGTGAGTACGTCCAGTTCAGCTGAAGAAATTGCTTATGCATCTGCACTACTTGTTGAGTTAAACTGCCTCAGACCAGAAAATCAGTGGAGAAATTACACATCTTTGACTTCACTGCCTATGCTGTAATGGAACTGAAAGTGTGATACAATATACAGTAATAAACACACAAGCCTAAATTAAAGTCGTAAACATAAATTTGTTAATCGACAATGAAGAAAGGATATAATTTATTTTGAAGATACTTCTATCAAATGCTTACTTGTAGGCGCTACTTATGAGCTGAATGTCCCACACCTGAAGTAGATTAGTTAGTACAGTCACTGGAATCTGAAAAGTGCCTGATTAGTCATCTGATGTCTATTTGAGGTGAGCTTCACCAGCCTCCAAAACTACTCATGGGGATCACAGTCTGGCTGTCTAAATACAGATCTATAGCAACACTGAAAGCATGTTATGATTATTCTGCCTATCCACCAACTGCCTTGCCAAAAGGGTATCCTCTCCTATAAACCTATGTTTTATCCTCCAGTCCTACATGGAGGAGAGCACCTGTGGTGACTCAAATTGTGTTCAGGCAACACAACCAACCCCTAAATCCTTAGTTATCAGCTTCAATATCCTTTCCTGATGTAAATGTATGTGTCTTAACCATGTGCTGAGCACAATCTGTCTCATTGGATTATATAAATTAATCTCAGCCTCTAATTCACAGAAAAATATTGTGATATCTCACAGGTAGGTAGAAGGTATATGTTTCTGAAGTTCATCTTTTAGGAAACATTTTCCCTCCTATTACCTCTTTTCTTCAGGCCTTGCTGTCACACATGATTCTCAGCACAAACACAGAACAAAGATCTCTGCCAGCATTTTGCCACAAGGCATAAACCCATGAATTTTTCAAGTGCCTGTGTTGATCCTGCCTTAAACACATATCACAAACCACTAAGTGATTAGTTTACTAATAAGTGTACTGATTTAACTTTAAAAGCTCTCTTCTATGGATCATATCTAAATAGTCAGTTGTGAGTACTTTACATACAAAATTCAAGCAATGTTGGCCAGTTTTGACAGGTCAGTTAACCCATGTAGTAGAACTTCTGTCTCTTGGAAGCACAGCTTTTGAAATCAGTGTGTTGAGAATGACTGATTTTCTATATTC